>JAOXXN010000471.1:3002560-3017364 GCA_026770055.1 Myrmophylax atrothorax | reverse complement strand
TTCCTTTCCTTTCCTTTCCTTTCCTTTCCTTTCCTTTCCTTTCCTTTCCTTTCCTTTCCTTTCCTTTTTTAAAAATTTTATTTAATTTGAAAGCTGTCTCTGATAAAAAACAAGGAACAAAAATCCTCTTTTCTCAAGCTCAGACTCGATATAATCAACTTATTCTACTGAACCTGAAAATGTGTCAGAAGTCAGGACAGGAAGGTCAGAAAAACTTTTTTGGAGCTGGAATTTTTAATTCTTTCCTCTACTGTATTTACTTCTGAGTAGCTTTTAGTGTTGAAAATTAACTTCATTTGAACAAGTACATCACCTTCCTGCTACAAGGAATTGCCCCATGCAGAGTCATATGGTTAGGAAGCACTAAATCCCGATCAAGCAGGACAGCAGAGATTGGTTAACTTTGGATATGATCTTTGAAAAGTAGGAATTTTTTTCAGTAACCAAGATGGTTTCACAGAACAAGTGTCTAAGTCTGCATGAGCTCTCATACAGAGGGATAAACCCCCTCCCAGTTCCAAGGATAGCAATGAGAGGGAGTTAGTATTAATTTTCCCTGCCATTATCACAGTCAGTGTAGAGCAAACACAAGTGAGTAGAAGAGTCCCTAACATGCTAATGAATGATGGATTCCTACCGTGACCTGTCCCTCACACCAGGGAGCAGCAGCAGCACAGCAAAGGCAGCAGGAACACCCCGCTCTGCCCGGTGGCAGCTCCCTCGGCTTTGGTGACAGAAGAGCATGGGAGGAACACGCCTGTTCATTGGATATTCCCATGAGAAGCATCTCCTTTGGGAAGGACACCCACATGAACAGATGTTATGGAGGGTGCAAATGCTGATTACACCAACCAAATGCTGAAACAGTCTCAGCTCCGTGTTTGGTATGGACAGTGCACGCTCCAACTCACCCGGAATTTGCAGGTTGAAGGCTGGAGGGATGGAGGAAACTGCACTGCATTTACACATTTCACTGGGGGAATGATATACTCTTTTTTTAAGGCACATTCTTCTTTATCTGAGTCCCAAAAAAACATCAAGGAGGAACTCCTGGTTAGAAAACTAGGCCAGAACTCAGGCAGCTTTTCAGTCTGCAGTAGGTGCAGGAGCACATTTGGTCAAATTGCTCCTTTGGAGCATTACATTGGGTATCTTTTACTTTTGTCAGCTGCTCCCATTACAGTCAGTGTGCCTAAGGAGTGTCCTTTAGCAGGTGTAATGTCCCACAGAGTGCAGCTTCTCCCTTCCCCCAGGTATGTTTGCATCCCCCAGTGCTTACACCAAGGCCAGCAGTGTCATCTCCATTAAACTGCAGATGAGAAAAGAGCCTTGAAAAGATGCAAGTCTACCATGATGAATTATAAACAGTCTCTAAGGAAGGGAAACATTCTCTTGTGGGCAGATTATCGCACATGATCCTACGATTGCATTTCCCACACTTTTCAGAAGGATTTGTTACTGGTCACCACCCACTGGTCTAATCCAGCACAACAATACACGTATTTCACCCCAAACATACTAAGTAATCCTGTACACTTTCATTATGGGAGTGATTAAGAATAATTACTTTTTTTCCTTTTCCCAAAGGTTCATTGCAGTTCATTTACCTTAAGCAACCCCCTAATTTTATCATGGCAGGCAAGGACTGCCCTCCCCAGTCACGAGGGAGTGCCTGGTGCCAGCCTTGTTCCTGCTCCAAAGTCTTGCTGACTGATTAGCATGAGGTGACTTCAGCAAGTCTCTGAGGTTTTACTAAATTTCAAATATATTCCTATTTCCTTGACCAAGGGATTAGCTCACTCTCTGGAGGTTTCCAATTTTAGATGGCTCTGAAACACTTCTGAAATATTCTCCAAGAAAAACAGGGCTGCCACTCAGAGAGGGAAGTTTTAAGGTGCGTGGAGCACTGCTGAGCAGAGGAACACCTGTGATTCCATGTGGCAAACGACATGCCAAGGTGTGGGGAGCAGTTCTTTGGAATAACGTTTAGCCAACTTCATTCTGCTGAAGTAAAGTTACCTCAGAGAGCTGTACAGGATCTGTCTGTTCAATAAATCAAGCAGATCCTCATGGGATGCTCCCTGCACGCCTCTTACGGGCTGGAGCAGCTTTCCATGTTAAATTGTATAACTGGAAATTGGAATTTCAGCATTTTCTGTTGCTAACCAAAGGAAGTCTCCTCTGATTAAATAATTAAATTGGAAGGGCAGACTCTTATGACATCCAAGGTCTTTCAGTCAATAATCAGGTCTAAGAATCCCAGTTTTCACAGGTAAAGTAAGGAGGTTATCCAAGTTGTACACACACACATGCACTGGCACACAAAGATTGAGCATTTGGGGGCATGAAGTCACAAAAGGTAAAGAATGATAAACAAGTTTACCTTTGATTATTTAGACCTGAAGTCTTTGGTCCTCATGGGGAAGAGTGAAACAATTCCTCAGCATTAGTACCTAAAACCATGATTTAATACTGCAGCCAGAACATGGAATGAAATGGACCCTCATGAAAGAGCACTTAAAATTTTGAGTTTATTTTCAACACACATGATGCCTCTGCATCCCCCCTTCAGGGATCAGAAGCAGAAGTATCCAAATCGAGTGAGAGGCACTTCTTCCCTGGCTGAAACCAGGAAGCACTGGAAGTCTCAATGGAAAGAGCTTTTCCAACAGCAAACCTTTAGGTATTCTTCAAA
Organism: Myrmophylax atrothorax; assembly: GCA_026770055.1. Taxonomy (NCBI): domain Eukaryota; kingdom Metazoa; phylum Chordata; class Aves; order Passeriformes; family Thamnophilidae; genus Myrmophylax; species Myrmophylax atrothorax. The sequence goes on along the minus strand of JAOXXN010000471.1, from coordinate 3,014,669 downwards.
TAAGTGGAGAGTTTGGGGTAATTGTCTGTGCCATGGCCAGATTTCCCTCACAACTCATTGATCTGATCACCTATTGTTGTTTTCCTCTAGGTGAGCATTTCTCCCTTTTTCTCTAAACTTCTCAGAAGCACAATATTCAGAAATGCTTGAGAAACTGAGGATCCTGAGACTCTTGGAATTGGGATCTAAGTGTTTGACAACTGATGTTTTTTAAAGTGAAAAGCATAGACAGTCAAAGATTAGCTTTTAAAGGTCCTGTGCAGGTCAGTACCTGGTGTGGTTTTCAGAAAATAGTTAGGTAACTCAGCTCCTTCAGAAATTATTTTCTTGCTAGTTAATTCATTCTGAAGTCATAAGGAAATCTTCTGGAAAGTTATTTATATCAATAACTATCACATCACTGAAGTCATCTGATCTAATCATCCCCAGAGAGCTGCAACAATGGGAATTATAAATAGCAAAAATATCCTGGATATCGTCTCCACTATTTTAAAAATACTGGTCATAGAGAACAGTAACTAAGGAGAAAACTCAGGACATGTATGAGAATATGTGCACATTTGTCACTGCCAAGGGCTCTTCCTGAGGGCCAGGGACTGATTTCTGAGCTAAACCTGTGGAATGCCACAAAGGTGTCCCAACAGTCCAGATATTGTCCGCTTTTCTCCTGGTTTCTCCCCCATCATATTATGCACAGGAGCAGCAAAGGGATAAGTGAGACTGTGTAGATAGATGGCCTGGAAACACAGTAGGTTAGGCAAGGTAACAACAAGCACCATCCTAGCCCCTGAACAAAAGGAAGATTGCATTCAAATAGTTGTTTATTTAGAGTCCATTTGTAGATTAATTAAGTTTTGCCATCTTCATTGCAACTCAAGGATGTCCAGAACAGACTGACTTACACAAGGTCTCTGTGTTTGTTTTATAACCTAATTCCCCAAAGAGTTCAAATCCTAAGTGCTTCAGACAATAGAATATGCTTTATTTCAATAATATATAAACATGTTTTTACATCTTTGGTTAAATGACACACCCCCCCCCCCCCTCTCTGATGAGTACTGCCTGAGAAAAGCTGGGATATCTTAGTCCCTTTTCACTGTACAGGTTTGTTTGGGGTTTATTTATTTATTTGTAAAGTTTTACAGAAAACAGTTCAGCCATTTTTGGAAGAAACTTAGTGAAGGCTGGTTTTGCCAAAATTCATATTTTTCATCTGTTTTCTGAGGAACCATAATGGTTTCTAAGAGAAGCTTGAAATGTGGCAGCAAGACAATGCTCAAGTTACAATGTCATCTTTGTCCCCAGGAAAATCCACTCCTAATTAGCTGAGTTAAGAGTTACAGAAAAATCCCAGTAGGCATTTACAAGACAGAAAGGGTCCCATTTTGATTTCATGAGTGTTTCAAGAGGAACATGCAAGCCCTGAAGGCTGCTGAGCCTCTGGTCCTGAGCAGGCACTGCCCATCTGAAGGCACAGCTCAGGGCAAGTTTATCTTGAGCACAGTTCTTGTTTTCTTACATCAGAACCAAAAAAACACCACCAAAAAAGGTGGAACAGAAAAGTTGCCAGGAAAGAAAAAGTTAATTAGAAATTAGTTGGGCATTAAAGACTCCTAACATTATTAGACAGCATTAGAGCCTTTTAAACTCAGCCTGTATAATAATTTCCCTAGAATTTGTTCTGTGATTATTGTATCTGAGCTCTATTAATATCAGTGGAGTCACACTGCTTTGCCCTGACTAGTATTATTTAGTTAAGCAGCCAAGCAAACCAAATCACTTCAGCTCTGCCTTTAAAGTCATTCTCAAATATCATCGGAAAGGCTCCCTCAGTACAGAAAACAAGCCCCAAGCACAGGACCCCGGTGCAGGGCACAGCCCGGAGCCGGCTGCACATTCCAGACCTCGGGTCAGCAGGAGTTCCACAAGGATACCCTCGGTCACTGCTTCCTCACAGCGACCTCAGAGGGAGGGGAAAAAGGGGTTTGAAAAACATTCCGGATTTCAGCAGAGTTTTTGTAGCTGTGCTGACACAAGAGTAGCTGAAATGTCCAGAGGGACAGCCTTAGCAAGCCTGTGACCTTCTGTGACAAACTGGACCATGGAATTTCAGAAGGGATTTAGTCGGGATTGTTAAACATGTGCCAAAAAGAGAACTACTTCTTGGACTTTTTCAATCAAGTAGCACTATATTTGGACTGGAAACAGTCTGTGGATGAGCAGGAATAACCATTAGAAGGCAAATGAAAAGTTTCAAGTAGATACTACAGTCAAGGAAGAAACAACTGGAACATATCTGGGCACGTTTCCATACTGACTGAAGCAACAGTTTTTCCCATGACATCAGATTCCAAACAAACAGTATGTTATAGTCCATATGTTGCCTAAGGAAAACCCAAGCAGGGCAGAGGCACCAGCCCTGCGAGCAGCGACTGAGCAAAGGCAGGATTGCTCATGAGCCACGGGAGTTACCAATCAAATAAAGAGCCCCAAGTTTCCAGGATGAGGCGCCTGGGTAAGACTCCTCAGCAAGATGAGGTTGTGAGCAGCGAGGTAAGACTGAGAACAAACTGCCCAGATCACACCTGGGAGATGCCAACGTGCAGCAGCCGTAAGGGGGGGATAATGCGCGCGGTGAACTGCAGTTCCCGACCTACCTGAGGTCATAGGGATCAGCACGGCAAGCCTGGGCTGCAGCACGGCTTGCAGTCAGAGCTCAGAGGGGGTTTGGCAGATTAAACAAGTTCCCAGTAAGATGATGCTGAGGATAAACATGAAAAAGAAATATATAAATGCTGTTTTCACAAGAATAGTGCTGTTTTCTCAGAACTGGCAGTATTTTAGGGAAGAAGGCTCGGGAGCAGTCCTGCCAGAGTGCCAATACAATCCATCCAGAACAGCCAGTAAATCACAGCAGTGACCAACCCAAAGTGACATGGGGCATTTTAGAATTCCAAACAAAAATAAAATCATGTTCTACAGGAAAGAGGTACTTGCTAAGCATGGCTTATCGATGCTGTTTACAAAAGAATTGGGAATTTAACTCTTACTTTAAAAGGGCCTGGTAACAGTAACACTTACTGCATGCAGCTGAATTCCCTGAGATATTTTATCAGACCTTGAATTATCTGCTCCATTGATCCTGCATAATAAGAAACAGGAGGCCACCTTTGATGTTTCTCACAGAATTTAATAAGTCAAAATTAGAAAGGAGTCCTGCCAAATGAGGACAGATTTGATTAGGAAGGTAAACTAGGCAAGTTGCTAGATTTTAATTGTCTGTTAGCAAAATGATCTAAGCTCATAGGTTGAATAGCCACAACAAATCAGGAAATAAAATGTTGCATTATTGTCAGATTAAAGTGACAGAGTGTAGGCTTAGAGAGGTATTAAGGGAAAGGAGTATTTCTTTTGTTTGTAGAGTACTGAACACATTCACAAAACCCACAAGAGATACCTTAGTCAGATTTCAGAAAATGCAATTCACTTAGGGGTATTTTCTGTTTTAAATGATGCACATACTTAAAAGAGTTGTTTTCTAGTTTTGCACATCCTTTTTTATTCTCTAATACTGTTTCCAAATACTCCAGTTAAGGAATTATTTTTGCTAGTGTCAAACTAGAAAAGCCCCATCTATGTAAACAAATTTGGCAGCCATAACTCTTTACCATTGAATTTGGATCTCTGCAGCCATTTCCTTCAAGATAGATTCTTGTTTGTAGAGATATTTAGGTAACAGCAGACTAAGGTAATCCCAGGTACTGTCAAGGGAAGAGGCACTGAAATGTGTTGCTCCCAAGTGACAGCCACCACAGCAAGTTGTGACCTGCCAAGGAGATCCTGAGACCCTCAGTATTAGTGCTTAGCTCCCACAGCTCTGCGGGCTTCATTGTGTGTGGGAATGCTTCCTCACAACTCTAAACAAATAAAACAAGCAATAACACTGAGTGTTCCACAGCTTACCTTAAGGTATAGTTAACAGCAGCTTGGCTGTCACTCACCACATCCATCCTGTAGCTTCACGAAATTCTGGAAGGGAAAAAAAAAGGTAGAGTCAGTCTGGTAGCCTTAACTAATCCTTAGGAAGTCATTAACGTTAAGCTGAGGAAAACAAATAGGGGCAGTCTGACAATTATCAGACCCCATAATTATCTTTCAGCCCTTGCCCTTGGCTGTCAGCTGAGGCCGTAGATTCCCTGCAGGAGGAAGAAGGGAGTGCAGCAAGACAAAGCTGGGAAGAAACATTCTGAAACTGATGACAGGCACTTGTGTGCAAGACAGAGAGGTCAGTTATGTTTTCAACAGTGCTACACTTCTGGTCCTCACTGCTTAACTCTTAAGGATGCACAGGTAGAGACAGGCATGGTGCAGTGCAAGATTGCACTGACTGCATTGCAGTGAGGAGCAGTGCACTTGCATTGTACCCATTCCACAGGAAAAGCTACCTTTACAGGCTATGTATGTATATGTATGTATGGCCAAACTTCGCGAACGAAGCTTTGGGAAGGGCTCTCCCCACGTGGGTGTGCCCTTCCAGCCTGGCAGTGGACTGTTCAGGTGAGGCTCAGCGTGCGCAGAACTGACCCCACCGTTTCAGTCCATCTGCCACGGCCAAGCGAGCTTGGACAGTGACAGGGAAGTCCTCGGGACTGTCACAGCACCCGGTACTAACCAGGGCTGACCGGGGCTGACCCTGCTGAGCATCCGAGATATCTGACAGGATCAGATGGCAGGGAGACATTGAACTGCCAGGGACGGTCCCCTACTGAGATTCGAACTCACGACCTTGGGATTCAGAGTCTGGAGTGCTCGCCATTACACCACGGGGGTACATGATTAAATAACTGGGATCTTGGTTAGGGTCAGTATAAAGCACTGATCACTACTGTAAACACTTTGTAGGAACTTTCTCTGTGTTCTTATTCCAAACTCAGGCAAGTAACATCTGCTTATTTAACAGTGACTTGTTTAGATCCTAGCAAGAACCTTTTTCATTATTAATCAGCACAACACTATTAATCAGCACCCAGTACATATTTCACTGGATGCTTGTAAGGCAACATCTCTGTGACTTGGTTTAGCTCTTAGTAGTCATGCCACAGCAACAAAAATCCTTCAGCCACACAGATAAGTTTCCCCATTTTGCCTAACTGTGCTGTGAAACTTGCTTCAGCATAACATGCCAGCATGTTTTTAATGGAAAAACCAGATCTTTTCACATTCAGCTTCTTGGTATACTTTATGCATGTGATTGCTTTTAAGATAATATTTGTTTTAGTATATGCAAAGCAATTGAATGGCAGAGTAGGTTTTCAGGAAGCACTAGGCAAAAAAAATGCTCTGCCGCACTGACCCAGCTGTCAAACAGGTCTTTCCCAAGGCCCTGCAAACCATGTTAACTGCTACATCTTATTTTTCGTGCACCTCAGCAGTTCTCGTTCTGGCTGGACGCGAGTGCTGCGGAGTGATTGTTCCTGCAGTATTCCGAGGTGGGCCACAGCCAAGAAGTCCTGGAAGTGTAACAGTGTATTCTTTGGGGTGTATTCAATGTGAAACTGAGTTTCCAAATGTTTCTTGGCTCTCCAGCCATTAAGTGGCCCTTGAACTTCCAATTGTGGTCCCTGCCATCTGTTCTGACAAACGTTTTCCACTGCCCCGGCACAGCTGACGGAACACAAGGTGTGTCAAGAAGGTGAAGTTCCCATTCTGAGCCACCAAGAATTGTTTGAGTCCTCAGAAATCTCATCAGCACACAGCTGAGCAGCTAATTGTCAATCTGTTTGTGAAGGATTTTAGTTTGCCATGAGCTGCAGGCATTAAAATCTTCCCAGATCCCTATCACTTGTTCCCTGAGCATCTGCTGACTCTTTGTTCCTTTAGGTCACAAGTCTTTGCTGAGTGGTAAATCATAGCTGCAGGCATTCTGGGAAAAAAACAAACTAAAAGACAGGATCAGTTCTACTTTTGTCTTCTGCACTTTTGTCCATCCTGAACAGTCCCAGTTCTTAGTGGATCCACGAGAATCAAGGGAGCTTGATGAGGGTTGTGAGTTTTGATATTAATAAAACAGAGTCCAGAGAAAGTAGTAATGAAAAGCTACAGTTCATCTTGACTTTTAAAGTGAGCTTTCCTAATTTCTATGGAAAATATGGACTAACTAGACACAACTGGTCTTGTATAAATTGTCTCACAAGATGTGCATTTAAAATATTTGGTTCTGAACTGGGGCTGAATAATGAATTTAAGGTACCACTGCAAGAGAATGAAGGAAAGATGAAGAATAAGGTTGCCCTCCTAAGTGAGCTCTTTAAATTTGAATAGATGAATCATGACAGCATGGAGGAATACTCCTGCACCATCCATGTGACAGGGGACAAGCTGTCCTACCTGTGGCTCATGCCACATGCCTCAGAGCCACTGTGCACAGGTACAAACCAAAGGCAAGACATGCATTAGATTCAAAATCCTTGGTTCCAGTTCTGTTTCAGATGTGAAATTTGTCACTTTTTACAGACTGGCTTGTAACAAAAAAAAAAAACCAAAACACCAAACCCCAGGGGAGCAAAATTCCACATCCTTTTCCCATGGAGCAGTTAGGCACCTGGTCAGAGCCCTGTATCGCACTGTGCAAGTGCCAGAAGCCTGGCTGAAGGATCCTGAGAGATTCCCAGCCCTACCCTGGCAATCACTGTCCCTCCTAGGACACAGCAGAGAGGTTTGGATCCCTCCAGGTGCACCAGCTGCATCTGTGCCACTCCGGGCTCTGTGAAGGATTAACAGTTGCCAGGTGTTGGCTCACAGGGTGCTGACACAACTCTTGCACAGTTACAGTGTCACACAACGATATTATGGGAAGGATCAGAAACACAGAAGAGTTTTACAGCCTTTGGAAACCGTAGTGACAAGAAGAACAGAATCCAGTGCTGTGTAACTTGCCTGGCTCAGCAGCAACTGCTTTGGGTCTCGTCCAGACTGACTTGTACTGCAGCTCCAGAGAGCAGCAAACTTTGAGTCACTGCTTAATTTCCACCACTAGTTATCATTTCTAAGTAAGTGCTATGCAATTACTTAATTGATACCATGATTTAGTAGCTAGATCTTGTTGAAAATTATACAATAATTTAATATTAAACATTGAAACTTTGTTTTCTCTTCCAGTGTATTTAAACACATCCATTTTCTTTCTGAAATGCACAATTCTTGCCTTTCCTATTTGTCTTCACTTACAAAACCACACTGAGGAGAAAAAAATATATCAAAATTTAAAAACTGGTCATATCACTAATTTCTTAATCATTGTCAGATTAAATGATAAATCTTCCTTTACAAAAATGAAATACTGGGAAAGGTACAGGTATAATCTGGAATTTTTAAAATGAAACAACAGTAGTATTTTAAGACTTGAGACAGACCTAAAGAGGATTAATTCAAACTTCTCCCAGCATATCTGTAAGACACTAGAAGCTGAAAAATTTGCTATTTTTCAAAGATATCATCTTAAATATAAAGAAGAATGTAAGGAGTTCTGCACACATCCCTTTTAGAAACTATTCCCTTGTCTCTGAAAGCAGAGAAAACAACTCTGTTGATATAAATGACAATAAAAGCGGCTGCTGATTTGTGGGTTTATTCGTATTTTAAAAGGTGACCCTGTAGCAACCAGTACACACAACACAAGAAGAGGAGGGAAGGTAGTGATAGGAACCATAAAACATCTAAAGGGCAAAGCCAAAAAGGAATATTATTTGATTCATTTTAGTCCATCTGACATTTTTATACCCACATTTAACTAACAGGTCATTAATATCCACGCAAATGTAAGCAAGGGAATTTTGAGCTGAGCTGTCTTGTTCAAAGCAATAAAACCTTTATCCACACCCTGCTTGTACATCAAACACTCGACAACTTGGCAGCCCTGAGCCAGTCCAATGGCACAGAGTGCAATCAGGCAGCATCTGCTCCCAGGATTCTTGCCCTGTATGGAAAACAGCAATGATCATGGAGGGTTTGTTCCTCAGGGAAACCTGGCTATGCATGGGGGGGAAAGCAGATAGCAAGCTGTGCACCACAGGGGCTTTTAATTTCCCCTTTTTGGCTTCCAAGGAGAAGAGATTCCTTGCAACTGAAGCTCTTCTGCAGATTATAACTTCCTAAAGAGTCACAGGAGGATTCACTCATCCAAGTTCTCCTAATTCAGTCCTGCCCTAAACATTCCTAAATGCTGTGATCAGCAGACAGCGGGAACACATGTCAGAAGGGACATGATCTTTTTCATTCAGGAGAAGATGCCAGAGATCACTACTTGCAATTTGTCAGAAACTCTCAGCTTCCCACCTAAAACCAGGCCTTCTACAGCTGAGTTTCTTTGTGCTGACTGTGCTTTATTATGTACCACACAGAACAGAACATAATAGAAAATAAAGTGGAACAAAATACTGACCAGAATAGTATTTTTAATACATTTTACCATTTTCTTGTCAAATTTAAGAGGAAAACTTTTTATTGAGACCCTTTTAAAAAAAAAACCAACAAACCAGAACATTCTCCCAAACAGAATCCTGCCTTCCCAACTTCAAATCTATTTGCTACATGGCTTTAAGTTTTTGCAGAATATTGCTGTAAGGTTTGGGTTTAGGCACAACTGAACTTGTGATTTTCACAATAGATCCTCATGGGTCACTGTTCCAAATATATGCAAGGATTAAATCTTCAAGAATCTGACTTTGAGGTCCCCATAGCTCTGCTTGAAACACTTTCTGATTCTATAAACATCACTATGGATCTGATGTCATAGTGGGTCTTATTTTGAAGTGGACTTAAACTAATTAAGCCTTCTTATACACATGTTCCTTTTCCCATGCTAAGGGAAGGATCCTATACTTCCTTAATCACATAAAACTAAATGACCAGTTAGAAAAGTCCCAGTGTTTTCAGTGGCAAGTACAATTTTAATACAGTATTTTTTTTAGTTAAAGATTATTCCTGATGGTCTTTAGAAAAATAAGCAAATACATATGTTAGTACAAAATACTATAAAATACTCTCTATATGCACAGAATTATTTAAATACAGTGCTATCAGCAATTATTCAAAGAACAGGACATGCAAGAAAGAAAGTGATAGCAGACACAGCCCAGGCTTTGGGATGAGTGGCTGAATGAAGGACACAACCAGTGGTGTGAAATCTCAGCTGAGAACACACCTTTGCAAAGTGCCCCTCTAAAAATGACTGTGAGAGCAGGAGAACTGATGGCTTGCTTTGTCAAAGGCATCTCTGGATGTAAATGGGAGCAGGGAGCACATATGAAAATCAAACCATATCCATCAGGCTGTGGGGTGTGTGCACCCCTGAGCTCACCTTCCCACAACTCCAAACCATGTTGTGTGATTGTGGCCGTGGCTGTTTAGTTCAGCAAATACTACTCAAGGCCAAGCACTTCAAAGGAGTGTGGAGGCAGACACAGCTATCAGAAAGGTCTGGTTTTAATTACAGAAGTGCTCAAATAATTAACATCCACATCAGGTTACTCTGGGTCCATGACATGTATCTTAGTATTTCTGTAAGTGGTGAGCTGTGTTTAACAAACTGAGTTTATCACCTGTGATTTCAGCTCTACTTGTAACCACTCTGGGAAGTTTAATTTCTTCTGCCACTTGTATATGCATTTGCTCTGTGTTAATGCTAAAGAAAACTGATTCGCTTCAGATAATCCCTGGGGCTAAATGTCTGGAAGGCTCTTTAAAAATTAAGAGCCTCTTCCGCTTTGCAGTCAAAAATGGCTTTAAGGCACCATGAATTTGTTGGTGTGTCAATGTTATCACTTTAATAACCCGTTCTCACTGGCATTTACCTTCTGTTATGCAATATCCATGACAGATTACCTGTCCTCTACTTTGCCAGCCTCAATATAACTGATTTTCCCAACTTTTCTCATGTGTCAGACCAGCTGAAAGATCGGACCAAGCTATCTTTAATATTTTATGTTTACGTTCTTCTCCCATTTTCAGTTCCCTGACAGGTGTTCAGAGTCAGTTTTGTAGGAAAGTCTGTGGCAGGGCTTTTTTCTGTGGCACATGGCACAGTCTGACCAGATCACCAGTCTCGGGAAGAAATGTCAAAGTCAGACTTCACCATCTGACTGAAACTCTTGAACGCAAAATAACAGTAAAGGTGAAAAGAGAGTCATCTCCTTCTCCCACAGAATTTATTGATTCTGTCTCTGAAAACTGTTGCCCCCCCTCCATTTGTCTTGCTGTTCTTTGAGACATGTTCCTGCAGAAGAATATTCTGCACTGAGTGATGAGCTCATTTTAAAAGCTGCTTTCAACAAAATTTCCTGATCCAGATGGCATATGAATTATAACCTTCCATCATGGACTTAATAAGCCGTGGGCTGCTGCTAATTGTCACTTCCAGGTTTCAATGTTTAGAAGCCACTAATAAAACCTGCTGTTCTTCTTGATAACAAATTAGAAAATTTTAACTTTTAAGGATACATTTTGCACCCTAGTTTCCTTCTCTCTCCTGTTAAATTCCTGCCATGACTTTCTCCTGTGCATTTCTCACATAATCAGCAATGGGTCAAATCTTAATATTTTATTGAGCTTTTCTTCATACCTTTTTCAGGCAAAGCTCCTCAAGGGAAGAACTATAGGCCAAAACCCTTCTGCTGTATCTGCTCATTACTGAGCAAAGAACTTTTCCCCTTTCATGTTTCTTATTGTGAACCAAATTCAGAGTCCCTGGTGAATAACACGCAAACAGAACGTGCACAAGATGAAAATGCATTTAATATTTTATTATATTTTAGCTGCCTGTTAGGTACCTTACCCCAACCAGCAATTTATAATCGTGTGCAAGAGGCAGCTTCCTGAATTTGCATAGCTTAGAAACAGCAAAGCAGAAACAGCATGGTGAGGGTAATTACTTTTAAACAACATTACAGCAGAGCTCAGTCCATCAGTGCAGCGTCTGCAAAGTTCCGCCCGTCAGTAACTGCAAAGCCTTCAGACCAGGCCCTGTAGAACAGGAGCTTGTTAATTGTGGGGAGTTTATTAAATTAGCTGTCAGATAATTGTGAGGCAGACCTCTGGCTTTCAGAGCTGCCTAAGAAAGTTTTGGGTATGTCAAACAAACGCTACTGGAATTAGCAGAACAAGGCCCCTGTGCCAGCTCAGTTTGCAGCCCAGGACTGCTGTGCTTCCTGTGCAGTTACTGAGAGCACTCAGCACCTCATCAGGAGCTGCTTCCCAGGCACAGCTCCCTCTGGCTTAGCCAGACCTGTCCAGACAGCCCAGCAGGGCTCCAAAACGCGGGGAGTGTGTGCAAAGAGAGGGGAAGGTGCTGAAAGCAGGGCCTCAGGAGGTGACGATGTGCAGATCCCCATCATCACATCCTTCCCCCCACAGCAGGCACTTGGGAGATCAGACCAAGGTCGTGCCTCCCAACCACAGAACTCCTTGGCCACCCCATCCATGGCTGGGATCTCCAAGGAAGTTACCTTAACCTCAGGGCCGTGCTCACAGCTGTAAAACATCTTCATGGCCTGCAGAGAAGGTTCCCTCCTTCAGCCTTCAGGGCATTTCCCAGCACAAAGTGCAGCTGCTTGGGGTTTGTGCTGGGAGTAATTTGGAATCACAGCTTTGACATTCCATCACTTTTTATAGTTAGCTGGAAACTAAATGCAACTGGAATCACCGCAGAGGGGTCACATAAACCAGCAGAGTGGTTTGCACACTTCCTCTGCACACACAGGGAAGGCAAACCCAAACAGAAAGGCCTTTCTTTGCACTCAGAATCAGCTCTGGGCAGAGGCCTGGGCTCCTGTGCAGGGCTCTGGAAGAAAGGGAACCTGATAATGCAAAATGGAGACAGACAATTCAATAAATGCACCCTCACTGTTACACAGATGCCCTATATGCAAAGTAGAAATAAAATCCAAGTTAAGTTACTTTTTAGACTCTCTTCCTCTTGATTTCTGGGCTACTGGAGCAACTCCTGCTTTGCCTTTAGAAACCTCTTCTCCTCTGACTCCATGCACCAATACAATTGGAACTAAATGTATGTTGCATATTAAGATGTTTGCACAGTACATTCAGTTAATCACTC
>JAOXXN010000471.1:2978099-2999181 GCA_026770055.1 Myrmophylax atrothorax | reverse complement strand
ACACCAAACTTAAGTCCTGTAAGGGAGGAATGCAGCAGGCAGCGATCACAACATGGGTGTCACTGCAGCGCTTCACTTTGTTTCCAAAGTTTGTCAGGAACAATTGGAAAATGGGTTCTGAGAGGATGAACAGCCAGCAGGAAGACTCTTAACTAGGATAAACAGTACAATACAGTCAATAGCTGTCATGTTCTACCATTTCTTTACCCATATTAAGACTCAAGCATGGATTACCTGTAACATACAGCACATTTGACAGTGTCCCTCCAGGTTTGAGAGGTTATTTTTTTATTTGCAGCACAAGGACATCTGTAATGAAGTGGGGCAGGTGCTGACATGCTTGACACACACAAGGCAGTGCTGCACACAACCAGGAGTCTTTTCAAATCACACACACATATACCCCATATGCTCTTGAATAAGAAAATGGATAACAACTATTTCCACAAAACACTATCAGTGGACCAAAGCAAAGCTGAAAAAATAAAGCCTTCTATAATATTTTTAAAAACTGTTTCCAAAACAAAGAATGCTATTACATTTCACAAGTTACACTTCAAGTGACAAGCAAAAATATCATCACATAGTATTAGAAGCTCTTATATTTAATGTTTAAAGCAAAAGGCAAAGGAAAACTTTCATATTTAAGCTGAAATATGAATCCGCTTTGTGACTTAGAGCCATGTCTTGTCCTCTTTGTGGCTCTATCAGCCCAGCTGGAAAGTGTAATAATAAATTAAGAAGCACAAAAACAAAGAACAAGTCTCCAATGAGATCCAGATGCTCCATTAAACTGCTGTTCCCCTTAAACACCTTCCAAACCATAGCTAAATAGAAATGTGCCTGACAGCTGGATTTTAAGCATGCATGTGAAACCATAGGAATGTCTTTATCTATTTTCCAACAATTAAAAGCTCCCTTGCCTCTTCAGGAACTGGAAGCACATTAGATCCTCCTGTCCATAATAAGGTAATTAAAACAGAGCTGCACTGAGGCCACCTCCAGATTAAAGGATTGTACACTTTGTGATTCTCTGTTTACACAGTAACTTATTGTGTGGTTTACCTTGGCCAGGCAATGTGCATGCTGAGACTGCTGAGTGTTACATGAAATTCAGTCTTTCCACTGTTACCATGTCTTTTTCTGGCTTCTAATTCCCTGCATTTTTGGGACTTTGTATGGGGTTTTCTCATCTTTACCTCTTTAGATCACACCACTTTACCAAAGGCAGTATATTGTTATCATATGTACTTACAAAAGGATGATTGGAGCTGAATTTGAGCATACAAGAAGCTATTTTCATAAGGTGTTTTAGTCAGACCTTTAGATGGATGTAATTTTACTTCCTGCACAAATAAATAAGCAGAAAATGGGAGAAAACTGTAGTGCTGTCATGTAAATGAAGACTGATACCATGATGAACACAGAAGAAATTAAATTTGCATGAAACAACACCACTGCTTTGTGTCTGGGGTGTTTGGCTTTGCTTCCTTTTTAGCATAAGTTTTGTAAGAGGCATTGTCAGCCCACAATACCAAACACTAGACTGCCTGCAGAACATTTGTCAGTTCTGTTGGCTCAGATTGCCCCGGGAGGAACTAAAAGTGAAGAACACGACATGGGGCTGCTTCAGAAGCAGCACCTTCTTAGATGTCAAGGAAATGCCTATGGAGCCCTTATTGCTGTTGAAGTAGTGTTAGACTACACCCAGGAAACTGCTGCAGTAGAAGTGTGACACCCACAGAGCAATGCCTTGCTGCGAGCACAGAGAGGGTTCCCAGAGCAGCCCTGGAAATGAAGATTTCCTCATGCTGACCTTACTGCAACCTGGGACAAGTGTTGCTGAACTCTGCTGCTGTCCTTGAGGGTTATCTTCTTCCCTCCAAAGGAAAAAATCCTGATGGGATGATTTTACTGCTTTTCTCTGTAAAAGTTGCAGCCACAGGATAGGCCAGAAGCAAATATTTCTCTCAGAACTCATTCTTAAATTATGACCAGCTCTTTGCTAGGCAAGCACAGTGCCCCACATGCTCTTATTGCTGGAAACAGGATCCACTGATGGAGCAGATTCCAGGCTCAGCATAACTGCACAGGGTAATGTCCATTTTCTCTAAAAGCCATCATCACTTCAGTGGATTATCGGGCTCACAGCTGAAATAACAGAACATGGTCACCTGCCAAGGGGTGTGGAGAATGGTAAAACACTGCAGATGACATTGCAAAGTGGCAAATGACAGAAGACAACCAGGGGAATGAAAACTCATTCATACCAACTGGATCTTACACGAAGCTGCAGTGCTGTCTGCAAGCTGAGATCTGTCAGAAAGCCTACGGCATGTGCTCCACAGGGACACGGCTTCTCACATCCCTTTCCCAATATTCCAGTGGATGGCCCTGCCCCGTCCCCAGACACAGCTCATTGCCACCTGGTGGCTAAGAACGTTTAATACAGCCCACCTTTAGCCATAGGCTGTAAATAGTTTCAGGAGGGTGTATTTTTAAGTTACTCACTCTTTCAGATCAGCCCCTTCCCATGGAATTGCAAGGGAATGCACAGAACACCCACACTGGCAACTTCAACTGCAGCTAAATGTCTGTTTTCCAGAAAAGTCTAAGGTAGGATGTTGCCAAGGCAAGTCCCTCATTCTAAAGCAATATGAAATCACAGCAAGGTGACATCACTCATAAATAAGACATGTCAAAGGGCATTCCTCCTGTGAGGGAACCCCTGCAAGATTCAGCACAGCTCCTCACAGCAGGCTTTGGGAGCCACAAAAAAGATGTGTGGCACAAAATGACTCAAGTGCACATAGACAGAAAGTTGGTACTTGCACTGATACTGTTTTTTCTCCTCTGGCTGCAAGATGTGATTCATTTATGAACAGACATACTGGAAGTTAAAACAGGGAATGTTAGTTTGAGAAAAGGCACCCTTGGTGCACGTATAAGCTTCCAGCTGAAGATTGATGAGTAGCTAAGCACAACCACCTGAACTGGGACTGCACCTCAGCATTTGCACAATGCCTATTGGTTATCATACAGAAAAATGTTAGAGATTATTCAAAATAAGGCACTTACTTTGAGACTTTCATCTCTGCTCTGCATACAGCTCACTAACTTTAAGTGCAAGAAAATCGGTACAGGTTAAGAACAAGCTCCATATTTTTAACAGCTTGAACCTTGACCCATAGAATCCAATAGAGCTTCTTACAGCACCATAAAAATCACTACATCCCCCTTTGCATCTGTATCTCTCAAGTTTGCCTACCCCTAGCCCATCCCATCCAAACTGGGCTGCTGAATAGTTGTGGCCAGACAATTGCCAGTTCAGATGCCAAACAAAAAATTGGCCCTTTAAAAGACAAAGCCAGCTGTGAATACAAAATTGTGCAAGTGCCCAACTGAAAATAATAAAATCATAGGCCTGACTTTGCTCCACCCATTCATTTTGGGCAGAACTTGCCCAGAAAAGTTAGTGGGTTGGACCTCAGTTTGAAGAGATGGAGCAAGACCATATTGAGCAGGGCCTTTGATGTCAGTAAAGTCATGCCTGATTTACCCCAGCACAACCAAAAAGAAAATGCTGTCCAAGGGCAAAAACATCTTTTAAATTCCCCAGGCCAGTCCTCCCTGTGCAGGTTTGTAGCTGTGCCACAGGGACTGTTCTCCCATCACCTATTCCTGTGACTTGGAGTATTTAATTGTTTCCTTCTGACCACAGTGTTGGAGATTCCCAGGTCAGAATTATCCTCACATATTGCTCAATGAAGGGAACTTTTCTCCCAGATTTCCCATGTGATCCCATTTATCTGCACTCTCTTCTAATTGCTTACCATCCAGCTCTGTGGAACCAGAGAAACCCCACTGGGCAGGATAACCCACATTTTCTCCAAGTCTTCAAAGTCAGTGGGTAGTTGTGGAGTAAAAAAGTATGAGAGGTAAAAATACAAGTTGCATATACTTTAAAAACAGGATTCTCCTGCCAAACAGAGGGACTAATACAAGTCCAGCTACTCAGGGAAGGAGACTCTGTATCAGTGACTGAAAGGGTGATGAAGTATGAGCAGGAATAAAACCTAGACCACGTGAACAGAAAGCAAGTTCATTATTGTCTTTGGCTGCCAAAATATCTTCCCATATCTCCCCCTTCTGACCTTTAGTAAATTATATCCCGCAGTTTTTTCTCCCTGTGCAACCAAACGGAACGTTTACTTTCCTCTCCCTTAAAGCACAAGCTCAATACAGGACAAGCACTCTGAGGAAGGTTTTCAGCCTCACACTGGCAGATCCACAGCCAGTGGTCAGAGCACCAGCTTTCTCCAGGGCTGCCTGGGGGCTCAGCTGGGTGGCTGCATCGAGCACATTTCCCTGGCACTGACCAGGCTGGGAGCCCTCGAGCCTCAGACACCCAGAACACGACTGCAAAAGGCCACGAGCAGCCTGCTCCGGTGTCGGCATTAGCCATGCCTGGAGCAGAGGAGTGGGACTCAATCACTTCCTGAAATCCCTTCCAACATAAATATGCACAGATACAACCAACATCTTTAAAATTTCACATTTTTTTTAAACATTAGTTAATATAAACAGAAGAATGGAGCCTCTCCAGAAATAAGTTGTGCACTATTAATAAGCATAGTGTAATAAAAACTTTAAGTGAATCTTAAGTGACTATTAAACACATAATAATGCACTTTCCTACAGACAGCAATGAAATTGAGTACTAAACACTACAGTCAGAACAAAACCATTTAGCACAGAAGCCTTGAAAATTTATTATTAAAATAAAAACAAAGGACATTTGCTCTCCCTACATAGGTTGATATAGGAAGAACTCCCTCACACGTTTCTAGGAAACACTTAGGAGAGCAGAGCTAGCTGTGAAGCTTCTTCAAAGTCGATAGAGGGATCTTTGTTTACTAGAGGATATTGCAAGAGGCTCCCATTGTTTGTTTGCGGCTTTTACAATTAGTAGCACAAAACACTCGCTAGACAATGAGGAAGTAATATTGCAAAGAACCTGCTTTGTGGCCAGGCAGACAAAGTTCCTTTTGTGATAGCATAACCTTGATTTGTTTTCTTTATCAGTGCTTGTGTGCTTTGCAGCTCTCTGTTACCAGGCTCTTACAAAGGCTGTCCCAGTCCCCGCCGTGACCTGCAGCGTTCCTGCCGCAGGTACAGAGCAATGCTTAAAGCCTAGTTTAGGAAGCTGAAAAGTTTTGGCTAACTGTCCGAATTCAGTTTGCTTTGCTTTATGCACAGCACACTCCAGCTGCCTCAAATGACTACTCCAAACTCTCCGCAGGGGGAGGAGTCCCCTCACAGTGCAGATCCAGGATGGCCAGCTCCACACCAGCCCATTTGCAGTCTGGGCTCACAGTGCTGTTCAACCCTGGGCAGGGTGCTAATAGACGGATTTCTGCCTGATTTTACACCAGCCTTGAGGCCAGCAGGGAGGCTTATCTGTGAGAACTGGTGCTACACAGTTCGGGCTGGTGGGACAGTTTGGTTTGCTGCACCAGCCTGTTCAGCTGAGCTTTGTCCTCGCTGCCTCCTCCCCTGCACAGTTCAGTCACAGCGTTTTGTTGGACACTTGTAACCCCGTCATACATTGCTATAAGAGAAGACCGCATGTTTGAATCCACACCTGCTCTCTCCACCCCATCTGGGGGGCACTGGTAGGTTTAGGTATCATGTTTTAAGGCATTGCTACTCTCAGCTGTCCACTCACCTCTGCCCAAAGTGATGGTGAACATGTGCCAGTCCTGCAGCTTCTGGAATGTGCAGTTTGGCAAATTTAGCTGCAATCCCTCACTTCTGGAACTCCTGCCATATAACTCCTGCAGAAAGATGGGGTACACATGTGAGAGTGGGAAGGGAATAAACCACATATCTTAATCAGACAGAACTCAACCCTCACAGCCAGGAAGGGCAATATTTCAGTGTCAGAGATTTCAGATATACACCCCAAACAACCAAAAATTCCATCTGACATGAAGCTATATAAAACCTAAACCCAAGTTCTTCCTATTTCCTGATTGATCAGTAGATGTACCAAACTTTTTTCTTCCTGTGTGGTGTTTTCCCTATAGGTCTACATGAAAAGTGAGGTCATGTATCCTTCCATTCCAAGCACCTTGATGTTCTTCCTATAGTACAAATCAAAGTGGTCCTAACCCAGAAAATAACCATTTCCAGTCTTGCTGCTTTCCCTATATCCTGCCCAACCGCAGTGACACCACAGCGAGTACTCCCTACACCCCAGAGATGATGGGAAAGTATAAACAGGGCTCCATCTGCAGCTCATTTGCTGTCCCCATCAAAAAAAAAAAAAAAAGGCCAAAACAAGCCTTTGACTGATGGTTGGTTTCCACAGTTTGGTGGCAACAGCTTTGCAAATGAACTATTTCAGGCGAGAGCTGGTGGCAGTTATTTGATAAAAGGCAGCAGTTCTGATAATGCATGAGGGTTTTTTGAACTTGGACTTTGTAAATTACAGTACTCAAGGACAAACTTGTCAGGTCAAATCTGACCCAGGTGCTGAATGTGTAAAAGCTGAGAGGCAGAGATTACTGCAGGAAAGATTAATGACACCATTAACATGACTGTGTGGAGCTACATAGCTCTGCAGAGAGGAGAAGTTTGTGTTGCAGGCATGGTAGATCAAGTCTGGGAGTGCTCTAAGGATATCTTTGTTCCTTTTGTGTACAGAGATGTTTTATCTCAGAGTTATTCAAATACACTTGAGTTGTATCAGCAAGCTTTAAAAATTAACACATTTTAAAAATTATTTTGCCTGATGAATCAGTTACAAGGTAAAATCAGCACAGGTTTGCATCAAAATACATTATATTTAACATTATCCAGCCACCCTTGTACTGGAAGTGCAAAACACTCCCAGTAATATGCACAGCTGCTCCCTGTAAGGGAACATGTTTTCCACACTGCTGCAATGCAATCAGTGTGGAATATTTTTAATTATTATCATTCCAAATGGGTAAAATTGTGCTCTGATTCTCCTTGGGAAAATGATTTTAGAGCTCATCAGAGGTGAAGTACCAGGGTGTAAAGAACACAGTCCTTGTGTCAAACAATAGGACCTGAAGCAGTTGTGGACGGTGTTGTTACCTTGTGAAATCAGCCAAGACTTTTCCAATACCACTAATTCCCTCACTCCTGCTGGCTGAAGGGATGGCATCCGAGGGAGGCAGGGCCACCCCCAGGGAAGGGCAAACAGTTCTTTATTTCCCTGACTTCAATTCAACCCTGATTTACTGCTGCTGCAGCCCCTGCCAATACTGTTAGGTGAAAGTCTGAGATCTGCTAAGGGATGTTTACTCATTTTCCTGCCATTCAACAATTTTGGTTTCATGGACATTAGACCCCAGAAGCAGTTTTGGAAGGAACTGGATTGTAAGACCATGACCCAAATGTTCCTGACTTCAATGAAAATTTCACTGAATTCATTCAGTCCCTCTGTCTACTGAGCTATGCTTCAGTCATCCCTGAGTTTCCAGAGGTGGATAAATAATTCAGCCAAACATACACAGACTAAGTTTTGAAATCTGTTGAATAAAGGAGCCATTTTTTTCCCCAATCACCGCCTGAGGCTCATTTTGTGTTAGTGCAAATTCATTGTGATTACAACACTGTGCATTACCAAAGCAACATCCTGTTCCCAGGTCAGCCCACGAGGATTGCTCCTTGCTATCAGTTTGCAAAGTTCCTGAATATTAATTTGTCTTGCTCTCTTCAGATTAGGCTGAACTCTTGCACTGTCGCTGCAGGCCAGGCTGTGAACAAGCTGTACTCAGATTTCTTACACGAAAATGGTGTTTCTTTACATCACAGAGGTGTGAGAAGCATGAATTCAAACACTTCCCAGGCAGCCAGGGATTTGGAGGAAAGGGGTATGTAGGGGCTGCCTGTGCAGAGTCCCCAGGTGTGTGCAGGGTTATTGTCCCTCAGTTTCCCCTGGAAGCCCCTGGCATGTGATGTGGCCATTTCACTTTTGTTGGAGCTGCTTCTACTCCAGAATATTACAGGAAGGTAAATAGCCTGTTGGTGTCTGAAGTTCAGTGCTCTTTGCCATTTATCTCTCAAGAACCTTGCAGAGCTCCTCATTGAAATCCTGACATTCTCTACTGATTCATTAAAATATTGTCTAACTATGAGCTGCTGCATAATTTGTTCTTTTCCTAATCATAGCTTTTCTTTCCTTCCTTTTGCAATGAGCAACTGGAGTTGCGTCTTCTGTTTTTACTAAATGTTTGCTCATCCTGCCCACCAGGATATAATCTCTCCTTTCCAGCTGGGAAGTCCTTGCTGCAATCCCATGACACACAGCAGAAATTTAGGAGAATGAATGAAGGCAGTGACAGGATCAAGTAGTGTGCCATGTTTTGTTTGGGTATGAAATTTCGGAATATCTGCTAAAATCCACACAGGGCATGTAACTCCATCCACCTCTGCTTTCCTCATAATTATTTACAAGGAACCACCAGGAGACAGCATGTCATAATACTCATTCATACTTCAACCCACAAACAAGGAGAGAGCTGAGCCAGGCCTAATGCAAACAGACAGAGCAAGAGACAAGTCCATCTGGCTGGAATAAACAGCCAGCTTTCTGCTTCCTCTCCTGGAAACTTTCTTGACTTGTGTTCCACCTCAGTTTATCCTTCCAGAGATGGAATGGCCTGCTTTGGTGCTCGTGGAGCAATTTAAAGGATCCTGGGATTCAGGTGTCTCTGAAGAATTCAATGTGCAGGAGCACAAGGAGAAGTGATTTGTGTAGGTGAGCACAGGCTGGAGGAGAGAATCAGCACAGTGCCATCAGTTCCACACCTCCAAACCAGCACTAACATGGGTGAGAAGGAAGAGAGTTAGTCATTGCTCCTTTCAACTCTGAAATACTCTGCATCATAATGAAAGAGTGTTTGGGGAAATAGCCATAACAAATTGAATCAAACTGGAAATGCTCTTTGCCTGGAGAACAGACTTGGGGAATTAATGTGAGAAACCTTCATTTATTTTTTCTGTCTCCATGCCATGGTAACTTCTTGTCTATTCTAAAGTACAATAAAAAGTTTAGTTTACTCTTCTCTGAAGTTATTCTAATGTAGTCATTCATCCTCTTTTAACAAGATTGCAACAGAACATCACAAAAACATTTACTGGGGAGTCTGAAGAATGGTAAACAGAAATAGATGTGGGATTTAATAGTCATATTTGTCATATTTGTCAGAGATGAGTAGCTACATTCAGTTGTTTCTCCTGACTCCTCTAACACTAAAACCTATGTTCAGAGTTCTCAAAAAGATTTATTCCAAAAGGAATGAATTTTCTTGAAATTCAGTCAATTATGTTTAAAAACTTTACATAGAAAAAACTGTTACAGAAAGGTAAGACAAAACCAAATGTTGCCTAATTTTTAACAGAGAAAGTTGCCTGTGATTGCAATTGATTATTCTAAAATTAACTCATATACAACAGAAACACAGGGGTAAATGCTACTAGAAAAATAAAATCTAATTATCACCTGTAACTTCCAGAGGCCTGTGTTTGGCTTTGATTTATTTTGTTATTTACAGTCACTTAACATTTACTCACACAAGTGAATTTTGGTTTTTTTCCGTTATGTTTCTTAGTTATATATTTCATCTCTTTCCTAACTGAGTGGACTGAGCTTTCTTACACAAAGAAGTTCCACAGGTTGCTCACAAACCCTGAGCAGCAGCTCTGTGTCTGTTCAAGTGCTGTGTTGTGTAACTAAAACAGCAATTCAAGAAAAGGTGAACGTTTGCTTTTGCCAACATCCTCCTGCACAGCCCCCCCAGACTGGAATCCAGGGTTATCTTGCTTTTGGCACACAGGCTTGCAAATAGAAGGCTAAAATCCACAAACAATAGTGCTTTCCTAGAACCAGACCTGTGTGCACCGGCACTCAGATATACATAACTCCCCAAACTGGAAAGAGCTCCCAAATGTGTACTGTTACAGGAGCCTTTTTGCCAGGTGGCCTTGAATGAACTGGGCTTGCCTGTGGAGAGGGACCAAAGATAAAAGTTGACCATACTGGGACGTTTTACATTTTCTGTGTAAGAAAACTTATCTTTCAGCCACACTTACCCACCTCAAACAGTGAGATCACTACAAATCTATCTGCCTTGCTTTTGGGAGTAAATCAGAGACTATTTATATGCAGAGCTTTGAGTTTTTCCTGCTTGGTAACACAGGACAAGGCTAAGGAGATAAAAGAAGGAGAAAGCAGTCCATAGCTATCTGATAGTCGGTGCCTTTTCCCCATCCTGGAGAGTTTTACAAACAACTGTTGCTTATAACTTTATGGGTTTGAGGCCTCTGTCTGAGATCAGTGTTTTGAAATTTGGCTTGAAGACTTTTACCAAATCTGGTACTTAAGTTTTCATGGTGCAAAACTAATGACAGGGTAGGATGTGCTCAGATTCTTGTATATAAATAGTGTGAGGTGCCAGGAAGAACAACGAAGGGAAGTAATGACAGACAAGCGTTCTGCCAGGATTTAGAGATCCCATCACCGGCTGGCACAAGCACAGTGGAGTTCTCCTGTTATGAACTCAAGCAAAGCTGCAAGCAGCAAAGCTGTGAGCTTTAATTTTGTGCTGAAAATGTTTTGAGAAGGTACTTTTGAGTAGTTTACCATTATGAAGAAAACTACATTTCCCCATTTGCAGCCTCTCATTGTGGTTTGAATATTTTAAGGTAAATGATTCTGATTGGGTATTTTTCTTAGGAAATTTTTTCCACTAAGAGGGAAAGAGAAGGATGCCCTGAGAAGGATTTAGTGCAGGCATTAAAGCTGTTGGAAAGAGTTGGTAGCAAGTGAAACAGATCTTGAATGTCAATTCATCCTCTTCATGTTTCCTTGCAGCAAGGTTTGGGAAACTTGAGCAAACTGAAGAGTGTGTCTCCACACATCCCTCTGTTTATGGAGAGAGCAGTGACTCCAGGAGAGCTGACAGGGAATGAACACAAAATGGCATAAACAGATCTCAGTGCAGTGGGAGTTGTCAGCTGAAGCTTTTGTGTATCCCCACAGTGCCAGGCTCAGTAATGACAGTGCTTAACGAGACTGAATGTAAAGTCCAAAGCAAGAATCTAATTCCATTTTAATGTCCATTATATAAACTCTAATCTGGGTGCAGAAAGCTCCAGATCTGACCCCCTCAGCTCAGCTTTCTGCAGATCAAAGGTTGTGCTAAACTTTGTCATTATTATCTTCACATGTTCTTAATTAAACTCAGAACAAGCTGTAGCTAAAAGGTCATAATTCAAGAGCTTTAGACCACAGAGATGCAGCTCTGAGGAAAAGTGTGTTTTTGTGTTGCTGGGGGAACCCTTGATGTGCTATGGCACCAGGCACGTTTGGGAAAAGAACAAATGAAGCAGGAGTAAGTGTTGTTTAATGAAAAACAGAAGATTAAATCAAGGTCTAGAAGACCAGAAGAGGGGGAGGCAAAACATTTTAAGAGAGTATTTTATGAGAGTGGTGTAACATTTATTTATATGTTTATAAAATTATATTTAGTTGTTTCAGAGGAAAAGTTTAGACCTGAACTATTGCCAGAGATTGCTTAAATAAAAGGACTAATGATGCTCTGAATGGCCTCAGAAGGCTGATGTTAAATCAGTGGAAAGGTGTGGACTGAGACATTCCACAACATTTTCTTAGAAATCCAGAAATCAGGTGAAACTTTCTTCACTTGTAGACTAGTTATAAATCAGATCTCAGGGAATCTGTCAATTTTATATGCCCAGTTGTGCCATATTTTACAGAAATCTTCTCCATTCCCAGGGTAAAATGAAAATCCTTGTGAACTGAACACTAAACACTTTGTTTGCTGTGGATTGAAATCACTGCTCTTGACTGGGACCAAAACTTGTGGGGTCAGGTCTCAGCTGAGCAATGCCCATTTATACCCACTGAGCAGATAATCCACAAAAGATGGAGAAATTATTATCAAGTAAACAAATTATATTTTGAACAGCTTGAGTAGAGCTGTGTAATTAACAGAATTTTTGGCCAACTGATCACACTTTATGTCAGTGACACTGGAGTGTCGGTGCATACAGCTAAACTTCATCTCAAGCATAGTTTGAAGTTAAAAATTACAGTTTGGAAATATTGAAACAAAACATTTTGGCCAGTCTCAGAGAAATCCCCTCTCTTGGGTAAAAACTATTTGAATAAACAGCCTGAGGTTATTTAATAGTTTCATGCCCTGCACTGAGGGTTTTGGTGCATGTATTTGGAAACATTTCCAACTATCTACTTCTGACAGCTCTAAAACCACAGACGTGCATCTTCTACTGAGATCATAAATACAGTTTCCTCTTTGTTCCTTCTTAGAATTGTCCTGGTGCCTTGCAACGGAACACTGGGCTTGGTTGCCATAGTTTATCAAAGAAAAACAGGTTTTCTAGGCACAGGAGGAAAAATGTATCTATATGCTTCAAGAATAGGTAAGAAATTCTGATTCGATGCATTTCTGTTGTAGCTCTAAAAAGAAAATAAAAGGAAAGCTGATACAGCAGGAAAATTACTTGCAGATAAGCTATGGCTTAAGAATGCCCAACCTCATTACAGAAACTGTACATTGTTAACTGTAAAGCCTGAAAGTGTGTGAAATGTCTGTACAACTATTTATTTGGTGGTTTGGATGTGTTTCCCTACACTTTGTAATTCACACAAGCTCCTTTGACAAGGGATCCTACACTGAAGCACTAAAAAAATGTGAAAATTATTATGAAGTAACATCTGTGGTGGATTGGCCACAGAACCCACGAATACAAAACTACAAATTAATTTTTCAGTCCTAATCCAGAGTAATATTTCTATGCACAGACCTCAGATCTATAGGGCAATTATCGCATTCACAACTTTCCCTTCTTCTTCTGACAGTTTGGAATATTACAGCTGGTGATAGTAAGGCATTAGAAGTCCTAAATTAGAAACTAATAAATATGGGAAATAATAATACTGATAAGACAAGACAACAATATTGATTGTTCACCCTTTTTCTTCTTTGCATCAGACACTTAGGAAGAACATAATGCCATAAGCAAACTTCCACAGGGATGAACTTTATGATAGCTCATCTCTTTTGAGAGGAGCAAGCTTGTATTATACACATGAATTAACTCACCAAAATGTATCTATCATATGTAAGGCTGTGACTTTAATGTTTAACTCTGATTTCAGTCTGCAGCCTGACACATCAGACTCTTCATTCTACTCAGTGACATGTGCTACACATTTCCAATAAATGTGTGTTTCAAAAGTGTTACAGAAGAGGAGAGGAAAGAACATTGATTATTCCTCATTATTCATGACTTGTTCCAAGCAGGGATCAGCTTGAATGTCAATTTTCCCTCTTTTTTGAACAAACTGCATGGTTTCACTTCATTTGGATGCTTCCCAGCATTGGTTAGAGAACATTTAAAGCTTCATTCCAGCCGAGTATCAGTAGGATCACACAGACCCAAGTCAGTGCTTCACCCCTGCTATAACCATGACACACGCAGGGCAAATAAAGCAAAGCAACCCTGATTCAAAGGCATTTTATACCCAATGACTGACATAATATATGTTTAATCATACAGGAACTGCTTGATAGAAATCTTCCTGTCTCTCCCAGCACCAACAGAGCGATGCTAATTTGTACCAGATGCACATCTGGTCCAGCCTGGGTAAAGCAGCCATTGAGCTGGAAATCTAATATTTAAACCAGCACAAACCTACAGAGTCTTATAATGAAATTAAATGTGGGTAAAGGATTAGGTACCAGTTTGATTATCTACTAAAGAAGGGTTCCTCTGCAGCAAACAGAAAATCACTAATCATTGGCATTGCTATTTTTGCTGCTAATGCAGTGCCAGTTCCATCACACCCTAAACGTGTTCAGTGTTGAAGTGGATGAGTGACAAGGCTGAACATGGTGACGCAAGTGACCTAGAACCTCAGGTTGCTTCCCTGCTTTTCTGCAAAAGCTGGACACAGCCACATACACAAACTGTTTCTGTAGGATGAACTTGGCTACATTACAGTGCCCTTCAGAAGTCACATACCCTGAAAATCAGGGAATGTGAGAACAGAAATACTCACCACTAACCACACCAGGCTTCTCATGAATCAAAATTATTGAAGATACCAAGGCTTGGGCTTAGCAAGTTGTCAAAGAGAAACAGCTTTTGCATCAGTCTCTTTCCTCTCTAACTCCACAGGGTTGTGTGCTTTCCCTTCCCTGCTCTGTTTCCTTCTTTTTATCAGGATATAAGAAGGGGAAAAGGATATGCTGGGGCTCAAATTATAAGAATTTTCTTCTGTATTTACTGCTGTTTTCAAAAAGGGAGGCTAGTCCTGAGACAGGTGACTGGTGTGCCCCTAATGACAGAAGAGCCCCCTGTGGTCCTGGCTTTCCCAAGCAAACCTTGTTCTCCTTGCCCTCACTGGAGTTTCTCTGACTTTGCTACGGACGGGTCTGAGCGATCACAGGTTTTCAGGTCTGCCAGAGACCTGAGGAAGTCTTTGAACCAGTGTAAAACAAGAGTAAGCTGCCATGTGGCTTTTATGAACTTGTTGCCAGGAAGGGTGATGGAACAGGGAGGGATCACCTGGGTTTGTGCAGCCCTGGCCTGGGCTGAGACACTGGGGGAGGACACACTGCAGAGCCCTCCAGGGGACACGGGGAAGGCTGCAGGGCATCCTCACCCCCACAGCTCCAAACACCTGCAGCATTCCACTCACACTATTTCTCTTGGATTAGTCTGACCTTTTCTCCAATGGGATGCCTGTGGGGTAATGGGATCATTCAGCTGAAAGCTCTGAGCAGCCTTACAGCTCCTGCCTTTCCCTGTGGGGGGTGTCAGTGGCTTTGCTTCCATAGCCACCCTCCGAGTGTCCTGAGAAAAAACACACTCTGGAAGGATAAAGGTGGGAAAAACAAAAGGCATTCCCAACAACAGGATAGTAATAATTCTTTGGATGTTTATTTATTGATCAATCTTAGTCTCCTTGTATGCTGGGTTATTTTTCTTTTTATTTTAGGCCACCACCCAACTAATCAGCCCCAGAGTTGATAAGGGCCCTCCTAAGCCCACATTCCTGTCAGTTGGTCCCTCACGACGAGCTATCAGGGAGCATTCAGCAAAGTAACTCACAATTACAACAGGCTATTTGGGACAGTGAAAAACAGCCTATGCCCTTATTTATTAAGATGCACTATTGTCATAGAGGTCTGGGAAAAGTACTGAAATATTCATGAAAAATGCCTTTTCTTTTGGATGCTTTGGACAATTTTTATGCTGTTGAGGCTACCTCTGGTGCATTCAAAGGCTCTTTTTCAACGTAGCCTAAATAGTTCACCATAATACTGCAAAATCTGTAACCCCAACCTCATAATCCTGTTTCAGAAATTATGGAATTACCCTGATTATAGAAGATTTCTGCCAAGAATAGAATACAAAACAGCTACAAAATTCATAATACAGAATTGACCCTGTGGACTATTTGGTTAATTTTTCATGGTATTTTCCCAAGTTTTCATGCCTCATTACTCCACATGACTCTGGCATTAAATGTGTGCCCAGGGCCATAGGAGTGAGTATGAAATAATGAATCCAGGTTGTGTCAGTGGAGAGGACCAGGCAGGAAATCCATGTGAAATGCACCCAATTTAGCATAGTTTTCAACACCTTCTATTACTGAAAGCTATGAAAAAACCAATAAGTTACTATTAAGTTTTGTTCTGGTAGATTAAATATGCAAACTGGACTCTCAGTGCTCATACTCTTAGCAGATGGCAATAACCTTGACACTGCCAGAAAAGCCACCATTTTCTGCATAATAATCTTTTTATTTGGCATTTCCAGCTATTCTGAAAGGGCTGTCTCTGCTATTTAGTGAAAATGTGCCCTGTGGAAGATTTTTCCCTTGAAAAGCAAGGCAGTGAGAGTGCTCCTGCAATGGTGCACTGCACATAGTGCTGGTAGCAAAGACCTCACACACAGGATTTTTTTGGTGTAGGAAATGGGCAAGAGGGCCAAAGAAGCAATGTGAGGAGTGAGGAAACCAGGGGAGAAAATAAGGAATGAATACGAATTCAAAAGAAAACAGTTATGTGTTAATTATAAAGTAGAGTTACTCAACTAAAACAGTTTATTCCTGGCTCTTTACCCATAGGACTTTTCCAATGATAACATGGCACAGGCAGCAGTAAGACCTTCATGAATGATGTTGCAGACAAATTATGGAAAAGAGATCAGATCCTCTGAGTTTGGGGGGGGAGGGAGACACGTTTTGGCTTTGTGTGCTGAATGCTTGTTTTCCTATTCATGTCACTATGACTTTCCTAAGTTCATGAAACCTTGTAATTCTATATAACCAAAAAGAGCACTAATGTATTCTCTGCACATCTCACAAGCTACAAGTAATCATAGCAAGAATTTTAATGTTATATTTAAATTTGATGAGTCAAAACCTATCAACGTTACACCAGTGAAAGCAGTGTGTGTAATCAAAAATAGCATCAATTATTTATATAAGCTCCAAAGAAACCCAGGTTTATATGGTGGTGATGTTTAATAAAAGAAAACTGTCTCCTCTAAAAAAAAACAAGGACTTGCTTGAGGTACTGAGAAAATGGTTCTCCAGTTATCTGAATGTAATCCAAGGACCAGCACAGGACTTTGGATAGCAAAGTTCTTGTGCATTATCTATCTGTGAACTTGCTTCATTCACCTATTTCAAAGCATAACTCCTCAGGGAAGACAATATCATGTCCTATTTTATTGTAATATTGGCATAAATCACAAGTGATTGCTTTGAAGGAAAAAAGTCACAAACACAAACATGGCATAAGGCCTAAGGAGCATTTTGCTCTGTATTGTACATTTACACAGCAGCTATACTATAAACACAAGGTATGCAAGTTCACCACCCTCCAAAGCAAAGGCAAGTGATCTGGTTTTAATTTTAGGGTTTCTACACTTACATCTGGGAACTGTACATTTCCAGGAATTATGGGTTAAGTTGGAGGAGAAACAGGAGCAACTCATTTTGGCAGTTTTAAACAGAGTTCCCTGATTTCAGGAATAGTTTCTTTTACACATGCTGAGACTTCTCCAGTGGGAATAGCTCCCTGATGCAGGTGAGGACAACTGGAGCAAGATGCCTTCCTACAGTGTGAAGTCAGAACAGCAGGGACTAGATATAAAAGACTTGCAACTGAATGCTTTGAAAGGACAAACATTTTGAAAGCATGTTGCCAAAACACACCTGCAAAATAGCTCATCATTTTCTCCTATTCATGAGGCTCAGACAATTATGTTTTATGGTTGCCCAACTCCAGGCAGAAACATTTTCCTGCAGGAAGACTGGCAGCTTTATCCTTGCACAAGCATAAGCCAAAGCCAGTGTGGACTGGAGGTGCAGCAGTGAAACAGTGCAGTGCCTCTGTGCAAGTGACAGCAGCAGGAAAACCTGACACACACCTTTCCTCCTGACCCAGCATTGCCCCAAGTGCACTGAGATTGTACATGAGGTGTGTGAGACTCATGGTCAAAGCTCAGGATCATTATTATATATTTTTCACAACCTCTGAGTAACTGTTCAGCTGCTGAAGACTTTTGCATCTGAATTACACTCTATACTGCTTTTGGCACAATCAGTACTAGTGTTTGAGTTCAGTTCCAGTGGAATGGAAAAGCTGTGGAAGAACAAGTCTGGCAGAACCAGACAGCAATAAGGCCACCATGTATGGAGGGAGCAGCCAGCACTGAGATTTCTGGACAAGAAAAAGCAGAATGAGTTTCCATAAGAAATGGGAAAACACACAAAGAAATAAGTGTTAGCAGAGAGCAAAGCAGGTCCATCAGGGCCCTCAGGAGCCCTATTTGTAAGAGCCTGCCCTTGGGTTCTTAGTTTTATAGGTGGCCAATTTTAATTGGAATGACAGACAAAAATCTAGTCCTATCACACAAGTAGATTTGTACACATGGAAAGTATCTCCTGCGTTTCCTTTTCTTTTCCCCAGAAAGTTTGGAGTTTTGAGCTGTGCAAGATGGATGAATGAGGACACAGTCTTGTCTTTGGAGTTTACAGTGTCCAGATTAAACTGAAGATATTTTCCAAAAGCATGTGTTATGTATTTAAGAGGAGAAGTTCACTGTGGGGTGATAGACATCAACCGTTTTTTTTTTCCTGGAAGAAGCTTTGTTTAGTTTCCATTAAGTAATGAGCTGCTAAAGGATTTGCTGCTACAAGAATCCGAAAAAAGACACCTTAAACACACTAAAGCGAAGTATTGTCCTGTGGGACAATTCCATAGTACAAATTGGTGCCAGTAGGCATTCCACCACTGAAATATCAACTAGAAATAGCTAAACACTGAAGATTTGTTCCAGAAACATTCTTGAGAAAATTGTTTTCCTGAAATACATAATCATGCTTATTTTTTTACATTCCAGTGTTTTTACTGGTTTGGTAGCCTTGACAGGAGGCATGAATCACAAACTTACAAGCAGACAGCATTCTGCATTCCTTTTTGTGGAAAAGTCAGCCCCTAATGGTTTCTGCAAGACAGAGCAGGGGAATATGCAACCTGAAGATTGCTTATTGGAGTTCCATTTACATAAAAATGAGAAAACAGGGTACTTCTATGGTGAGAGTTAGAATGAAAGTAGTGTCAAACCATGCTCTTTTTTCTTAGCCAGGTAGTAATTTTTTAAATTAGTTTTACTGGAATACACTGGGAAGTGCAACACCAGCAAGCAGGAGTGAGAACAGACAGGCAGTGGAGTCAGCTGAACTTCGTGTTGAGGATTTGTTGGTCAACACCCTACCCAGCCTTCATAATTCAGAAAGCTGCTATTTGGTTCAACAAGATAGCCAATGTCAACCCACATAAAGTCCTCCTGAGTGCTTGAGGTTCACAGTTCAGTATCTGAGCTGTTTGCTCAACTTAGTTCCTTGATATTGTTTCCCCTTCCTGACCGGATAGCCTTCCGCACTCAATTCCCTTCAAATAAACTCTCTCTCATCATTAAATCAATCTCAGCCTCAAGTCCAACATTCACTTTCTGCAAGCACATTGTCACAACCAGCAAATAAAAATGAGCGCAAGCATTTTCTGGAAAAGCAGTGGATATTTTCCTGCAATGCTGTTGAATCGCTCCGAACATCCGGTGTCCTGGAAAATATACCAGCAGTAAAAAAAGGGATAAACAATTGGCCAATATTTATCCTCTTATTTAGAAACAGCTTCTTGGTGAAGATTTGAGACTAAGACTTTGCACGTGCCCTCAGCTGTAAGGCAGGACATGTATTTTATGCAGCCACACACAAAGTTCTATCTCATCTTCAGTTTCTATTTGTGAGAGTGACTTTGGCGTGACACCAAGTCAGAGCTTTACACACCCACCTTTCCCTGACACCAGGTCTGTGTGGGCCCAGAGCAGGGGGTTTGGGCTTACAGGTACCTATATGTGAACAGTACTGGTCATCTGTACCTTTGCATAAGGATTTTCCTAAGTGAGCACCAGGAAAACACGTTGAGAGGACAGTGGATCAAGTTCCACACAAACTTACACAAGTACAGTTCAGGTCACCCAACATCACTTCAGAATCTCTCTGAATGACAGAAAGGCAAGTGAGAAGTACTATTTGTACAAAGTCTGGGACTCCTTCCCTTCTTGGCCCTCCCAAGTGCTTTCCAGCTTGTAGGATTAAACCTGATATTCATATAGGAGACAACCTGGGGCTCAGATCCCTGTTCCTACTTTGAACCAGGATAAGAACTTAATCCTCCTGAGACAAAGCTTCAACATCTGTTAAAAAAGTCTGAAAGTACTGTTTTACCCTGGAGGGAGTAACAGAAAGTGAACTAGTTAACACCTAGAAAGGGTTTAGGGTTGCAGAAAACTGAGCCCCATGGAAATGAAGGGTACCATGATCCCTTTATAATGGAATATTTTGCCACCCAAAAGTGGCAATTTCCTTACAAGTCAAACTTTGTTTCACTGTTATTCCTTAATATCCTAAAAACAGACACCATAGGTTTTGCCCCTGTATTTCTTATTTCAGCCAGGCAATTTTCCACTCCCTCTGCTAGGAAAAACATGGAGTATAGTAATGGTTCTGCTTTCAAACTGCAGGACACTCCGAGTTTTACACTTCCCACTTCAGCTGCTGTTGCAGAGAAAACACTAATGGAGTCAGCCACGAAAGGAAGTCCTGAGTCATGAACTCCTGGGTGAGCTGCCTTTGTTTTCTGGACTCAGAACGTGGGATGAATGTTCTAAATTAAGAATCAAAGCATTCTGTATTTCTGCGTACAAGTATAAACTAAAAGTAAGAATTTATAAAAAAGTTCAAGCCCTTGAACAACAGCAGGATATCACAGCCCATTCCACCATCAGGTCTGGACTGGGGCATTACCATTTTATCAACAGCAGGGCATACATCTGATAAACACCCTGCATAAGTGCACTTCTTTCTTAAAAAAAGCACTTTGCATATTAAAACAAAGATGTAACTATCATGGGGCAAACCCAAGCACAAAATGCACCTGTAAATTTTCAGAACTCTGGATCCAAGCATTCTCACACTGATTTTGAGTTTACTGAATGCCTGGAGACTTCAAAGTGGATGAAATGCAGTCACCAAATGCTCTAAGTTTCTAAAACTCAAACACTTATCTGAATTTGAAATATGTCATGAGCTTCTCTTTGTACAGTAGAGACTATTTATGTTATTGTATCTGATACACACCAACTAAATAATAGACTTTTAAAATGTGCAGGTTACAGTAAATACATCAAGAACATTCAGAGGAAAAGAATATTTCTTGATATTTTAATTCTATATGTTGAAGAAACAGCAATACAAAATCTGTCATTTTTAATGTGTGCTTTCAAAGGTTCCTCTGCATGTCAAGCCAAATTTTTCAGAATTGTATTCTTGGGAAAAAGGGGGAAAGTAAAACTATGACTCTTAGACATTTAGCATTTATTAGTGTTAAATCTGTAATACTGTGCTATGTGACAG
>JAOXXN010000471.1:2952650-2968566 GCA_026770055.1 Myrmophylax atrothorax | reverse complement strand
CCACTGCATAGAGAGTGACTGTGCTGCTCCAATTTGATTAGTTTTGCAGTAGTGATTAGAATGGGCTGGTGAAGAGGACAGCAAGGATGACTCCAGGTATCACTGCAGCCATTTCTCATCCTGAGCCTGGGATGCTCCTACTGCATTCTGCACTTGGTGAGGTCCCTGACAGGCACAAATGTTGGCATCATATCCTGTCCTTGTCTCAGAAATATGAAACAGTGAGGCACTCCTTGCCACAAAACACCTGTCTTTCACAATTCTGCCCTTTTTTAATCATTATGATTAATTTATTTCAAGGCAGCTAACAAGTACAGAACATTTTGGTTCAGATCTGTAAAAGATGTGGGATTTTTCCTCAGGAAAACCAAGCCATGCAATGACAACACTGTTCATGTTCATTAAAAACCCAAGATCTGACATGCAATGCAATTCCTGACTTGTACCTTCTGTGGCAGGGGAGCCATCATTTTGATAATTGGGATGATAAAGTCTGGAAAGAAATTAAAATCTTTTATCCAAACCTTTCAGATGTAGTCTTCAAAAAACACCAACAGTTCTTCATTAATTTTCCTTTTTCTTTGGAGATTGCACTGGGAAGTTGCAGTGCATCCCTAACTAATAAAAGTTTACTTACACACAGGGGAACTTGTAGCATGAAATGTTTAAAATGATTAGATGACAATAAAAAAGTAAACAAAATTTAAATATTTCAGCTTCTTAAAACTAAATTATCTTTTCAACCACATACTGTAAATCTGCTTTACATTCCCCAAAGTAAGAACTCCTGGCTCAATCACCAAAAATACAGACTAACAGGAATAGAGTACAATTTCATAAATATTGGTGCTTATCTGCAGAAACTTCCAGACTAGTAAGAAAAGCCATGGCTTTATCCATCAAATTCAACTATAAAACCTTAGGTAGCAGTGTCATTATGCAGAGCTGGAACTAATCTGGTTGAAAGAAACCATCTTCCTACAGGAGTATCTTTGGTGTTCACAAGACCTGTGTCTTAAAATCACATTCCCAAAGTACTAGAAAGTTAGAGAAAGGGATAGATTTCCTCTGAGAGTCCTTTCTCTGGGCACCACCAGCTTTTTCTCCCAGACAGGATTCCCCTGTGGGACTCCTGTGACCTTTCTTTGAGGGGCCTCAAATTTTGCTTCAGAATGGCTCAGACTATTCTGAGCTGCAGGTATTTTGAAAACAAAATGAAGTTTCCATACAAGGTTAAAAATAATCCCCGAGCCCTCTCTCACATCAGAGAGCAGGAGTTGGATGTTACCATGCTATCAATACAGTCAGTATATTTTTCAGGAACAAAATACAAACATTGAGTTAGAACACTTAATATAAGTTTGCTAAGTACTTTTGCTTCCTTTCTTGGTCATGGTTATGAGAAAGTGTTTGTTTAAATGTGGAGGAAAATGAATAGATTCCCCAGACTTCCTTCCTTTGCCAGCAAATACAAGTGCTCACCGTACTCTGCAAAATGTGGTGAAAAGGGAAAAATTAGATTCCCTTGTTAAAATACTTGTTGTCTGTCACTAGGCTGTTTTTCACTTTTCCTGTAAATGTACACTTAGGGCCACCTCAGTTTCTACTGCCTTCTGCAAGGACTTAGGAATAATGAGAGAGATCTTTGGTCTAAATTCTGTGCTCTCATGTACTGGCATTAACCCTGAGCAGCTTTCCTTCCACTCTGGCAGCAATGCTGAGGAGGACCAGGGAGATGGCAGTGTTCTGTGGAACTGTCCCCAGGGGAAAGGCTCGTGGTGTTGGGAGAAGGAGACCCCTCCAGCCTCTCACCTCTGCTGGGCTGCTGAGCAATGGGACAGGGAATGGGAGGCTGCAGGGAAGCAGGAGCAGAGAATAAGTTAAACCCAACTAGCAGGGGAACTTACACAGACAGCAGGTATGTGCTGCCTCAAGCTTCCTGCTTCCAGTGGAACCCCCAGCTCTCTGGAGCTGAGCCCACCACCCTTCTGGAGGTGGTTTGGCACCCTGTGAGCAGTGAGGGGGTTATTCCCATCGCTTTCCAGCAGACCCTGCTAACATCAGGAAGTCGTTACCACTTTCACCACTGGCAAACTGCAGGGCCTGAGGGAGCCTGGGGATGTGAAGAGGCAGGGACTCATCGAGGACAAGCCAATGCAAGTCCCTGGAAGTAAGTCACAGAATCACAGACTATTCTGAGTTGGAAGGGACCAACAAGGATCGAGTCCAACCCTTAAGTCAATGGCCCACATAGGGGATTGAACCCATGACCTTGGCATTATTACAGACAAGTTTTAACCAACTGAGCTAATCTCAGGGTCTCCTTGGAAGGCTCTTTGAAGAGCAATCCCTGCACTGTGCTCTGTGGATAAGGATCTTGACCCTAGCACTGACAGGTCAGTGCCTTTCAAAGCACATCCAAACCCTTACATACACAGCAGAAAGGATTTATTTCCTTAATTTCTGGTATATATAACTTCCAAGAAGGAATTTTAATCCAATGTGCATATATCATTTCCTACCAGATGCACAGGTAGACTGTGCAGAGATAAAGACAACCGTATTAACTATGCATTAACTTCATACCCCTTTGCAATGAATTTCTGCCTCATCCCTGTGTGTCAAACACCTGTGGATGATTCTGCCAAAACTCTGGAAGCCAGCTAGGAACTACCAGGCACAAGGGACCGCATCTGTGCTCCAGAGAGCACAGCTGGATGAATGGTGCTGCTCACCTGCCTGCAGAGCACATGCCATGCCAGCTGTTTGCCAGGATGAACTGGAAGGCAGATGGATGAGAGGCTCTCCATGGCACACTTCAAAGGCATTTCTGCCCTCTCACTCCCCTGCTTCTATGAACTGCTCATATTGCTTCAGCTACTTCACTTCTTTAATCTGATAAACATTAATAAAAGAGCTAGTTCTCCTCCCAGCACTGATTTTTTTAATCATTTCTCTAGGCAGTGAGCTGACAGTCTGCTCCTTTGCCAGGGTCACACGGCTCAGATTACACAGCCACCTTCTGCATTCGCATCCAGGGGTTTATGGAGAACGTTTCTGTTCTACTTTGTAGCCAGTGAAACTCAACGAGGCCTGCAGCACAACCAGCCTTCTTGTAATGTCCTGTACTGGAGGGAACATTGTTGTTGATTACTCAAATGTTTTTACCTTTAATGGCTCTCTTCAAATTGCTCCATTTCATTGTGTCGAGCTTAGCTCACTGACTAATCTGCTCCACTGAGGAACAAAATATCCGCTGTATTTCTCTCATTTTTGGAAGAAAACCAGGTTGAATTGAATTCAAATTACTCTTTTTGTCAACAAGGAAGAAAGTAAATATTAAGAAAGCTTTTCTCATCATTTTGAAGGCCTTCTCTTCTCTGACTACAGCTCTTTTTACCTGAGCTCTGTGAACACTGGTGTGGGCAAAGCTGGGTTGGCATGAGCAGCAGAATTTTCGGCCTGTAACAGAGGTTTACTATCTCTGAATTAGATTCTTGATTAAATAAACCACATTTTGACAGGCTTAGAGTTACCTTTTAAAGGTCAAGACCTTCTTCCAGAGAACAGAAATAGCCTGTACAAAACACCAAGGCCTGGTCCATGTCCCAAGGACCTTTGCTAAGCAGGACAAAGAGAGATCAAAAGGGGACCAACAAAGCAGAACCACCAGTGAGAGTGGTCAGAAAAGGATGGGTGTCTGTCCCGATTGACTGGTGTTTCTAAGTGCTATGAAAGAAGAGTTTTCTGAAGGAGATTTGGACAGCAGAGGATATTGAGCTGTTGCACTAGAGAATAAAGTATTTTCAAGTGCTGATGATGATAAGAGCACGAATGAAATAGGATATGGTGTGATGTGGGGAGAACACTAGAGATGACAGAAAAGAATTGTACTCTCCATCTGGAACCTGAAAGGTACTTATAGGGTGATAGCCAACATGCAGTGACCTTTCTCTGATCCCTTGCAAAAAGAGACTAAACTTAGGAGGGCAAGTGAAAGTTAGGTTGTGTCCACACTGTTCTTTGAAGCAGTGAGTGACTTGTGTTTAAGCTCAACCTTAGCAGAGGAAAGGAAGCAGAGAGCAAGCAGAGTCCAGCCTGAAGCAGGAGAACTGTTTGCTCTGGGAGCATCATAATAAATCCAACTGTGTTTTTTCTTTCTGCATTTCATGGCTGATAGGTTTTTAAGTGAATCACACTAACACTGCAAGCAGTGAGGAACCGACACAGGAGACTCCTCGCTGTCTAACACCTACCTGGGACCTCAGAGAGCTCCAGGGGAGGCTCCAGCCCCAGCAGGATGTTGAGCTCTCTGCTGCCTGGAACTGTCCCCTCTGAGGTGGGCACTGACACCCTGACTTTTGATGGGGGCATGGGCAGTGTGTCTCTTTTCAACAGGACTCTCATTTTCTTGAGATGCTCACACTATTCTTTTATCTTTATATTTCCACTGAGTTTTATCTTTATGTTTCTGCTGGTGAATTTGAAGGTTCTGGAGTTAAAGGAACTGACAGATAATCAAAGACACAGATAAACAAAAGACCTGAAAGGTTCCAGTCTTTTTTTTTTTTAATTAACTTGCAGTAAGAGCTTCTGAAATTATTTTATATTACTATTCATGAGCTATGAGCTACTATTCAATTTAGAAGCAGCAAGAATCCTAGGGGAATTAAAAGGAAAAAACAAAAAGAAATAAGAAAGCAGTTCTGTTTTTGAATGAGGGAGGCTGTTTCAATCCAAAACTTTCCCACTGAGATGTGAAGTGACCAATCTGTCCTAATGCTTTGAGCCACTTGGAATGAAAACCAGCCAGAACCTGCAGGGACCCCTGAAGCAAATAAGGACTGTTAGCAAATGGAAACAATAGCACTGGGCATGTTTAACTCCATGCTCAGCCGGGCTCTGTCTGTGGTAAAATCTACACTCCACAGTTTTTATGTCTGGAAAGCACTTGGGAGAGCTTGCAGCATTCACTTTCAGTTTTACTGACTACTTTAAGAACAACTTATATTTATTTTCTTTCCTTATTAGTAACTATCAATACTATACAATTCCAATTCCTGTTCCTTTTATTTCTGTGGGTGTTTCTATAGGTGTCCTTTTGTTTCTATCCTTTTTTGTTATACATTTTCCATTGTAAATAATTCATACTACAGCAAGCAATAGACTTACAAGATTACAGTAATGCCCAAACTGGTTGTATTAAACTCCATGGCATCAGTTACCCTAAATATTAGTCCATGTAAAACTAACATCTTTCAACCTCACTAAAAGTTCAAAGCCTTGAAGAAGAGTGACTTTATTGTGGGTTTTGGCTTTTTTCCCTTTTGCTAGTTTTCCTTCCATACAACTCTGTATTGTCTTACCTCCCCAAACTACTTTTAAGTAGTAAAACAAGATCAGACTTTGATTCTCACCCAGAGATCAAGAAATTAAGAGTCAGCCACTAAGCACCTAAAAGGAAAAGCTGTGATTCATCTCCTATAAACTAAGAGAAATATTTTGCCTAAGACAGAAATGCTGAAAGGATAAATCAATCCACACCTGAAAGACAAACAGCAGATTGATAGAAGATGTAAACTTATCAAAAGAACCATTCTGGCCAATTATCAATAACATGTTTGATTTCCTTTACATTGAAAGAACCTACAGTGGCAAATGTTTTTACCCTGGGTTCTCAGGACCTTAAAGTAAGAACAGAGGGACAGATGTGATTTAAGGGGCCTGAAGTAGCTGTTTTCCTGCAAATACAGAATCCCATCCTGTCAATATGAATTTAATCAGTAGTGGGGTTTTCTTCACAAAACCCCAAGTCTGCTGTCAAAGATGAAGTAGATTTTGGCAAATATAATCAAAATGCACACACTCCAAATTCAGATAATGCAGTATAAATGAATCTGAAGTCTGTATAATCGTCCGTGCTTTTACCTGTTAATACCACTGTACTGGCAGTGCTTATCATATACTCTAGAGAGCATCTGATAATTCTTATTAAACATAGCAAGTCCCTCTTCTAGATCACTAACAAAGGAAAACAAAACAGCGTATAAAGGTCATGTATCACACATACACAAAATCCTGCCTTTCTGTCCATTTTGCACCTCTGTCACCCAGTCTCACATGGAAAGGAGGAAAACAGCTGGGACTGTGTAAGTGTTTGGTGCAGGATGAACTGAGAAGCCAGGCCAGAGTCCACAAGCACTCAGTTGTCCTTGCAGGCTGGCCCATGCTGTGCCACTTTGCATTTCCTCAGAGGTGCTCATATTGTTATTTGAGCCATGAGAAACCACATACCTTGTTTCTACATAAACATTTTACTCTGGAAATAAGTAAAATTCAAATAAATTCAATAACCCCAAATAAAAGTTAAATGTTTTTTCTTGGGAGTTTCTAAAAAGACCAGACTTAGCAGCCAG
This sequence comes from Myrmophylax atrothorax, assembly GCA_026770055.1. NCBI lineage: Eukaryota > Metazoa > Chordata > Aves > Passeriformes > Thamnophilidae > Myrmophylax > Myrmophylax atrothorax. The sequence continues at coordinate 2,962,150 of JAOXXN010000471.1, read as the reverse complement.
AAAGCAGGAATGTCAGGCACAGCTGGTAGCTCATAAGCAGCTGGAAGGAGTCTTTGGCTCATCAAGTCTCCTTAATATTGCTGTTCCATACTCAGCGATTTAGAAGTCTAAACATTATATTAAAACCAAGTGACTCATTTGATGTAATTTGAGCTATGACAGAAACCTTTTCTATAGCCTAAGTCAAACTGCATAAACTTTCCATTTTGCTGGACCAGTGACAACTACTGCTGTCCTCACTGATCTAGTGGGGGGACACTGATTAATAGAAAAGCTTGTAAGCAATGCAAATTCTACTTGGATTCCAACAAAAATGGGTTCAGTTTGTCCTTTGCATCGGTTTCACAGCAGCACATGAAGTCCCAGCTATGCTGAATGCTGCAGGGACACGTGGCCTCAGAGACCCGTGGGGTGCAACCTGCCAGTGAGGAAATGTGAGTAGCAATTTCAGAAATGGGGCACCAAGTGTGAAAAGATATCCAGCCAAGGTAATTTGGACCCTGTAGCTCTTGGAATACTCACTAATTTTCCAAGAAATTCAGTTTCACTTATTCAGGAAGGTAGGATGACGCTGACCTCAAGCTCTTTGATGGGAGAGTCTAAAGACCTATTTCGCTGATATGCTCTGATAGTTTTCTTCTTTTATTTATCAGACAGAAACTAGTTAGAAGTATCAAAAGGCTTTGAAAGCTCCAGGTGCTCACAGCAGTCAAAGCTTTAAAAAAGTCAGCTGAGGCAGCATGAGCAGCCACAGTGGGGAACACCTCTCCATGAGACTGTATCTGCTGATTTGGGATCAGCAGTGGTACATCCCTCATCCCTCCCTTGGCTGAGCAAACATCCACACCACAGGTGTCTGGAGGGAGAGGTATGAAAACTGAGAGACAAAATGGAAAGATCCAAAATATGCCATATCCCTCCAAAAAACCCAAATGGGATCCAGAAGTAGGACACACACTCAGGTAGAACAACCTCTTTTCAGTCTGACTGTTCTCATGCATTTTGTCCTTGAGTACAATTAAAATGCCAAGCAAGCCTGTTATATTCATTTAGCAGTGCTGCAGTCAGCCTTGGCTACAGACTAATTGTTTCCCTGGCTTGTTCAGGACAGTGAAGAGTTTGTGTTCATACCTTTAGGCTATAATATCAATGTTATACATAAGTAACCCCTCTACTCACTTTATTTACTGTTCAATTTTTTGGCTGATCTCTCACAATCACAGATTAACGCTTCGCTTCGTTACCAGAAAATGCCTATGCATTCCTAAAATGCCCCCAAACCAAGTTTTATGCTCACTGTGTAATACTTCAGTAATATATTCTGTGTTTCCTTGTAAGCTCCTTATTGGGCTGTGTGCAGACCTTCACTCACCACACCCCACTTTCATAAATTAAAAAAAAAGTGAATATTTGATGACATACCCACCCAAGCAAGAAGGCCTGACTCCAGCTGTGGTCTCTGTAAAGCACAGCGTTGATTTTCATTCATAATTATTTTTCCAGAACTAGAGCTGCACATGGTATGCCAGCGATGCTTGTTCTCAGGTCACAGTTACTGAAGAATGGTTCCTCCTAATGGGTCAAAAAGAGTTAACAGCACAAGCTGAGTCAAAGGAGCACCTTGTCTTTCAAAAATGTCTTCCACATAGATCAATAGGAAATGTTCAACAGTTTAATTATTTGGGGGTCTGGTCAAGATCAAATCCTTTATTACTCTGAATATTTCATAGTGATAGTAACAAACAGTGCTAGGAAGGTTAACCAGTTCTGTGCCACTAAAATATTCTTCATGGGATCTACTGAAGCAGAAATTCACATGTTTACTACTAAGATTCCAAAATATCAAGAAGTAAAATAACACCTATTTGACAAGTATTAACCTTAAGCATCAGTAAGATAAAAAGAAACAAACTAAGAAAAACATGTCTTGAAATTCCACGTAAGATCTCGAAGACAGAGGAGAAGCAAGCATTGTTCTATTATTTAATAAGGAAATTGCAGATCATTTTGCCTGACATCAGCGTCAGGGAAACTGATGGAAAGGCTGGTACAGGAAGAAATCAGTGTACAATTAAAGGATGATAGTACAATTAACGCAAGTCAACACAGAAAATTAGTTTTGTCAGGAAAAAAAAAGCCCTTCCTGTTTTCCCATGAGACTATGATTTAGTTTGATAAAACCCTGTAAGATTTCTGTAGAGTTCTGGCTTACAACTTAACAGGGTTTTTTGATAAAAACCTCAGCAATGTATAATATCAGTCTGGACAATACTAAATGGACTCAATCTATACTGGATGATATGAAGAAAAATACAAAGTTATTGGTGGAAAAAGCTGCAGATTAAAAGAAGTTATAGGGATATAAATAAGAGGAAGAGCAGGGCCTTAACAAAGACCTACTAAGATCACTTACTGAGGTCTGACCTAGAGTTTAACACAGAGAAATCTAAGTTCTTCATTAAAAGAACAAAGAAAATCAATCTCCTTTCCAGCATAGAAAATGACTTTGTGAAAAGCAGTTACTGTGAAAAGAAAGAGAACTAGTAGGCCCAAGCAGACATGCATTCATTCTCAGAGCAAAATGTAGGCAAAAGTTATTCTTATTGCCCCAGATGGATTAAACCATGACATAGGAGTTGTTGGTGCTACTACACCTCTTTGTGGCTTCGGAAAGATCATTATTGGGAAAATGTGCTGAAAAAACACCTCCAGAAAACCAGGGGGTTTACTGAGAGAAACACTACCAATAATTTGTGATGATAGGGAGCCTTCAGAAACTCAGTCTTTAGGTTAATGTGGGAGAAGTTTAGCAGAGAATTGTGATGTGTGAGTACAGAAATGAGAGAGTGGATGGCTTTCTAATCCATTGGAGAAAAACCATAATATATGCTACTGAAGGTAGAGAGAAACAAAGAAAAACAAGCAGAAATGTCCATCAGCAAGGAAAACTGTGAGCAACATTCTCAGGGGCATGATGGATTTGGATATATAAAAACCATAGTCTTTGTAAAACCTTGCTTTAATGCTGAACTGCTGGGTGAGTGGCCTTTTATCAGAAAAAACATGAGCTCATCATAAAAGTATGCATTTCAGGAAAATACATTTAGGCAGAGGTAAACAGGTGCTCAGGCAACACCTGAGTACATGGCAAGTATTTAAGAAAGAGAACAGAGAGCGTAGATGGTGACTACAAGTTGACATTATCAGGCTGTTGCCAAGAAGTCATATCCAAGGGTGACTGTACTAGCAGGAATAGAGCCTGCAAGGTACCCAAAATGTCCCTTCATTTAGTACTGATATGTGTTCATCTGGGTTACTTGATCCTACATGGTGAGACACTGCAGGAATGATAATCTAGGAAACAGCAAAAGGGGAAAAAAAATTATCAGAGGGCTGGAAAATATGACATTTAAGGAAGAACTGAAAGATGTGGCACTACTCAGCTTAAAGAAAAGAAGGCTGAGAGAGACTTGGTAACAGTTTTCCAGCTTCTCCTGAGACCTCCAACAGAAAAGGAAAGGTTAAAATTTGAAAAAGGAAAAGGTTAAAATTTGAGCATACTGGTTGGTTGGTGTATTAAATGTTAACATCTTAAACTCAAATCCTAAATTACTTTTTCCAGGAGACAAAGTTAGACAGTATTTCCCAGACCAATGCCCGTGTCTCACAACCAGCTCTGAGAAGCAGCTGCTTTCCTGAGGTTAACAATAATTTCGCACAGCACTTTGATTGACGCAAGTGCTCAATCACATTCACATCAAAACAGGAGGAAGCTACTATTTTCCATGGCTTCCTGTAGGACATATGCACTGTTATCCCAGAGGGGACAGCAGGTTATGCAAGGAGTGAGTAGCTCTGCATAGCTATGTTTATTTGGGAAGCATTTCCAGCAATTATTTGGAAAGGGCTGAGAGAATAAACAGATAAGACATTCTCATCAGTGAGTATTTTCATCACTAAATAACAATTAGATTTTCAATGAACTGGATTTTAGTTGTTGTTTCACTCTCTTTATGCAATGGAAGGGAAATGGAAACTTGCTTTACTAGTATTGAGATTCTTCATTGTGGGTTTGTGTGTGTGTGCAGAAGTGCTGGTTTATAAAGAAAAGGAATACTTTCCCCTACCTTATCATATTCTGCCCTTGATGGTAATATAGTACAGGCCCTTAACTTGATTTAAGAGCCAAAGTGGACCAACTGTTTTCCAGATTTAAGGGATGGTAGAAAGACAGCCAATTCCCACTTCTTAGCAAAGCTAAATGCTGCTCCAATTCAGCTAATGAGTAAGTCAGACAAATTAACTATGGTGACATCTGAAACCTTATTTTCTTCTCTTTTAAAGGGAAATGATACAGAATTATATTACTTTCAAATAAGTTTAAATAAATATAGAGTTCTTTGAGCACAAAACATCACATAAACACTTCTTCTCTGGTTACATATTTTTATGTTTGTTCTTACTAATTATCATGAGTTAGCAGTATTTCTAATTTATGTGCCTTGGGCACATCAAAAATAAATCCCACTTTCTTATCTCCTTACATGACAATATTTGTGAAAAATCAAAAGGAGGATTTCAGCTGAAAAGCTGTTCCATGAACCAGTCCTGCTGTAGCATGGCCTACTGATGCAAAAGCATCCTGGCTTCGACACGGAGCTCTCAAGCAGCTTCTAAACTTGAACTGGACGTTTTTATTTGTATGTCAACCCCTCTTCAGGTTTATAGCTACTCTACACCCATTCTGTCCTCTGAGTTCCGGAAACAAACTGTAAGGCTGGGTGAGAGCTGAGATATACAGAGCTTTTTCAGAGCACTTTGGCAGCCAAAATTACAGAAGACTTTTTCCACTTTTACCATTCATTCTTTGTTATGCTTGGCCTTTGTCCCCTTCTGTCACCTTCAAATTGAAAACAGCATGTTCATTATTATTCATGGAAATTCATTGGATATGGAGAAAGTATCCCTTTCCCCCCCAGCTGTTCCATTTTTATTTCTTTTGGGAAAGACTATGCTATTCTTTGCTTGGGTAGAAATCCTTTGAACTGCTGCTTTGCCATTGAATTCACAGGAAGATAATCATTTGCATTGGCTTTACTGATTCTTATCTGTAGGCAAATAATAGTCCAGCATCCAGGTATCTGTCTCAGCTGACCTGGTATTCAATATTACATGTTTACAGTGCTCAGCAAAACCTCTGTTCCTGACTGTGCCTTACTGGATGTTACTACAGTATAAATGCTTATTTCTATTAGTGCTACTCCTAATTATATGAAATGAGAGGCTATGTATTGCAGCTGACATAATTTCATTGACCATTACCTTGTTATTCTCCTATGAGACACAGAGAAAATCCTATCTTAGTTTTTAAATACCAGTAATTAAATTATATATTGGTATTTGTCCTTTTGTAAACAAACTCCTTCTGTCTCTTTACAGAAAAGATATTTCCATGTGTTTGGTCTCCCTTGTTTTTTTTTTTTTTTTTGTCTAGATCACCTCTGATGATTCTGCAATTGCTTTTTGGGATGGGATGAGCAGTACTGTGATCAATATTCCATGTGACACCATTCAGGGACCAGCATTTCAGAAATTTATAAAATCTACATGATATAATTGTATGTTTTACATTGCTACTATACTTTAGCATTCTAACATAGTGTTATTTTCCAAAAGCTTTACCTAGCTTAGGGGCTTCTATGGCCTCAAAATTCTTTTCCTGAAATGAAAAAGTTAATGTAGAAATCTATGAGTTACAAGACAGGTTTATTTTTTTTTCTTTCTAATATACTACTCTTTCCAGGTTTTGACACTAAACATCTGCTTCATTTATTGCTATGTTGTCTGTTTCTGCAGTTTGCTTGGTAATTCTGTAGTTCCCTGCTGAAAGATTTGTCTTCACCTTGAGTAGCAGCTTGACTCATGCAGCATGTAACTGGCTTATGCTTTACCTTCACATTTGCTCCCTGGTCACCGTGCACATTATTTGTCCTGAGGTTCTCTTCAGAACAGAGACATGTTCAAGTAAAACTTCCCTTTCTGTGTGCCTCATATTTCACACAAACTCTTACAGGCAAAAGACACACATGTCCAAGTGAGTGCTATGCACAGATGTGACATACAGACATAGAAGACAAAACTTTTTCCCTGAGCTCATGGACAGCCTCGCTCTTAATCCCTTTGCTGTGAAGTTCCTGTTGATATCCCTTTCCAGCCTGCAGAGTAAGTCAAGTCTGTATATGCCTGAAAGGGGGTTAAGAGCAGCAGAAAACATTTTATATATGTTATCTTGCCTTCAAAGACACTGCATGTGATGGCCCAGGAAGCCATAGATATGCATCCTACCTTGTGAAAGGTTCTATTGTGAAGGTAGAGTATAAATTATTATAAATGAGTGCACGTGCACACCTTTGAATGAAACTACAATACATGAAAGTGATGCTCAGAGCTAACAAAAAATTTCAGCCCTAGTTGTCTAATTTTAGAGAAAGTAGGAGCTGTGAGTTGAGCATCTTCAGAGCTGGGCTGTGCTTATTAAATGTTTGAAAGGGATCTAACAGCCGCTCTGTAGTCACGAAGAACTGAAAGCCCAGGGCTTTAGCACTCATATCCAGGGAGAGGTCTGGCAAAGACCACATATTGACACCCACCAGCGAGACACTCCGAACTGACACCCGATTTACCACTTTTTGGAGGCGGGCGGGGCCGCGGCGGAGGTGGAGCCGGCTCTGCCCGCTGCGGGCGCGGCGGCCGGGCCGGAGATGCGCTGAGGTGCCGCGCACCGGGTTTCCTGCCGCCCGCACACCTGGGAGCGGGGCGCGGGCAGGGGTGGGAGCCCCGGACCGGGGGAGGAGGGCCGGGACAGGGGGAAGCGGCGCCGGCAGCCGTGGCAGGAGGCGGCAGAGCGGCGGCGGGAGCATGGAGCGTTGCGCTCCCCCCCCGCCGGAGCAGGAAGCGGTGGAAGCGTGGCTGGACGATCACGGCGACTTTACCCGCTCTTACTTTGTTAGGAAAGCTACAAGGTAAGACCGGAGCGGAGGCGGATAGAGGCAGTTCCTTTCTTCCCAGCGAAAGCTCGCTCTTTTCCATTTCCCCTTGTTGTCTCCAAAGAAAATAAAAAGAAGCGACTCCCCCAACTCCCCCCCCCCCCCCCCCCCCCCCCCAAGGGGAAAATCTGAAAGCAGCACGCAGCAGCCCCGTTCGGCTGCCACCGAAGGGCACATGCGGCGCTTCCCCGCGGACTTTCGCCTGCAGCCCCCGGCCCGCGGCTGCTCCGTGCGGGAAGCGCCGCCCGGCTCCGTGTGCCGGTCACTGAGGCGGTCTCAGCCTCCCTGTCTTGGACTTCTAGTTATTTATTCTGTGTTCCCCTAGGTTTAAAACAGCCATAGCCAACTTCTCGTGAGTAGAAAGGAAGTATGTATTTCGCAGCCCTGCGAAGTAGGTAGAAGCCTCAAGACAGCATCTGATGTCTTGTGGAGGGCGGGTTATGTCAGTACTCTGTCGTCTCAAAACAAAACGCTGCTCTTCAAGAGCTCCGTCACGCTGTGGGCTCGTCAACTCTTCTGACATCTGGGCGGACCCCGGAGGGGCGAGGGCCACGGGTTAAGTGCCGAGGGAGCTGACGGGCCGTGCGTGGTGCATTGGAGAGCGGAGCTCCGCCCGAGGAGGGGGGACGCCGTGCTGCCCCCCGGGACTGCGGGAGAGGAGCGGGGGTGCAGGGCAGCGGGCAGGCAGGGCATCGCTGCCGGGGGGAGCGGGGCCACGGCCCCGGGGGGAGCAGGGACACGGCCCCGGGCGGGAGGGCACTGCTGCCGGGGGGAGCAGGGATACGGCCCCGGGAGGGGCAGGGACCCGGCCCCGGGCATCGCTGCCGGCAGAGGGCGGCGCGGGCCCGCCGGGCGCTGCCGCTGCTCGGAGGCGGCCGCTCCGCTCTCGCCCCTGCTGAGTGTCGGTCCTTGCGAAGAGCCCGATGCTGAGGACCTGAAGAGCTCGCCGGGGCTTTTCGCCCCCCTTTGGCTTGACATGCTGCCTTTTGGAGATAAGACGAGGTATTTGCTCACCGTTGTCACACACTTCAGCAGCGGGACTTCAAGTTGAATTGGAGTAAATTCGGCTATTTTTAGAAGTGGAGTCAGGTTTCCATTTTGAATATTTTCCGATAAACAAAGCAGTGGGGATGCGGAGCACAGGCGATCCGCGGCTCCCACGGTATATCTCAGCGAGAGCTCGGGTTAGCGAGTGCTGTGCTCGGCGCCTCGGACGCGCCGTCTCCGCGGGCTCGCTTCGCTCCTCTGCTGCGCTGCCGCTCCCGCTGCCGAGCCGCTCGCACCATCTGCTCCCCGCCGCTGATTTACTGCTTCCAGAGTCACTTAGCAGGGATGGATCATTCTGAATGAGGGTCAGCTGCTGCTCCTCTCTGCATGGGATGGGGCGGTAAGAGGAGAAATCCCCATTAATAATTGACTCGCAGAGCTTCAGGGGTCACCTGCTTACTTGTGACCATCTGTCAGGCAGTCCCCTTCTGATGCTGCTTCCTTAGGTTCATTCGACAGAAAAAAAAAGTAACAGAAATGCCTTTCAAAATGTCTTTTAAGTGTTGATTGTGTTTAAAAAAAGGCTATGCATAGGTGCAGGATGGAAGTAGTTAACCTTGATACTCTCCAGAACACTAGTGCATGGTGTGTCACTGAAGGGCAGCTTGTTTGCCCAGGAAATAGGGTGTTAGCAGCTTTCAGAAGTAGCATTTTATTAGTTCAGCCTGTCACACTTCCTTTGGAAACTGGATGTAGTATTGAACAAATAGAAATGCTAATTAATAGTAACCGCTGTGTCAGATTTGTTTTCCCCATGGACAGGTTTGGTTAATCCCTTTTTTTTTTTTAATGCCGAGGCACAGATTTGTGTTTGTGAGGGTCTGAAATAGGCAGTCGTTCAGAAAACACAATTCAGTCGTGTCTCCATGACCGTGATGCCTGTGATTTAGAGAGGGGTTTGCAGAAAAACTGTTGACTTTTGAGTTCCTGCTTGGCAACAATTCCATGATGTTTTTGAAATGATGGAAACATTGAATTTGTCTCAAAACTCTGTTCTCTGCTGTCTTGCATGTCTTGGGGTTTTTTTTTTGTCCTTACTGTATGAATGGATAACTATATATACTAAGGAATACCTCTTTTATATGTAAGTTTGAATTTGGGAAGACAAGGGACAAATTACTTGACTGTGTGTTGGTTCAGTGATGATGATATGTAAAGCTGAGTGGTTTGAAAGAACTGATGTACTTTGTAAAGAGGTTTAATGTTCAGCATGGTTCTAGTGCTACTTAGAGCTTGAAAAGAGAAAACCCTAAAATTTAATGCCATGCTTTGTTTTAGCTGAATCTTTGTAGAGCAGCAAACATTGAACAAAGACTATGCTGTTAATGTTTTCCTACTTAGCATTATATTTATTCTCTCAAGTAAAGCAGCGTTCCTTGAATTAGTTTCAGCTCTTTTCTAATAATG
>JAOXXN010000471.1:2905726-2940936 GCA_026770055.1 Myrmophylax atrothorax | reverse complement strand
CCGTGGCACTGAGTGCCATGATCTGGTAAAGGGACTGGAGTTGGACCAAGGGTTGGACTTGATGACCTCGGAGGTCTTTTCCAACCCAATCGATTCTATGATTCGATTCTATGACTGAAAGAATCAAGAGTTTTATGGCAGCATTGAGGTGAAAAAAGGAAACAAGCAATCTCTGATAAAAGCAAAACCACTGACCACAGTCATGAAACTTTGTTCCTCTGTGGCCCTGTGTCTTTCAGTTTATTTCTGTAACCTCTTCTTGATGACAAAAGCTCCACTAGGGCTGGTTAGTCTGCGTACTTACTATAATGATGGTCTAGGCTCAAAAAAAGGCTTCTCCTAGAGTGGTGGGGTTTTTTTGGGGGGAGGGGGCTTTTTTTGTTAATCATTTTTGTTCTAACACACTGAGAATAACAACTTCATATAATTATTACTCTAGTAATAGAACCTTTGTTACCCTGGCTAACAGTTAAATCAAATATTCTACTTTTCTTAAGCTTTAAGCTGAGGAAGAAAAGGAAGTGATCTTCAGGCAAGTAGTCTAACAATTGCATTTTTTTCTTGTCTCAGGATCCAAGATTCAATGCAGAAGTTGACCAGATCACAGGGTATAAGACTCAGAGCATTCTCTGCATGCCAATAAAGAATCACAGGGAAGAGGTAAGTTGCAGTCATGTAATCCTGTTTCTAGCCATGCTGGTGCTTTAAACTTCTGTTAGCTGGGAGTCATTATCTTGTACTATAAAACTATCTCTTTTTTTAGAAAAAGACTGATTATGCTTGTTTGGACTTTAATTTTATTTTATCTATTCAGTAATGCAAGCCAAAGGGAAGTGTTAGGAGGCAGTTAATCCCAGCTGCAGCAAGTAGAGTATATGTATTTAACTCTAGAAGAGCTGTTCCTGCTTCCTGTACCAAGTGTCTGTCAGCATTAAAGTTCTCTGTGGTCTCTCTCAGTGTGCACTCAGACTGCAGTTGAGAGTTACTGCAAGTAAAATGCATTTGGGTTTTCTTTGATCCTGACTGCAGTAGCCCTCAGCCACATCACCACTTCTTGGAATACTCACAAAGGGTAAGGCTCTCTATAGAGTGTGTCAGAGCTCTGTGATGGAGATTTTCTCTCCTACAATTCATTTATTTTTCAGGGCATTTATAGTTTGCTCCCAGAAAGCTCAAACTTACAAAAAGAAAGGCTGCCAGGATTAGTTTGAAGACATCATACCTTCTTCTTCTTGCTCTTCCATCTTTCACTCCTCTTACAGAGTTTCTCACCTTGGCTCTTACTGCAGTGAACCTTTCTTTCATAAATAAATTGATTAAACTCCTGGTTTAACTTGTTTATTGAATCTTACAGCAGCAGACCCAGATGATCAGCTAGTATTTCCTTTCTTCACCTACTTTCTTCACCTAATTTTGGCTTATTTTTTTTCAGTCCTTCCAAGGACAGCACTCGATCCTTTCCTGCTCTTGCTTAGAAGTCTTGCCCTTTCCAGGCAGCAGCAGAGCAAAGCAGATGTGGTGTGAACATCTGTCAGGGACCAGTGGTCCTTGTCAGGCTGATGCCAGGCTTTAAACTTCACCCAAGCCATCCCATTTTCCTTTTGTTGAATGGAAAAAAAGAATGCTGTGCTCCATGTAGATGGCAACAGAGATTAATTACAAATCTTGCTGGCCAGGGAGCGTGGAAGTGCCCACTTCTGCCCAGGTCCTGAGGGTGGCTGGGGAAGGAACAAGAGCTGCAGTCTGTGCATCCAGTGCACCATGACTTAGGGGCTGAATAAACCTGCAATGGGCCGTGTCTTAGGCCAGCTTTCTCCTCCTGAGTGCATCAACAAGGGGAAATGGAGCAAGAATTTGTTTATTATGAAAAGTTCAGCCAACCTGAAGTTTGAGGAGAGTGTTACACTCAATATGCAATTATTTGAAGGTGCTAAACGATAAGATTCCTTACAGGAAAGGATTGTAACTTAAATTTTTTCTGATTTTTACAGCCTCTACCAGAAGGTTTTTTGTTCTTTCTCACCATAACAAATTACTGACATGTTTTTGGAGAGATGCTGGAGTCAATGAATCAGTCCTTAATTTTCCATTTGCATTCTGCTGCTTTTTGTTTAAAAATCCCCAAAACAATAAAACCAGAATACTGACTCCTCCCTGTTAAAACATAAATAAATAAAATTTCAAAATCCCCACAGCCCCTCTAGTAATATCAAGACTAGTGAATGCTGCCTTACCCCAGGATGTCAGCAACCAGAGTCAGGAGATGATTCTGGAAGTCATCCAAAAATAAACACTGAGAAAGACAAGCAACTGGGGCTGTTTGTTTGTTTAGTATTAGTACTATTTTTTTTTTAAACAAAAGAGTAAGTAATTTAGAGGAAGAAAATCTCATGCTGATTATTAAGTCCTCTGGGCCTACTGAAGTATGGAGATTTTTCCACTAGATGTTTTTCACGTCTGCCTATGTTTCCATGAAGCATGTGAGAAACCAAAGTCTCATTTAAAAATAACAGCCAGTAAGAAATTCCACAGATGAAAAGAAAACAGTTTGATTCACAAAAAGTTCATGAAAAGGACCCAGGAACTAGTAACAATGAGAAAAAGCAGTGCAGTAAGAGGACTTTACCTCTCCAGAATGGAATTGTGTCCCCTTAATACTAGAAGAACTTTCCTTAATCCCCTGCCCAACCTATTCTTGCTGACAGAAATGCATTTCAGATGCAGGAAGTTCTGCTGATTCTGTCCTTTGAGATCAGATTTTCTTTTCTGGTGATTTTCTGTAAGAGCAGAGAAGTGTACAGAGTTATCTAGACATCAGAAGGTAAGATATGGATTACTGATGTGTGTCAGACAGCACAGCAAAACCTTCACAACTAAATTTTTATCCTCAGTAGTACAAAAGCAAGCAATGAAGAGTTGGTATCAGCCAGTTTGTACAGCAGAGCAGTGATGGTTACTTATTTTGCAAGCGGGAGCTGGCACTGCTGGCCTCAGGCTTCATTTGGAGCTGTTCATCTGAACCACTCCATTGCCACAGAGCCTGTTCAGAAATTGGGCCTTACCACTACTGGCAGAAGACCCAAATTTGTGGCAGTTCAACATCGTGTATCTCAAAAAGCAGCTCTTCATTCCTGGTGTTTCCTTAAGCCTTTAATTCCTCAGAAGCTCCAAATGGTACTGATTTGCCTCCTAGGGCTCCTGGAAAATGCAGTGGCACATTCTTCTGTTTTCATTTGGTCTTGGATTCAGAGACCCAGAGGAAGGGTTGCAGAGGTTTGGGCAAATAACTGTCGCCTTGGATGTCTGCATCTGGTTTTGTAGGCACTTGTAAACAGTCATTTTGACGGAACTGAACAGGGGATAGGAGTCCTTATTCCATTCCAAGGCTTAATCCAACGTGTTATGCAGTGCTGATACAGACTCATATCTGTAGAACAGATCTCTGAGGCACAGAGCCACCACAGCTGCCATAGAACATCTGCAGGAATGACACACTTTTCATTCAGATGGGCATAATAATTTGGATTAAATTCAATTTCAGTTTAATTTCTACTAAAATCTGTAGGATTTTCTTTTAGCTGAATGAACTGAGACCTTTCTCCCAGGCTCTTAAGTAAGACTGAACTTCCTAGTAACTGGCTAGGGAAATGTTTTATTCTGGCAATTGTTTAGTTTGTTGTTTACCTTGCCTTGTTTGCTGCTGTTTCCAACAGCCTTTGAAAATACCCTGTTGAATTTTCTTGTGTAAAACGTGACCAGACATGTTCCTGTCAGCCAGCAAAGTTATTTTCTCCCTCAGTGAGCACTTCAGATATCACAGCCACTGCAGCATAGAGGAGCTCTAGCCAAGTTGACTTTAAACAAAGTTCCAGTAGCAGTCTTGCTGCAGGATTATGGAGATCACTAATTTGCTTCTTGGGTGGATTTTCAGCTCATGCTGAAACACATGTTATATTCACTAGACTGCTGGAAATCATGCAGGCTGCTGCTGGCAGGAATGATAGAAGAGGATGGGAAATTGTTGTTTATTAAAAATGAAAGTCTGTAAATACAGTTCTGTCCCTGCAGGGTAATTTCACAAGCCTGAATCAAAGCTCTACTAGATCAGGAGAGCAAAGCAAGGTTAACACCACTTAGTCTGCCTCCTGAAGTAGGTATGTTCTCTTACTGAAAATGAGATAGAAGTTGAGTTCCCCTCTTTATGTTACCATTCTTTGGCTTAATGTAATTTTTTTTTCAGATGCCAGCAAAGCAAATAAAAAATATATCTTCTTAGGAAGCAAAACTAATTGTATTTTTAAGTTAGCTGAAGTAAGAACCAACTAAAAAGGGCACCAGCAGCCTGTAGAGGTGGAACAGCTTTCACAGAGTGAGGCCTGTAATATTAATGTGTAAAAAATTGCAGCATGAAACAATCCAGATAAAACCCAGAGCACAGTTACCAGCACTGAAGTCATCAGTCATCACCTCCTGGGCAGTACTCTGGGTAACCTGCTACTTTTAGGGGCAGGGCTCAGCTGTGGCAAGAAAATAGTAAAGATAAAAGTGCTCTGAGAATCAGAAGAAATCTCTTCTTGTAATGTGGATCAGGATTCCTTAAATGGGAAAAGTAGTACTGATAGAGAAGAAAGGTCAGAGGACAACTAGAGCACTGGAAGATCCCCTGTGTTGCCTGCAAGAGTATTTTTTAACCTCTTTTCTTTCCTATTAGTTTTGTCTTGGGTGACTAATTCTGGAGGCATAGTAGGAGAATGACAAAGAATCAAACATACACATCTTTGCTTTATTGCTACATGACTCAGCTGTTATATTTTTACAATATTCTGCAGGCTTTATCTCTTGTTTATTGCCACAAACATTTCACACTTTTAGTGTACCTGTTATCTGAGGAAGTTTCCCATGTAGCTGAGCTCAGAGTTACCTTTGATTCAGTTTTTCTGCTGGTGCAAACACAACTCCCAGCTGGAGATCACAGATCAGGCCTCTATTGTTATTCCTGGTTTGTTTATAGTAAGTTTTAAAAATGAGGATTTGGGTTTCATACTGTGTTTAGTATTCTCTAGAATACAGGCATATGTTCTCCGTGGCCTAAAATGTTACTACAGGATTTACTTTTGTCCTAATTACATAATTGCTTTAGTAACAGGAACAGATCCTCTCGAGTTTCCTACATCTTCTCCTAATTACCTGCTTGCAAGCAAGACTCCAATGGCTAAAAAATATCCATCTAAGGTTTTTCTCATTACTGTCTCTACACCATATTCTACAGAATGCAGAGAACCAACAACACTTGTGCTGCTATAAATGGGGCCACAATTTGGACCGGTTTAATTTTTAAAACGGTTCATTTTGTATGAAAAAGAAATGCACACACTACAAAGTTGTCTAAAAGCTTCGAATGCCACTGAAACAGCAGCACAAACAAAAAGGTTTGCAGTTGCACATTTTTTGTATAATCAAGTCAACCATGACTTTTTATCAGGTTTATTCTCCTCATTACTCCTGCCTTCTTCAGTTAAAACCTTTCATTGAAAGACCTTTACAAAGCTCTAAAACTGACCATTGCTCTTGGAACACCTGCCCTTGTTAATGTAGCATAAACCTGCAGTGCTGATAAAAGGATCCCAAATAGTCTTTTTTTCTATATAAATATGGTCCTTTTACTCTTTTCCTGTAGCTTTTTTTAAGCACCACAGACTTTGCTTTCATGGAGGGGATGTATTGACACAAGATGAAAGTACTCACCTTTGGATGCTTTGAAAAGCCTCTGGCCTTATTAAAGTTGCCTTAGCTTATGCTGGATCCAAACTGAAATGAAATAAAATAAATTAAATCAATACCCAGAGAAGACACTGGTAAGAGAAAAGGTGTAGCCATTCATCTCTGCACTGCACACAGGTTAAAATAAAAGCATATTGACTGGTTAGAGGATCTGCTTTCATTCAGAGGCTGGATTGGAAGTATGTAAGACTGGTGGTGCATTGTTACTACAGAAGGGAAGTTCCCTGGGTAAGAAATATTTCTCCCTGAAGTAGATGAGGGGTTGGCTGTGGGAAAAGCTGGGCTGTATGGAAAGCAGCTGACAGTTGAGCTTTATTTCAGACAGACATTTTTGAGCCCACAGTTGGCAGTGATTCATGCTGCAGAACAATGACCTTGCTTGTAACATCAGTATTTTGGGAATGCAAAGCTGGGAGATAGTAAATTGTCTTCTTTTCCATTACAAAAATTAAACCACATGCCTTCCATCAGTTTAGCAGTTACAAATTTAATGATTACTAGTTAACTTTTTAGACATCCACAACACGTGGTTTTCTTCTGCTATTGTTTATCCCGAAAAAAGCAAGATAAAAATACCATCATTAACACCCTGCATTGGTTTTACACTACTTGGACTCAAACAAAGGAAGTTCTTTGAAGCTTTTTATATCACTTGTTGTAATCTGTAAAAATCTGAAAAAAATTAAAAGCTTTGCATACACTTTATGTCAGATTAATAACACTTTGCGAAGTCTCTAAAGGAATGGAAACCTGCAGAACTATATGAGAGGCTAAGGGCTTGAAATCCTCTAATCTGGGAAATGCTTCTGCATCAGAGAGAAACATTTACTACACTAACAATTTCATTCGATAGTCAACTGAACAAATACCTATAATGACAATTTATTATCTTCTACACATATGCCTAGAAATAGAATCTAATGACAGACTCCTAATGACTCTGTTTTGATTACAGGTTGTTGGTGTGGCTCAAGCAATCAATAAGAAATCTGGAATTGGTGGCACTTTCACTGAACAAGATGAAAAGGTATAAAAACTTAATATATTTATGTCTCTTCTGTTTTCACAGGGGAATGGGGGATGTGTATGTTATTAATTTTCATGCTGCTCAGCAATTGTTATTAAAAATTAAACATCTCTGAAAAATTAAAAATTCCTGATAATACTGTGAATTTCTTTCTTTCTGAGGCCATGAGAAATGTGGATGTGAAATAGTTTAAATTCTGCATCACCATGTTATCTGTCATTTGTCTCTGAAACACAGATTTACTCTACTGAAACACATTGTAAAACAGTTTCATAACTTGTAAGAGACATCATTTTTTATTCATTGGTTCTCACTCTCCTGGCCTAGCAAACGTATTTTGAATATTAAAATCTGTGCAGTGATTCTCTTTTAAATACCATGCCCCTTCTCAATATAGCAATTTCAGGAAAAGAAAAAGCTTTGGATAAATGATGAACATATAGAAGATAATCAGTAAAGCAGGCTGTGGAATTGATTCCTGTGCTCAGGCTGAAGAAGTTGACAACCCTCAGCAATAAAAGAACCAGAATTCACCTTTTCTCTTTGAAAACGTCCCCTTTAAAACAAAATGCACCCCTGACTATCTGCAGGATATCAGAATTAATCCCATACTGAGAGGGGAAAAAAACTGTGCTTTGCTATGTTAGAAGAATTGTGTTTTCACTTTCCCAGAGATGGAATTCCCCAAAATGACAGAGGCTGGTTGTCTGTGCTCAGATTTTCTAGATAAAAAAAATATTGCTGCAAAATTACTTGATTCCTTTGAGCAGTTTCCTACATCAATTTTATCAATCCTACTTGTACCAAGATAAACTGAAGATCATTAATTTAAAAAAAGGAGAAGAGATTTTTGAGGAAATAACCAATTAGGACAAACAAAAAAAAAAAACCAAAATATCAAAAAAATAACAAAAATATCAATTAATAGTTCAAAGTGAAGCCAACACATTGCAGTAGATTTTCTGACTGGAGTTAGGATGCTGTGGGACTTTATCTCCATACAGTGCTGATGTTCGTTTGCCTGCAGGACTTTGCCGCATACTTGGCATTTTGTGGGATCGTCCTTCACAACGCGCAGCTGTACGAGACGTCTCTGCTGGAGAACAGGCGGAATCAGGTACGGAATTGTTTTCTGGTGTGTCTGTGTTTCCAAGTGACTCTCAGTGTTGGTTAATTGGCACAAATTTGGCTAATTGTTCAAATTGCCTCCATGCTTCGTGTGAGGATAAAAAGGGATATAATACGAGCATGTTTGAGCAGCTCAGTCCTCCAGCAGCAGCTTTGAAACACAGCTGACTGTATCTAGATGATGTTCTCACCTGATGAGCTCATTAGGATCTGTTAGAATTACAACAGATGATACAGTCTTAAGAAACATAAATGTCACTGGTTTTAGAATGCATACATGAACCATAGGGAAGTATTAGGTTTCCTAAGGACAAGTAACTGTGTTGTCTGCATTTCTCAGGTTTCATTTGGTGACCTATTAATGCCTAAATCCATTCGGCGTCTCTGACCAAAAACATCAGCCAGCCATTTGTGCTATGTGCTTCTTCCATCAGAAGCATCAAACTGCCTGGTTTTGACTGTAACTTGCAGTCTGTGTGAGAGCCAAAATTTTGGTCACAGACATACACGTTGACTTCCTTGAAATAGGGAAGAGAAGGCTCAAAGACAGTAGTAATGATAATTAGTGCATAAATCAAAATTAGATAAAATTTCACAAAAGAGCTTTTCCCCAGGTGCTTCTTGATCTTGCCAGCCTGATCTTTGAAGAGCAGCAGTCCTTGGAAGTAATCCTCAAGAAGATAGCTGCCACTATAATATCCTTCATGCAAGTGCAGAGGTGTACCATCTTCATCGTAGATGAAGATTGTCCTGTAAGTACTTTGGGTTTTTTTTGTCTAAAGGCTTTTTCACCCTGCGAGTAGTTTGGGCTTCCTTCCATGCTGGAGTATTTCTGACCCACAGTTTGTTCTGTCATCTTTTCATCATCTCTCTTTAATTTTATGGCATCTGCTCAGTTTGCGTGTTCACTTGGGAGGTTTTGGTCTTTTGTGTGGTCAAAGAATTACTGTGCTGACAGACAAATGTAGCGCAGCTTGTGAAAAATAAAAAAAGAGTGACATTTCTTCTGAGATTCATCAGTATAGACTCAAGACACTTCAATGATACTTAGAGTTGTATCAAAAGGTATCTTTGTGGTAGGATCCTGTATAGATGTGAAATGAAGTGAAATAATTTTACACTTGTCTTTATATTCCAGGATACATTTTCTAGTGTATTTCACATGGAATCTGAGGAATTAGAAGATTCCCCTGAAAATCTGAAGAGGTAAACCAATGAATTTAGACTTTTGTTCCCCCCAGGAGAATGCTGAAGAAACTATGCTTTTAATATTCTATCTATCTATCTGTCTGTCTGTCTATCTGTCTGTCTGTCTATCTATCTAATCTGTCTGTCTATCTAATCTATCTAATCTATCTATCTATCATTCTGTTCATAATAACATGCAGGGTCCCATATATTACTGGTGTTTTTACAGAGCAGGCTTTGCCCTGAAATGTGCACAGACAAACTCTGGCCTTAGAAAGGCCCCACTGAGCAGAACAGGAGAGTAGGGCCCAATCTCTCCACTCAGCCAGCTCCAAGTACACAGTTGTATCACAGGGCTAAGCTATGGGAATGTACAAAATGGGAGAAGTAAAATTCTAACTTGGTGAGCTGCTCCAAAACTGATCTGTGAGAAATCTGCATAATGACACTGTTGTAGAGTCGACATACCCACATTCAAAGATAATAATCCTATTAATGTTCTTAATCAATTATTTTAATCATTATCCTTATTCCTAGAGAAGGAAGCTGACTCAAAGAACATGGCTGACCCAATCAAGAATTAAGTTCTAACTTTCAGTCATCTTTGAGAAACCATTAAGAAGTTCAATTGGGAGGAAGGGAGTGATAGAAATAGCTGAATTAAAATACCCAGATTAAACAGTTTCCAAATTTAGCCTGAACCTCTGTATTGAAGATTGAAAATTACTGTCTCTATTACTTTTCTCTGTCATCAAAGACAGTTGTTTCAAATAGTGTCAAAAAGAGACACAGTTGTGTATAAAATGCTCTACTATGGATGTTGTGTGCAGAGAGAAAACAGAGATTTCTGTATCCTTTTGATATTTTTTTGCAGTAAACATTTATTATATTAAAATCTATTCCATGTATTGGAATAGAAAGAATAATGCCCTTCTTTCAGCCCAGTGACCATTCTTATACCAGGAGGATAACTGAAGTCAAGTCAAATGTCAGAGGGAAGCTCCAGGAGCTTGAGGGGAATAGGTTTATTGTTGGGGTATATGTCCTCCAAGGCAGGCAAAGAGTCTAAGAGAATTAAAATGCCTTAATTAAATAAACTGACTGAAAGAGTGGAGATGATTGATTCTGTTAAGATACTTTATCTCCTGATTTGGAATAAACAGTTCTGTTTTAGTAACAGAATCTCCATATGACTGATTGTGTCTTTACTTTTAGAACAAATTTGCAATGAACTTAGAAGCAGAAAATTCCCAAGTGATACCTGCTGCACTCTCTTTAACTAATAGGTGAATTTCATCCAGTATTGGTTTTTGAAATGAAAGATTTTTAAAGATATGTGAATGGAGATGGTTTCCAAAAGGTTCTGTTTATTTCAATATAAGCCCAGCTGTTCATTGTCTATCCTTCATCTGTGTAAACTGTGGGGATTTGTTTATTTCTTCAGCTTGGTGTTCAGTGTTAACCTTGTTGAGCACTAAAGAAAGGGTGGAATGCATACATCAGTCCACTCTGCAGCTGTGTGATGACAGCTGGATTAGGATACAGGATTTGAACTCAACTCCATTATATATCTATTAGTTGTATCTACAGATCTCTTCTCATGCAGGAAAGATCCTACTCTTACCTGCTTGGCATAATGAAAGCCTCATTCTCATGCTAAGCACATAACAATGGTGTTTATCCTCCAGGGACTACGACACAAACCAAATCAATTACATGTACGCTCAGTATGTCAAGAATACGATGGAGCCGCTCAACATCCCAGATGTCTGCAAAGACAGAAGATTTCCCTGGACAGTAAGTGAAATAAGCTTAGGTTTTAAAATCAGAATCAGACAATGTTTTTCTGTTTACCTTTCAAGCCCTTTTTGGTTTTGCTGTATTATTTATGTCAATGTAATGGCCCTGGTTAGAAAAATGGAAACATGTGGAAGGTGCACAGCAAGTTTTGGGAAGGTCTCAGAAGTTCCTTCCCTTTTATCCTTTCCCTTCTTGCCCTGGTATTATAGATACAAGTTTTTTGCTTGTTTGGAGATGGAACAAATTCACTTTACTTTGGGAACTTTTGCTTCACATTTCATCAAGTGTGAGCTTGTTGTACAGTTTGTGACTGAGCAGACCGATACTGGAGAGTGAGGAGGGAAGGTCACTTGGCAGGACTCAGATTCCAGTCAGAACTGTCATTAACAAAACCCAAACCTGTCATTCTGTATTTTCTTGTCCCTGCAGAAATTAGAAAGGTGTCTGGTCTTCTTACTATATTGGCTAGAGGGGCCCAGGGAGAGGGTAATGGGAGGGAGAGGAGTTCCTGTGGTGGTCAGCAGATGGCTTTTTACCAAAATTTGTTCTGAGATACACAACAAAGAGGTCAGAAAGTAAGGTGTTCAGTGTGGTTGTTCCAGTAAATGAAAAGAAAGGGCAGGTCCTGGTGGGGAGCTGTGTTGCTTCCCTCTTTACTGTGCAAGGTTTCATGATGTTCTCAAATGGATTTCTGGGAAGGATTGAGCAACACAGAAAGAGTGCTCAGCACTGTGCAGTACAGGGCCCAAAGCTCTTAAAGGCAGGACTGGAAGTACAGACAGAATCCAATGGATATACTGTAAAAATGAATAAAAAAGGTGATTATTTTGAAGAAATTTAAAAATAGAATTAATAACTTGAGAGTCATCCAAGCAACTGTTGTCTGGAATAGGCTGTTGAGTAGGGTTAGAGTTATTTTGGTTTTATTCCTGGATTACACCTTATGTATGTAAAAGAAGCTAATAAAATAATAGTGCTGTTAGAAAGAATGCTGGATAATGTTCACCTCAAAGTGAGTGCACCTGCACCACTGCATAGGAGCAGTCTGAAGGCAGGGCTGTAGGCTGAATGTTTTGGAAGCTGATGAACCCTGACACTGGGGAAATCCCAGGTGTTCCTGGTGCCCTAGAAACCTTGTCTCGCCTCTTTCTTCGGAGGACATTCAGCAGCATGTTTAGTCACCTCATGAAAACACCTCTGTGCTTTGGTGGCCTGAGCTACCTGGGATGTGGCATGAGGCAGAGCAGCCGCTTGGGTTTGTGCAAGAGCTGTGATATTGCTGCCTCGGGTTCAGGCCCCTTCCAAGCACAGCACAGAAGCCAAATGCCAAGCTCCAGCTGTCACTGTCCGTGTTCATCCCTGAACCAGCAAAGTTAGTGCAGTGGAGATAAAGTTCAAATATCTGCAACACTCCTTGAAGGCATTTAAGCCTGGTTTTGGCTTAATCTCCTTCCTTTTCATTGATACTGAGTCAGGTATTTTTATTAAGCACTGTGCACTGTGGGTTTATCTCCAATTCTCTCCTCTTTGACTTTTAGGGAGAGATGCTGATTCTTATCTCCCTTTTTTGCAGCTGATTGCACAGGCATTGCAGTTGAGAAAACAATCCTTCCATATAACCCTCTTGGTAATGGGCTACTATTAAGTAATAGTACTTAAGTTCCTGGAGTTGTGTGAAGTATGTGGCATGATGTAATCCTTTCATGCTTTCTTTAAAGAATCACATTTCCTATTGCCACTTGTAAGCATTACAGTGTTTGTGCACTTGCCTGCCAAGATACTATCTACAGTCCTTGCACTGCACCAGAGAGCAGAGCAACAATAGTAAAAAAAACAAACCCCAAGATAACCTTTTGATTGGAAATATTAATATGTGCCCATTTTTTTGTGTCACATACAATTAGACATTGGACCAAATGTACTTCTCAGCAACTGCCACCTTATTCCAGGAGCAGAATTATGTCCTTTTTTCACCAGGTATTTGAAACGGAGGCATTGTCTTTTTGTTCCAGCCTTCTACCCCTCAAATAAATTCAGTCTCCTTCTACTGGAACATGAGACATGATGGAAGGTCTTTGGAAGGGTGCAGAATGACCCTGCTGGTCGTAGTTTTTCTACCTGTTGTTTGTGTGCAAACTCTTTGAAGACATAGTTGCTTTTTTGAAGGAGTATGTAAGCAAAGAATACTTGTGGACCTACCCTTAGCCACCTAAATACCAGTCTTTAAAATTGTAACTGTTTTTTTTGTTTGTTTAACAGAATGACAATGCAGAAAATGTAAGCCAGCACATAAAGAGTTTGCTGTGTACACCAATAAAAAATGGGAAAAAGAATAAAGTGATAGGTAGGTATCTCTATAAAAATATTGTTGTGCATGTCACAGAAATACTTATGTGCTCCGCAGCAGAATCCCAGCAACGTGGAATCTCTAGCATGGAGAAAAGATTCTTAATTATCATGTGTTCAGTTAAAAAGTCCACTGCAACCTTGAGTATAAGTTGGTTGCCTGGTAAGTTACCAAAGAGTGGAGTGTCACCCTGTGTTCCTGGCATCAGTAAGTTCCACAAGCGAACAAAAGGTAAAACATACTGATCCACAGAGAGCAGTGTGAATCCAACTTCCTCAGCTTTACAAAATTTGGCAAGTAAATATTAAGAGTTTCAGGAATGCATTTTTAATGGTCATCAAATAATTTTCTTTGAGAATTATGGCAAAACTGCATGGTCCAATTTATATAGTAAATATGAGGTCCCTTTTTTCTGAAGACAGATTTTTTTTTTAACTTCTGAAGCTGAAAGAGAAGCATCATCTTTACCTAATGGAGTTCTCTGAAATTCTTTTGGTATTAACTTCTTTCCTGAGTTCTTTTATTACTTTATTTAAATATTCTAACAAACCATAGAAGACCAAGATGAAGAGAGAACTGTTGAGCTTTAATTAGAGATATTTCACTCTGCTGTGAGCTACTAATCTCATGGATTTTTTTTTCTATTGGGATTTTCTATGGAAGTTCAGCCTGAAAGTTTCAGTCAGGCCACCCATTTAGGTGTGTTTTTAAAATCTGAGTAATTCTCACTGGGAAATGTTCTTTGAAGTCTTTCATGGTTTCACAGCTGCCTAGTGTTCAGATATTTAATAGGGCAAGGTCAAGAAGTTGTCTTTGGGACAATACCCAGAAGCTCCTTTTTCATACTATACAGCATGTATGACTATTATTATAAGTCTGGTTCCTTTTAAAAATTATTTTTAAGATTAGTATAGCCCAAAGCACAATTTGGGAAGTGGGATTGGGGTGGGAAAAATTGTACACAGCAAAAGCAAGCAAATACTACTGGCAAGAAAGCTGAAAAGGAATTTTTTTATTCTTCTTCCTTGTGTATTTCTCAGGTAGGTGGTGAAAGCTTTACAGAATCCTGCTGTGGTTTTATAACTTTGTCCCAGTAGAAGACTTTGGAGTTCCTTTATTTGTCATACATGGACCCCTTAGTGCTTTGGGGAAGTATTGCAAAGAGGTTAAAGAGTCTCAAGTACTACACAGTATATTCACTGCAGTTCTCTGGTTTTTTCCAGAGACATGTGCATCCAAGTGCTGGGTCTTTTAGGAATTCATTTGCTTTTGTGGCATCCTCACTACTGTTGGGTCTTCATCTTGTGTTCATTATATCACAGTTGCTATGGGAATAATTATAATGTCATAAACCATGCTAAACAGAGATATGAAAGTGAGTTTCGTGGGATTTTCCTATAGAGTTTTATAAATCAGCTTCTTTTTTTCCCAGAGAAAATCTCGTTCCTAATTTGAATCCTTATTTTCTGGGATTGTGTTTTTTACTGTGATTCTCTGATCTAGTCTTCTCATTCCATTAAGGTTCAGAATCCTGTTAGCAATATTCAGATAACACAATCCCTGGGATATATTTGCCATTGGCCAGGAAAATACTGACTTTTATGCTTGAAACTGTTAGTACTCACACTCAGGGACTGAGAAAACATTTGCACTCATTTAAGACAATAATCACTCCCAAAGCATTGTTGGCCAAAGACAACATACTCTTATAATGCAGCTGCTTCAATTAATAGTCTGATTTTTAGCAGAAATTACCGTCTGCTGGGTAAAACTAAAGGGAGGTACATGTCTGAATCTCCCTCTTCCTGAAGCGGTGTCACGGATTTAAGCTGCAGCAGGGTGTGGTAGAAGTTACCTGTCAGGCTCTTCACGGGCTTATGCACAGAAAAGTCCGTAAATTTTTAAAATAAACTGAACAGATGCAGCGATCAACAAGTTTGAATCTAACAAGCTGAATTCAGTAAGATGGTTTTCAGGGAGTTCAGTAGTGTTTGGAACAGGCTGTAACATGGAATTGGTGACTATAGTTAAGCTTTGAAACTCAACTTGGGTATTCTCTGTTTAGTTCATTTACTTAAAAAAAATTCCAGTACTGACTCAAATAAAGAAGCAAAAACTCTATGTACCACTGTTTTGACTTTCATAAATGTTCTTTTGGCATGGTTGCAAAAATTTAATTAGCCTCCAAAGGACAAATTGTCTTTAGGGATTAAATCAATCTAGAATACTATTAATAATAAAAGTTGGGATGAAAACGACTCTAGAATTTCACAGGATAATCAAGTCTCTGAAGCCCTACATTGTTGGTTTACAAATCCTAATAAATACTTTTGAATCTACTAAGTAATATATAATTGTTTGATATATGTTTTAGCATTTATTCCATAATACATTGAAATTACTCTTAAAAAAAAAGGGGGGAAACCTCACAGCACTCCTGTGTGTCCTTTTATGCATACTGGTAGCTAGTACTGCAGGCTAAACTGTCCTGACTTAAATCCTGATGTTCCATGCAACAGGTGATGTGTTAGCCACTCTCTGTATTCCTTCTTTTCATTTGTGTATCCTGACACAGGCGTTTGCCAGCTAGTGAATAAGATGGAAGAAAACTCAGGAAAGATCAAGGCTTTCAACAGAAATGACGAGCAGTTCCTGGAAGCATTTGTCATCTTCTGTGGCCTGGGCATCCAGAACACACAGATGTACGAGGCTGTGGAGAGAGCCATGGCCAAACAGATGGTGACACTAGAGGTGAGCTCAGTGTCTAGGTGGTCCTTAATTAGCCCAAACCAGACCTTGATTTTCTCCAGACCCTGTCTGCTCCGCACATCAGAACAGAAACTGCTCTCCCTCAGGAGAATTTGGCCTGCTGAGTTGCCCAGGAATTTTGCTGTTTGTTTCTGGATCTGCCAGCAGACTGTTTCATCTGGTATTGCCTTTTAACTTTGCTCATGACATTTAATGGTGAGCTGGATGCATCTTTCCGTCTCCGTGGGCTGCACATGGGCAACGCAGCAGGTGTGTTCTGCTGCGGAGCAAGAGAGGGTTTGGTGCATTAGGGGCTTCCTTTTCGTGGCTGAGGTTTTCTGTGATGATTTTGGCTCAGCCATTTAGACAGATGAAGTAACAGCAACATTGTAGGTTTTCAGCAATTTCCTCAGACTCCATCAAACCATATGAAGATGAACATCATCTGGTCTCAGCCTTTGAACTGGTTACTGTTAAGTTTAATAGCTGAAGAAGGCTCTAGTCTGAGAAGCCGAATTACTCAGAGGCGATAACTTGAAGCTGAGAAGTGAAAACTTTGTAGATTTTGGGTCTCCTAACATTCATTATGTAAAGAGTGTTTGCAGAATTCCTGAAATATGGATTATGTACCCCATAGCCTCTACAAGAAACCTTACAACTCTCAAATAAACCCATATTAAGTCATGGTCAATAAAATGGGGATACAATTATTGTCAGAGTAATTAGTTTATATTGCAAATTAGCAATTCTCTGTCCTACTGTAATGCCTTCTAGATAATGTAGAAAGTCCAGACAGATTATATGTTAGCACATAAGATGGGTTCTTTAAAAAAAAAAAAATCAGTCTCTAGTTGCCTAAAAACATCCATAACATTTTCATGACCTATGTTCTCAAGAGCTAAAAACTGTAAGTTTATTTTGTTAATTTAAAACAAACATATTGTCTTTCAGACTTTTGTGCCAAGTTTCACTTAGGGCAAAACTTTGTTTTATGTCGGAATAAACTCCTGAAAGAATTACTATGGCAACAATGTCAGGCTCATAGTTATAGCTGTTTCGTGTATTATTTGTCTTTGAAAGTGGGGCATGAAATCTTTCCAAAGAGAAAACCAGACTTCTTTGCGCTTTTATAGAAACTATTTACGTTTCCCTGGCCTAATTATCTCCAGAAGGTTCTGTGCTGTGGGAGATCTGTGCAAGTTGCAGATATCTCCCCATATGCACTCAGAGAGCTCCCTTAAAACCTGTGTGGGCCCTGCATGGACAATAGATTTCGTCAGCAAATGCAGTGCAATGCTGAAAGTCTGCTTTAGGAAAAGTACCCTTTTATCACATTGCTCTTTTATTTGTACTGAGGGCTGCTTTTTTCCTTCTGTAGGTTCTCTCATACCATGCTTCTGCTGCTGAGGAGGAAACGAGGGAGCTGCAGGTAACAGTGGTAATTGAATTTTTTACTATTACTATAGAAATATTCCATTAATAGAACAAAGAGCAGTTCTTTGCACAGATGTGATCCCTACACATGCAGAAGCACATCTTCCAGAAATAAAAATTACAGTGAAGCTTATACTGATGGGTTCCTGCATTGAATCAACACATCACAGGAAAGAGGAACATCACAATGCCAACAATCAGAGATAGGGGCTGGCCAGAGCACTGCAAGAACCAGAAAAAATGTTGAGAACTCTTCATTCTGCAGCTAAGTCTGAATGTTGTGCATCTTATAGCTTTGGTGCCTTTCAACCATCCCAAGTATGGGTGTGCAGCTTTATAGCCTTGGTAGAAATTCTGTATTTAATTTTTAATGCAGTGATTTTTTAATTTTTTTTTATGGTTGCTTTTCTGTGCAGTGTCCTGTTCTGCTCATGTTTAATTCTGTGTGTAGAAACCACTGCCTAAGGAATAACTTGCTATGATTTCAAGAGCAGTTCAAAGCACAGCATGTGCTTAGTTTCTCCAGGTCTCCTCTGGAGCAGATGTTCCAGGGAAACAGGATCACCCCTGCTGCACAAAAGCAAATGGGAGGGATGGAGAGGAAGGCAGACATGGGGGACCACAGGCTGGGTAGTATGGGATTGGTCTGGACAAGGAGGGTGTAAGAAAAGGACATTTCTAGAATGGGAAGTGTCACAGAGCTTTTGAACCTCAGTCCTACCACGCTGCTGCCCAGCAATAAAGAGCCATGGACAGGACCAGAATGCAGCACATCCCCTGAGGTTTCTCTGCAGGGCTTGTGCTGTAGCCAGTGTGGTTACATCTGGACTGCTAAATAAAACAGAGCCACAGCAAACCCAGAACTGGGCCAGTGTCCACCTCCACTGTCTGTGCTTCCTAGCACGATCCTGGCCCGTGTCAGCCACCACTCCCTAAGGAGATGCCAGAACACACAGGACCAGAGCACAAGCACAGGCCTTTTTATTTTGCTCTCATCTAATTTGTTTTTTTTTTTTATTTTGCATTCATATCACTGTATCAAGGCAGCCAAAATAGATTAAAATTATGTTTCTGGATATACCTTTTTGTGATTTGTTCTGTTTTGCTCTAAATAACCTGATAGCACAGAAAATAAATGCTTCATCAGGCAGTTGGACTAGAAAACAATTGTAGGTCCCTTCCAACTGGAACTATCCTATTCTGTTTCATTATCTCGATTGTGGAATAGGCTGTAGTAAAATTTTTCACTTTTCTTGTACTACAAAATGTCATATTGCATCAGTCACCTCCTTCAAGCCCAGATACAACCTGTATTTTATCATACAAAGCAAAACTGTTCATAGTTGCCACTCAGTTACCACAGTGATTCCATGTTTTCCACAGCCACTTTTTTGCTGCCAGAAATTTTTGTTGCCCTTTGCATCCCTCACGAGTTCCAGCTCAAGCTGAGCGTTGTTTTTTCCATCTCCATCCCTGCACACTTTGGTGATGTCTCTCTGTTCTTCCCAGGTAGCCCATTTCTGCTCTCTCCTCCTGTGTACTTCCTTTTTCTATTGGAGCTCAGTCAGGAATTCCCTGTTCATCCATGCTGGCCCTTTACCATGCTCAGTTTAATGCATTCCAGAATGGGCTATTCTTGTGTTTGAGGGAATCCTCAAAAGGAATGCCTTGGTGTATGACATGAAGTTATAAGCTTGTTCTGTAGGTTTTTCAGTCACAATAGAAGACAAGTTTTAAAAATTACTCTCTATACTTAACCAGGCAATGAAATGGAGTCACTAATTATTCACTACTAATTACCTTTACTACAATGTTTGTAGTAAGCAATAGGAATTGAAAAGTCACAGTTATGCAAAGAGGGGAATTCATTGGCACATTTTCTTCTTTTCTTGACCATTTCTTTATAATATTCCCAAGGTGGAGAAATTGAGCTCACAGAAGTTGACATAGTGCAGTAACTTGAAATTAAAATAGCTGATGAACTTCCATGCTGTAAAATGGGGGCAGAAAGTTCTTCTGGCTTCAGTAAGTGAAGGAGGAAATATTTAATCTGGTTAAATAACATTTGAATAGCTATAGAGTGCAGGGTTTTTTTGTGTCTCAGCTCAAGTGGAACTTACTGTTGTGGCTGTCAGAGGCAGGAGATCAAGGAAGGGAAAGATAAATTATGAATGAAGTGAGAGCACAGGCACAAGGTGTTCTGTTCAGCTCCCAGCGTGTCCTTCAGCCCCTTTCCTTGTGAAATACCAGCCTGCAGCTGCAGTTTTTCAGAATTATGTCAGTACAGCTCCTGGATGGTTGCATTGTTTGCCACTGAACATACAGGCCTGGAGGTTCTTTCATGTGCTCACAGGTGAAATACCACGTGAATCCAGACTGAGGGACACAAAATTACTGGTACAAGAATTTTTTTCCCCGTGTAAATAATTTTTCATAATTTGTCATGATTTTCTGATTCTGACACACAAGAAAGATAACAGCAAACTTACATGAAACACAGACTGGTAGATGTAGTGATGGGGATTTGCATGGTACCTGTAATAACACTGGAGATTCTGACACGATTCCTTTTCAGTGCCTCAGCCCCCTGGGTCACAGTTCCCCATGCTGGAGAAATGTTTTCCTTTAGAATGACAAAGAGGAAGATAAACACAGATGTTTATTTCCTTCACCATTGCAGATTTACCTCATTGTTTTTGATCCACACTCAGATTGAGGTGAAACAGCTATGAAGAAGTAGCACTGAGAACATCACCTTTTATTTTACTGAAAAAACCTGATGTTAAATTTGCTTCTATAGTCTAAGACTTAGCATTTATTTTGTTAGACTGAGCATAACCTTTAACACTTGTATTTTGAAGGACAACCTATACTCTGTATTTTATATCTAGAAAAGTAGAGTGGTAATACACAGAGTTGTAATACGTGGAGATATTACTGATAATTAGAAATACAGATTTAAAAAAGTATGGGGTGGGGTGGGGTGTGTACTTTGTTATTTCAAATTTCATGGTGAAAGTTTATGGTTATACTCAAATTGCACCAAAACCATTGTCCATAGGTTTTAAAGATCACTGGTCACAGTTGAGCCCTGATTTTTCAGGTTTCCAGCCCTGAGAAAGCTCTGCCTGTGGATGAGTTCTGACTACCAGCATGCTGCATGTGGATCCTGTTAGGAAACCTGTGTTACTGCCTTCTCTTTCCTTGCCGTTTTTAGAAAAATGTCAACAGTTACAAATCTTTGTCTGCAGGTCCATAGAAACAGACACATAATTCCACTGCCTTATTTTCTCATTCTCCCAATTTCATACATACTCTTGGTTACAGTTTTCCTCAGGTGATTTAGATAACAGACTGACCAGGCAATTCTTCCTTTATCCTCCTGATCTGTGGAAAAGTGTGTGTTAAATCTAAGCTAACAAGGTGATGTTAAACAAGAGAAGGGCTGAGGAAAGATAAATGAGAAGTAATCATCACTTTTCAGTATCACGTGAAGGTAAAATTTAGTGTCTCACCATTTCTGTGTTGGAAAAGCAGGTATTTGTGTTATGTTTATGTTATGCTAAGTGGTGTCCTCTCCTTCTCTAGGCTGCTGTGGTGCCATCTGCACAGTGTCTCAACCTGACTGACTTTTACTTCAGTGACTTTGAGCTGTCAGACTTTGAAACAACACTGTGCACAATTCGAATGTTCACAGACCTCAACCTGGTGCAGAATTTCCAAATGAAACATGAGGTATGAACAGTCCAATTCTGCTTCACGGAGAGACAACTGAATTGTTAGAGATTCAGGAGAACAGTGCAAGGACCCCGCAGGAAATAGAACTGGGAATCTGTATTACAGAGTAGTTAGCAAACTGGGAATGTGTGTAAAGTCCTGAGGTCTGTCCTCAGTTTTCTACTGAATGACTGATAATTTTACAGTCCATGATGAATAGACTGGAAAACAGAATACTGAGGAGGGAGATGACAACAACTTCTCAGCAAGTGAAAGGCTGTTATAAAGAGGACAGTAATATTGTCCATATAAGGTAGTAACTATCTTACTCTCTCCCTGCAAAAGATTAGATTAGATGTTAGGGGGAACTTCATGGCTATGGAGATAATAAAGACTGAAACAGATTACTTATGTGGGCTCTGGTAATTTCCCTGAAGGTTTTTACCAGTAGATCTAGTTGTAGATGTACATCTGTCAGAGGACATTGAAACGGGTGTTCTTGCTGTGCTTCTGGCCCTGGAGGTAAAACAGATAAATCTCTTCTACCCCTTCAGTCAATGCACACAATATCTATTTGTAAAAACCTCATTTTTAAATAATTTATTTTTGCTTTCTATCTTTTTTCCACAAAACTTTCAAAGTTCGTTATCAAAATGCCAAGATTAATTTGGAAGGCTTCATAGGCAGACAAATTAGTCAAACAGAACATGTATTTATTTTCTAGATCAGCAGTTTATAGACACATTTAGATTAGTAGTGTTCAAGGCCCAAAAGGAGCACTGTATTACGTAGTCTGATCTCTGGGATATCCCAGTACTTCGTTTCACCTTTGTAGGAAGGTCAAACACTTGTACTTCCTAAGGAATATGTCCCAGCGGAAGAGAGGGACTCGGGGAGCCCAGTAATGGGAGGGTTACAAATTCCTGGTGGGACAATTGCAATGGATTTGCAAAACCAGAGTGACACCCCGGAACAGCCAGGCAAATACACGTGTCAGCAGAAGCAGGAGGACATTGAAGGCTTTGAAGCTACAATTCCAGCTTCCCACACTAGAGCTAAAGAAAACTGGCAGCTGCCTATGATAGCTTTTTAACAGTGGAAAGGCAGAGAAAAACTGCTCCTTTTGTCTGTGTGGAATCCTTTCTGTGGGTGAATGATACTGGATCTTCTGTCTTTCAGTAGGAACACTAAAAATTCTGAGCAAACCAGGGCCTGGATTCCCAGCCAGCCTTTAACATGGAGCAGTGTGCTGTATCCATTTAAACCGAGGGCACTGTTCTAGTGCACATCAAATTATTATCTGACCTTATTACCTGTCACTTTCTTACAAGCCAAGTACAACCCACGACTTTTAATACTGTTGAGTAAAACACCAGGACATGCTTTCTTCCTGAATAAAGGAGAAACTACCCAGCAATGTAATAATCTTTCCCTCGTACTTATGTGCTTTGCAAAGTCCAATTTTGCTTGTTTTCTAACAAGCTGATCAGAGGGAAAAGCCACATGTTCATTTTCAAAACAGCTCTTAAGAGGACCGTATAACCAGATAATACATTTTCTCTATCAAAGGTGTCATTATAAAGATGGAGTTTTTTCCTCTCCCAGTTAGCTCAGCATGCCTCAGTTTCTGAATTAACAGCAGTGCTTCTGATACATTTAGCCATTAGTAAAAAACCCAAACCCACATGTATTATATACTCTCTGAGAGCCTGCACTAGCAGTTGTAAGCATGTTCTTATTTATATGCACAGTTAAAAGGATGTTGTATTTGAATTTAATTGAGTTTAAAGCATTTTTTTTTCTGTCAGAGAGATTCCTAGTGGGATTAGAGGAAGATTTGTTTTAATAAAAAGAATGTATTTGTATTTTCATAAAAAGAATGTATATTGTAACCCATTTAAACTATGTGATGCTGTTTCTTACAGGTTCTCTGCAGATGGATTTTAAGTGTAAAGAAAAACTATCGGAAGAATGTTGCCTACCACAATTGGAGACATGCCTTTAATACAGCACAGTGTATGTTTGCTGCTCTAAAATCTGGTAAAATTCAGGTACATTTTGCTGTTTCTGTATTAAATATCTTCTGGGCTAAACAAGTGATATAGTGATGCATAGTTCTGATTGTCATGTCAGTAAGATATTCATCATTCCATGGTACTGCTAGAAATCAAAATATTTCTGCTTAAAGCTTCTGGCTTTAAGGGCTTGGTTTGTGAAACTGCTGTTGTGTTGTTTTGTACCCAGTTTCAGTTAAGCATCTGGAAATGGTCAGCTGGATGTTCCCAGTGGGACTATCTCAAATAAGGCACATCCATGGTTATGTCCTTTTTTAAAGTTAACGCTTACACTGCAAGCAAGTCAAAACGGTGGGGAAGAAAAGCCTGACCCTATTTCAGGATGTTTCCTTCAAATATTCAACAGGAAATTTTTTTAAGTTCAAACACAGAGCTGAGTGTGGCTTTAGACAAAAAACGGTACATAAAAATACAGAAATAAAGATTTAAATGTTCCTTTCAATGCTTTTGAACAAATTTTCAACCTTCCACTTACAAGATACAGCATAATTTAAAAACCAACCTATTCATTCTGATTAGGACTGGATTGAAGCACTAGATGATCCCTACTGAAGGGCTAGAATCCCTATTGATGTCAAGATTCTTCCAAAACATGTTCCCAGGTTTTGTTTTTATATTCTTGAAGGAAGCAGAATGTTTCTGTTCATTCAGAATTAACCTGTTTCTTCAGTTTGACTACAGAAAGTTGTTATTAGTTGCTTTATACTATTTTACAGTAAACACTTCTGAGAACATAAATAAAACCCATGTGTGGGTCAAAACCCAATACCAATAAGGAAGAGGCATTTCTTTCCTCTTCAAATTTTGTCTCCCTAATAAAATAGATAAAAGTTGTTGGAAGAGACAAAGACAAGGGCATTCATCTTCCTTCTGTGC
Source organism: Myrmophylax atrothorax (assembly GCA_026770055.1). Lineage (NCBI taxonomy): Eukaryota > Metazoa > Chordata > Aves > Passeriformes > Thamnophilidae > Myrmophylax > Myrmophylax atrothorax. The sequence goes on along the minus strand of JAOXXN010000471.1, from coordinate 2,916,815 downwards.
TGGAATGGACATGGTAGTTTTGATCTGTGTGTGGTCAAGCAATCTCTGATGGTCTGGATAGTTTGCTTGCTATTTTTGGAATTCTGTCAGTCTCCACTGCAATTTCCATAAATTGTTTATTCCTAACTACCCTGGATTCACTCCACGCTGACTCCCATGTCCCAGATTCTGGAGGCTGAACAGCACTGAACATAACCCTCTCAATTTTTCCTAGTCTGAGGGGAAGAGCAAGCCTTGGGGGACACATCTTTCTAAGAGAAACGTAAAATCAGCCATTTCCTGAGTTGTCTTTTGACTGGACTAAGGACAGGTTTCATTATCTAGAAAGCAGATATAAAACCCACTGTGCAAAAGAAATCCCCAACTCGCTTCTTGCATTACTCTTCCCATCTAGAGCAAACTGACTGACTTGGAAACACTGGCTTTGCTGATTGCGACTCTGAGCCATGATTTGGATCACAGGGGAGTGAACAACTCTTACATACAAAGGTAAGCAAGTCTGAAAGAAGTGAAATAAAAACAAGTGAGTAAGAAAACCACAGAGATAAATTATGTACAACCTGATGGATTTGATGACGTGGGGCTGTGCTGAGGAGCAGGTTTTTGCAAAGCAGTAAGTGCAAGAACAAGCAGAACTACTCCTGAGTCCAAAGCAAAGATGCACAACTGACTAAATATGATGGCAGATGAAGTGAGTTCTTTGCAGACTGCAGGGATAGCATCTTCCTGCTCCTGTTCCTGAAGTCCCATCCCCCATTTCCCAAAAGTGACAGCAAAAAGTCCTAGCTTCCAAGGAACAGCATGTAGGAAACGTGCAGCCTTTCAGATCGCTCCCTGCCCCGCCAGCTGTTCCCTGTCTCGTCCGGGCCAGCACAGCACTGGGATCTGCAGCCACTGCACACAAAGGTGTCTCCCTACCATCTCTGGACTGGGATTGTTTTACTTGTGGTTTAGCCACGTGTTTCCACAATTCCAAGTCAGTTTGGGTAAGATGCGTAGTTGAAATCACATGAAAATGTATGACTGTTTTGGATTGATTTTGGGTTGTCTGTGCTCTTTAACTCAGATCCATTATGGAATTACAGAAAAGCCTTTACAATGCAAAAAAAATAAGTTTAAAACCTTGAGAAAATAATTCTACTAAACAAAATACTTTGGGATTTGAAGTTATCAAAATAAAGCATCTGACCTCGTCTAATATTTTCCCCACGTTTTAATTGCTAACAAAAATACTTTTTTAGAATTTATTAAGTTTCCAATCTGCCCAAAATGTGTTTATTTCAGCAGATTTGTTATCACTTCAAATAACAGTATATGATTCTTCAATTCAATACATAGCCTGACTTACAGCATGGCATAATGTGATTACTGTGATATGGTAATATGTCCTGGTCTGACCAGAGATGGGGAAGAGATACGCAGAAACATATACTTGTATCTTTTTCTGGCAGAGTTGGACAGTGGTTTGAAAAAAACAAAGGGCCCTTTGGAAGAAGTGGTCTGCTGTTTTCAGTGTGTGTGAACTAGGATACCAACAGAGGAAAAGCTTGTTTGAAGCAGAGAATACTGAAAGGCAGTAAGCTGAAGCAGAATTTCTGCCTCTCAGATATATACATTCACAGTAACACTGACTGATGTGTAAAGAGAAAAAAACAAAACAAACTCCAAAACTCCACAAAACTGAAGGAGTAACTTTTTTCTAGTTCACTAATAGGGAATTCCAGCAGTAACTGTGGCCTTGCAGTGATTGGAACCAGTTAGCTATTTTTTGCTTTATTTATTTAAAAATAAATTTCCTGGAAGACATCTGGAGATGCGTCATCTCCTCTCAAAAATGTCCTGGGAAAGTTGTCATAGACAGCAAAATCTAACATTTGCACATGCTGTAAAGCAGAGATGATTACAGCTTAATAATTCTTCTTCAACAGAAATTTCTATGATTATTTTTTTTAAATCCCTCATTTAAATCTAAATGGAAAGGTTTTTATTTCCAGGAACAGAATCCCTTTGTTTCTTCCTTTGAAGCAGGAAGAGTGGATACTTAGTGTATGATTCTTAAGCAGCAGGGTTTCAAAAATTAAAACGGTCCAGGTGGTAGAAATTACAGGAAAGGAACTGCCCACATGGAGAGTAGGAAGCCCAGAGTAAAAAAGCTGGTTAACCAAACCCCTGTGTTGAGAAAGCAGTGGTGGCCTTTGGCCTCGTGAGGGGGTTAACAGAAATGCTACTACACAAGTAGGACCTCAGTTTAGAACCAGCACCAGCCAGAGTCTGTAAGTACTGAGCTCTAGTTTGGTGCAGTACTTGGGAAGATAACCTAAGATATTTCTCACATATTTCTCTCTTCAGTCAGGATGAACTTTAGGAGACACAGTAGGCATCCCACTTAATTCAGTGGGAATTTCACCCAGCATGTGTTGGCACCATCCTACAGTTTGTTTCCTTACAGAAACACGCAAACATATTTGCTCTATACTCCTCTTGTGGTGGTCTCAGAGGAGGTGCTGGGCAGCCAGCCCATAATTCTCAGGGGTTTGCATCCTTTAATCTCCCTTTCCGCGTTTTTGTTTGTCTTTCCATCTTTCCCTCCACATTTTTGTGCTTCTTAAATCCCCAGAGTCTCTTCTTAGGACTTTTATTTGAGTTTCTGTGCGCTCACTGACACAGGGACCCAATCCTGCAGCCACTAGTTCATGTGAATGATCCTTAACCATACAGAAAGTCACATGGAACTATATGCTAAAAAATATTTCTTACATGATTAAACATTTGTAGGTGAGATTATAATGAGAGTAATAGATTCAGGATCAGCAGCAAAACAGCCTTGCAAAAGAACACAGATTTAGTTGAGTAGATGATATGAGCAATGTGGGACCAGGGCCTGGAAATGAAGATACAGCAGCAAAAGCTAAGAACTGTATGATGCTAAGAACTGTAGGAGGAATGGGGAGAAATTTGAAGTCCAAGAGAGAGGAGGAGTTTCTGTGCTTTGTCTAAAGCTACTTGTACAGCAAATTCTGTTGTCTAGACCAAGATACTTTTCAATTCTACATCCAAACAGTTGGTTTAGTGCTGTTTTTCACTGCCTGTAGTACAACCAATATCTTGTTCCCCTTTTGGATTTTACCCTGGGCAAAGGGTAGGTAGTGATGTTGCAAGTAGTTTGGTCATGAAGTCAATGGTGATGACACACCAGTGCAGTTACCTACAGTAGGAAATTACTTGATCAAGGTTTTGAGCCCCTGCACCCTAGTACAGTGAGGTCAGCAGGAATTCTTCCCATTGCTATCTGTGGGTTTCCTGTTAAGTTTGCATTATTATTTACAAGATCAGCAGTTGAGCTGACTAAATATGCCAGGCAGGTGTTTAAGATGTTAGAGAAACCAAAACTGTCACTTATACTTTGCTTGTCAATGCACAATTCTCATTACCTTTGCTTTTCATACAAGAACTGTCACCCTTTATAAAACCCTGTATTACATTCTTGCTCCTGTGTGCAGCTGGTCTCTGTAGTTAACAGAAGGCAGAAAACTAGAGCTGTCAATGCTCTGACAAAGTAATGGCAGTGTCTTTCAATCCGTACTCCTGTGAAGAGGGTATTGAAAGGGAAGTTATTTCTGGATGTTTAATTTGATTTCTCCACCTAATGTGTGTTTTTACTCCTCAGAAGCGAACATCCCCTGGCTCAGCTGTACTGCCACTCAATCATGGAGCATCATCATTTTGATCAATGCCTTATGATCCTGAATAGTCCAGTGAGTGCCGCATTCTTCTGTGTGCTGAGGGAAACTGGTTTACTTCCTATTTTTAGCTTCTGGATAGAATCCCACCCTTATACATTCTTAAGTGCTCTTTATTCCTTTTTGGGTAAAGAAAGCAAATGCAGCAGCTTCGAAATCACAGTTCCATTGCTGAGTGCCACCAAACCTTTCCAAGTGTTGGCTGATAAGGGAAGCTTTGCTAACATCCTTTTGAGTACCTGCTTCCTTGGACCAAGGGAAACAAAAAGCTTTGTTGCCATTTCATGACCTCTTATGAACCACCAAACAAACCCAAGTCTTGCTCTCATTCCAAAAAAACATTCCAGCCTACACATACACAAAGCAGCCCTGATGAGACCAAACCAAACATTGACATTCCAAAGTGAAGCCAAACCTAGGTTAAATATGCAAATAAAACTACATTCTTCTTGTTTGATGCTAATAACTAATTCTGCAGCCCAATTATTCAGTATGCACAATCATTTCAAAGCACTGCTCCTTTGGTGCCACAGGTATGATACTTCTGGCATCCTTTGTATTGTAATGATTCTTTCCTGCTCAATGGGCAGATATGGAAAAAAGGTGGAAAAAATGGGGAAAGTTGCCATTTCACCAGCTTTGTCATGCTTTGGTTCAACAGGGGCCTGTTGGGCTTACATTTCTGTATAATAGTTTGTTATTTACACTGCTTCATAAAAGGAAAATATTTTAATTTACTAAAGGTGTATAGACAAGTAGTGGAATCTCCTGCAGTTCCTCTGGTTCAGGGAGGGGAAGGAAGAGGAAAGAGATGCTGTGATAGAGCTGGTAGCAAATTTAATTTTGATGAATGAAATGGACTTGAGAGCTTGGATGTTGCTCTGTTTACAGTTTCATTTTGTAATAGTCAGTTTTGATGCTGTTGCAGTGCAGATTTCTGCCATTACTCATGAAGACTGGAATTTTTATTTTTAAATTGGGGAATCTGCAAAAGGAAGCAGGGTAAAAGAATGACATCAGCAAGCAATTCATAATGATTGGGTAGCTTAGAGACATTTGAGCAAACGGGTGCGCTGCTGCCCATTTTACTGATAACACTGTTTTTTGGCTTTTTTTGTAAAGGGAAATCAGATTCTCAGCAGCCTTTCCATTGAAGAATACAAGGCTACACTGAAAATGATAAAACAAGCCATTCTTGCCACAGACCTAGCGCTGTACATAAAGTAAGTCAGAGGAAAATTTGGCTGGACAGTCATTGCTGGATGTTTGGATCGAGTCATCATGCTGCAAAATCTTTTATTTTCACTTCTTTTAAAGGAGGAGAGGAGAATTTTTCGAACTTCTAAGGAAGAAGCAGTTTAACTGGGAAGATCCCACACAGAAGGAGCTATTTTTGTAAGTAAAAGCAGAACGATGAAGTCAGCTGGTGTTATTAGGTACCCAATTCCCCAAGCCATGTTGCTGTGAATTTCATTAAAACCAGCTGGTCTGTGTGCTCTGGGCCTGTACAAACTGGCACTTTCTCATAAGTCACTGACTTAGCTCCCTGGGTCTGAACTACTAAGTCTGCAACCTGTAGAAGAAACTTTGTTAAGTATCCTGTGAAGGTATATGAGCATTTTTGTTCTTCCTAAAGAGTGTAGGATCACTGTCTAGGAACCATGTTCTTTTGCTCTTGATACTTTATGCTTAAACAGTAAATTTCTGAAACCTATAATTTGGTTGAAGCTGATTCCTTACTGTCAATGAAGACAAAAAGACTAAGAATGGAGACATTTACCACAGCATCAGGCCTGGGGTATATTCATAACTCTGCTTTAATTTCAGCTGGTTTTATGACTTTGATGTTCCCTGAAATTCTGTTTTACTAATCCCTTGAGTTGGCTGTATACATTTCACCATGCAGTAATTGATGCATTTCTGTTTGTTCTACAGAGCCATGCTGATGACTGCTTGTGATTTATCAGCCATAACCAAACCATGGCCAGTGCAGCAACGGGTATATGCTTACTTTTTCAGATTTGCTAAATACAAACTGCATAACAGGTTCTGCTTCCTCCATCCAGTCCTTATTGCAAAGGCAGTGGTGGAATGCAGAGCTGGAGTCTCATTCTGGCGGGTCCCAATGTGATATATCCACACTAGAGCTCTCAATGTGTGAAATCTCTTACAGATTGCTGAGCTTGTAGCTACTGAGTTCTTTGATCAAGGAGATAAAGAGCGGAAGGAACTCAACATAGAACCAACAGTAAGTGGTACAATCACCTCTTGCAAAATGGCTTCTAGAAACAGAGCTTCAAAATCCACAATTTCTCCCACTGACCAGAGTATAGGACCAACTCCCTCCCTGTCTTCCTAGCAGTCAGTTTTGTTCTGTTTCCCAAACACCAATAGTGTGTCATTATCTTTGAACCAGCAGAGCAGACTTTGTTTCCTTTTTTTACTAAATTGTGTATGAAATACATTCCTAAATTGGTACCTATTGGCAGCCTATCCAAACCCAGTCAGTTTGCCTGTGTTTCTAGTTATTTAGGATGTGTCAATCCAAAGCCAATCTCCTAAGGGAAGTAATGCAGTCAAATTACCTGCACTGCAACACTTTGCTGATACCCCATTGGGCTGAGATTGCTGTGCTGTTTAAGGTGCTGCTTTTTAATTCCAGCCTGTCTCTTTGGTTTTGGATGGGTATTGTATTTAAGGCATTAAAGCACAGAGCTTGTTTACTTCTTGTCTGCAGGATCTAATGAACAGAGAGAAGAAAAACAAAATTCCCAGCATGCAGGTTGGATTCATAGATGCTGTTTGTTTGCAGCTGTATGAGGTATGGTGCCTAAGAAAGAACTGCAAATCAAGTATCTAAAACCAGAATGGGTCACTAGTACACACAGATTTAAAATGAGAATAAAAATCAAATAAAAAAATAGTCAGTTAAAATATTTTCTTATATATTACATACGGTTCATTATTCAGTTGAAGTAATTATTATTTTAGTATTTATAATTAATGGTGTGTTTGATTGACGTAATTTGTTATAATTTTATTAAACCTAGTGGTAATTCCTGTGCTCTGTCCAGTTGGTGTTAGATCCCTGGGATATATTCTGGATTCCAGCAGTTCCAGTGAGCTGCTGTGACCATCAGGAAAAGTCACAAAATTAATGCTTTGCCATCTAGGAAAAGAATGGTATCCAGGTAGTGCACTGATAGAAAGTTTTGTTTAAGAGTTTTAAAAAAAAAATCAGAATTTTTCATACAAAAGGTGATATGCTATGTATAAAAAATGTACCCAAGTTTAACTTTTCTCAAACCATTTTTTATTTTCATCATACACAAAAGTACTGCATGAGAGAATTCATTGAAATGGTTTTTTGTCCTGGTCACAAGCTGTATGAAAAGCTATTGGTCAAATATAGCGTGAAACACAACATAATGATTTCTGATTCTCTTTCAAACCAGTACAGTCTGAGTGTGAAAGTCTGTTCATTAGGACTGTAGCAAGTATTTTAGAGGAACTGAGGTGAGGAACAGATAGCCTAACTCTTAAGAATCTTTCAGTGAGAGTTACAAGGTGATTACTTGAATTTTTCCCTCTTTAACAATGAACTTTTCTAAAAAAGAGTCCATATCCCCTAGTTGGAGGGAAACAAGGATAGAGGAAGGAGGGGGAGCTGCAAGCTACTGTCCCTGAAACTCATGTTGCTGTGCTGTAGAAACTGTTTGTCAGGAAAACAAGGCAGCCTCTGCTGGGAAGCCTCAGAAAACTGTAGGAGGTAGGCATGGGAAGAAGATTGAGTATCTGTGCAAAGGTACAGAGCATTCAAACAGAAAAGTCTTTGAACAGAACACCTGAGCAGGTTTGAATGCCCACAGGTCTGGAGCCTGAACTTGGATACTTTTTCTTGTCAGGGGAGAGCTTTACCTTCTCTTTTTTTTTTTTCCTGGTCTTTTCAGTTATTTACTCAAAATTAACAGGGCAGGCTGACAGTGTCTGGGACTTGATACAAGCCTGTGTCCTAAGCTGACAGAGGAATGAGGGTTACTTACCTGCAGGGGCAGAGAGCACTGAAGAGGCTGGGGAGCCTGTGAGGTAGTGACAAACCCAAAGCAGTATGGTAAATCCAAGCAGAGGACTGTGGTTTGAGTTTATTTTTACTGGAGTACAAGTAGAGGATATTACCTGCTTACACAGATTTTGGGGTTTTTTTAATGAGTAACAAATGATAAAACATACAACTTCAGTGTTACTTTGAAAATGAACAAGCATACAGCTCCCTCTCCAATGTTCCAATGCAATAAATGCAAAGAATAAATAGGGTTGTAATGGCAGCTTTTGGAGCTTTCATCCAGTCCATGGGAATTTGACACAGTGCAAACAGAAAGGAGTTCTCAATGTAGCACTCAAGAATGTGACTTACCATGTTATTCAGAGTAGGTCAGATCCCAGTGAAATGAAGTTTTGTGGCTTGTGTTAGTTAAGTAGCCAGTGCAGTAGAACTGAATGATCTACAGGTCCACCCATTAAGTTCAGGAATCTGAAAAAATACAAGACACATGTTTCATTCTCTTAATTTTTCATAAAAAATTAAATGCAATCTGGTTTACATGTTCTTCATCTATTTCAGGCCCTAACCCATGTGTCAGAGGCCTGCTCCCCTTTACTGGATGGCTGTAGAAAGAACAGGCAGAAATGGCAAGCCTTAGCTGATCAACAGGAGAAGAATCTGATTAATGGAGAGAGCACTCAAGCCAAACGGAACTGAGATGCTGATTTAACAACCACAAGCTTAAGTTCACGTAGAAGACGTAGTAATAGGGGAGTACTGCATTTTGCTAAACACTGTATGAATTTGGCTTACATTTTGCCACTGCTGTATTATTTTTCCACGTTCCAAGATATAGCATGACCATGTATAAGCCAAGGTTATATGGAGATAGTATGTTTCTTTTATTACATCTGATTGAGATGAAAAAAAGATCTGCAAGGGTAATTTTTGTTCCCCTGCTCCAGCAGAAGGTACCAGTGCAGTTACTCACCTGTGCCCAAGAGCCTGTTACTTTCCAGGTGTACATAGTTGTTTAGTGATCATATTGTGGCCAGTATCTTAAAAGACTACTGCATTTCGCACCTTTTCTTTCTCTCTTCAATCTTGCTGTGTTATGTTATAGAAGTAATGAGCAGTCTTGCCTGTTCTCTTCCCAGAGGCTCAAAGAAAGATTGGGACTCGCTCTAGGGAGCCTAATCCAGCACATACTGTGCTGATCTCTTTCAGAAGACAGAACTGGGCTCTGAGGTGAAAAGCCCCAGAATCTGTGCACCCAGTAGCTAACTTTGGTTTGGTTTTTTTTTTTCTTAACAAATGGATGTCTTAGCAAATATCTTCTTACATGTGAAGAAATTTTTAAGACCCCTGTGAAATACTCGGCAATGGGGGTCTTAGGAGTTTTGTGGTAGAAGTGTCACGATGCTCCATGAATAATGGAAACTGCTTAAAGACTGATGAGATGTCCCAGCATAACTGACAGGCTGCCATGGAAGGATGGCTCCCATTGAAAGCTGCAAGAAGCACAGAGAGAAATGGAAACTAAACAGGATCATTTTTATCTGCTGGTTTTAACTTCATTTGGAAGTTGATTTTAGTATCATCCAACCGACAGACTGAATTCAGGGCAGAAGAGAATGTGACTGCAAGAGCAAGAGGTGAAAATCTGGATCAGAATGATGCAGGAATGGCACACTCCTGGTGACTATCAATGACGGATTCTTTAGGCCAGTGCTACTATGAAATGGCTGTGACCACTTGGAAGAAAGTTTTACATTAACGTCTTTTAAAAATCATTTTTAGCATTAGTTAACAATGATTAATCACAGTGTCTTAAAAAAGGTAGGGAAAAAGAGTACCAAGAGCAAAAATAGCCAAGAGTGCTACAGGGATTTGCCATTTGTATATGAGGCATTAATGTTCTGAAAAGTAAGAAATCGATTAACTTGCACTAATAAAAACTCCCAACATTGGTATTTTATTTAAATGAAGATGATTAATAAAATTGGTTTTTGAATTGGGAACCAGTTAAAGAAAATATGCACATTAGACAAATCCCAAAAGAGTAAAACAAAGAGAGTACCATTCTTTGTGTGGACAGGATTAGGAGATGAATGTCGGCACTTTGAGATGGATTAGCAGTACATGTAACTTTGGCTGCACAGACACAAATTAGATGTTGTGTTTTCTTAATCTGTAATAATGATTCTTCACTTAAAATCAGCAGTAGTATCAGGCAAAAGTAATACATCTGGGATTGTACTTTCAAGTATGGGAATTTATTTCTATCACAATAATCCAGAAAATTCCATTTGAAAATGCAATTAATTATCAACCCCTCCCCTTGTAAGAGCTGGTCAGAAAGGCAGTGAAAACTCCCTGTTTTTATAAATTTCTTCATTTAGATAAACTATACCATAAGCTAAGAAAAGATGAAGCAAATGCTTCAACATGTCTGACGATACTGCGTTTTATGGTTGATTTTTTTTAATGTAGAATAAGGTATTCTGACAGTCAGCAGCATTTCTGCCAACCTAAATTATTTGTCACTGATTAAATCCTATCTCAAACTTCTCTAATGATCACCAGTAACAGATTATTGCAGCTGAATTTGAAAATATTTTTCTGCAAAGGTATTTTTCCTGATTTTCTTCCCTGAGATGTTAAAAAAAAAGTATGGATTTCAGTAATCATTCTAGGACTACTGTTATGCAGTGCTCCATATGTGTATGTATATGCAAACGACAGCAGCCTGCTCACCACAACACAACCACCCCCAAAACAGTTTTTAGGTACTTTTGGAATCTTTGCTTCAGGATTTGCATAGTCCTTGTATAGTCTTTTCCTTGAGTGCTTGAGATACTGAAGTATAATTATTACCCTAACTGATGAGATACATATTTAATATAAATATGAATAAATTATATGTATATAAAGGTGTATTCTTGCTATTACGGCTGAGACTGGTAATTCATGGTGACAACACAGCAGATAATTATAATAATATGACAGTGTAGTGATGTAGTTTTTACATTAATATCCCAGTATTTCTTTGCTATATTGTGTGTTCAGCAAAGCTTTACTATAACTAAATTTATAAGTGCTACAGAAGAGTGATGGATTCCTACTTTGGACTTGAAGAAAAGAGCATGACATAACATTTTGAAAGGTTCACTTAAAATTAACAGTTATACAGTATGTGCATGTATTTAATTACATATTTGAACACATTTATCCCACAGAATCTCTTCCACTACAGAGATTGCAACATAGGTATACAGTTCTTAGTAAATAAACCATTTATTTATCA
>JAOXXN010000471.1:2893484-2905694 GCA_026770055.1 Myrmophylax atrothorax | reverse complement strand
CAAAACCAAAGCCTTTAAACTACTGGTTTAAGAACCTTAACAGCATAGACTGCTGTACTTCGTGGAATTTCAGAGCATGATCCAAGTTTTTACATAGTGTTTTACTCTGCCTGAAGGCAAAGGCAGAGTTGCTGTTTGTGTCATAGTCTGCCCAATCATTCCTTTCATAATGGAGACAGGGCACGATGTGGGGGGGGGAGCCAGTCTGTTTCCTGCCTGGAGTTCATTGCCTTCACAATTCAGCATTTTCAAACCCAGCTAATGGATTCCAGCCACACAGCTGCCATTTGTTTCATCCTGAGTTGTGTTTCTCATTATTTTAGTCAGCTCTCAAACATTTTCTCCCCAGTTTATATTGTCTAGCTAGAACAGTCAGTGTGAGTTACACGAGAAACCAGCTGAAGTGGAGTTTTTCACGTGGTCAGTTCAGACTAAAAGTTCATTAAAGCCATTGTCACATTTGATATTTACATCTTTGAGTACAGAGTTTGGCCCATCAATGTCTCCAGGAACACATCTAAGTTATATCCTACTTGATCTCAGATATGGGTGTACTTTCTTTTAGACCCACTCTACAAGCACAGTGTAATGTTTAAAGTACACTTCCCTTTCTGTTTTTGTTCTCCTTCTGAAAAAAATGACTGGTCATATGTATTAACATACACAAAATTACTGATTAACCCTACCTCTTCTAATTAAAAATAACAGTGAGGCTCTTAAGGTGTAGGTACCTCTTCTTTTCCACTACATTAGTCCCATATCCAATATTGGCTGTAGAGCATGTAGGTTTTCTATTATGTCACACAATTAAAGAAAGGAGAGGAAAATAGTGTAATGTTGATTTTGGAGATGGTGTTAATTGTTAATTAGAAGTTTAAAGTTAAGAACAGATTACTCTCATATCTTCAAGTGAGGTAGTGATAAAAGTAAACAGTCTATTCCACCAGTGACCAGCTGATCTGTCCTTAGAAGAGAGGACTGAACTCTGATTTCATGCATCACCCTCTGACAATTGCATGCATGTAAAGATAAACTTTTCACCTCTGATCCAATATATTTTACCTGGCAGTGGCATGAACTGACAAAATCAGAGCACTGTCTAATTCATAGAAAAGGTTCTTCAAAATTCCCAGGTAACTGATTTTCCAACACATTATACAGAAAAATTATGAAATGTCAGATCTAGTCCTACAAAATTGGGGGTTGTTGCCTGAGGGATCTGGTTGGTGTCTCTTGCAGTTATACATAGGAAGATAGGCAGAGAAATTTAATGGGAGAAAAAAAGCCTCACTGATAATAAGGTCATGTATTTTTAGAAGGTTTTATAAAGACCTGGTATTTCAGGCAAATATATATATTACCTTGAATTTGGAGTCTTGTGTCTGTGATGCTGCAGGTTTTTTCCCTCATGTCAAATCATGTGCAGTTTACATTCCACAAGGTTTCAGCTTTATTTCACAGTTCCCTGCTGTATCTTCAGGGACTTGCATTAACTTGAAAGATAAACTTGAACATTGGAGCTTGAATAAAAGAATGAATTTGGCCAGAATATGGTACATAACGAGTGTTGGGGTTTTGGTTTGGACTTTGACAGGAAGAAGAAGCATCCCAGAATCTGGCCTGGTGATCAGTGACACTTGTTAAATACAGCAAACAGTGACAGCAGGATATTTTATCTTTGTCATTGCTACATGAATGGAGATTGCATGGGAAAGTTTATTTTCCACATAAAGAAGTTTGTTTCCATAGAGAAACTCCTGTCCAATTACCACTGTTTGTAAATGTGCAGTTATGTGACAATGCTATAGAATAGCCAGTTTCCACTAACTTTCACAGCATGAGCTTGTCCTGCCAGGGCCTCAGGCACGCTCAGATGCCTATTTAAAGTCAGTCTTACAGGTTCCCATTTACCTCAGTGGGGGCTGGACTGAGCTGTACAGAAAGTGAAAGAATGGGTCAAATCCATCTTTTTTACCTGTAAGGAGGAACCAAACTCTTTCCCTTGGTAACACCTGCCTCACCTGCTCTTTGCTGTGTTCAGCTATTCCTGCTGATGCCCGAGGTACCTTACACATGTAACTGAAGTCAGGATTTGAGCCCTCTCTGTGTTCACATGGAAGACACCTGCATGTGTCCCAAAGAATGTAGTGTGAAATGCACTGTAAATAGTTTTAATATACATTCCTATTATAGTTTAATAAAACTATTACTCACAGTCACTAGTCACTGAGTTTGTCCACTTGTATTCTTTTATCTTTTAAAAGAAATTGAACAAATATATAGTTTCTGGGCACAGTATTTTTGTACTAGTTTGAAGGGTTTCTGTGTATATTATGTTTTGCCTTTAAGCAGTATTAAATTCTTCTGAATGTTATGTGTTCTTGCTTGCTTCTGTCCTATGACTTGGTAGAGTAAAGCTAGTTACATTACTTAAGAGAATAATTATCCCTATTTGCTGTATAGCTGATATAGAATACAGAGTCGGGTTATTTTCTATGGTCAGACTGCTGCTTATTACTTATTTCCTCATTCTTCTCTTTGTACTGTTTTCATGCTTTTTAAAATAAAAAGGACTACGTCAAATTTTACTGTTTGTTATTTAATATACTTTTAAGTAGTACTGAGGTCAGCCAGTGGTAAAGTAGTTCTGGTTTAAAAGCAGCAAAAAATAATTCACTGCCACTGACCACTAGAGAGCACTGGAGCTGCAGTTACTGGGAGCTGGCAGAAACCAGTTTTATTGGATAAGCAGAACCAGCACATCAAACAGCCACACAGATGTATCCTCATCCTCTGCCCCCCAAACATCAATTCCTGGGGTAGCAGGCACAAGAGATGGAAATAACCCAGTGACTTCAAGCAAAACTGTGAAAAAATTATTTTTGACAACAAAAGCCTCACCATGTGCAAACTGCTGGTCCTGGAAGTAATTCCAGACCAGTGGGCTTCTTGGCAATTCCTGATCTTTGCCTGTGAGGTTCTGCACAGCAACACTTCTGGCTGGACTTTTTTTAGCTCTAGGCAAAACCAAGAAGTATGTCCATCCCTGACAAACAGCAGGCTCATTGAAAAAGTTATGAAGGGCCAGATTTAGTTCAGCACAAAACACCAGCACTGTTTGCTTGAACCAGCTGCGATTTATGAGTGCAACTGCACAACTGCCTGTGTATATTGACATACATCAGGTAACCATTTGGTGCTGGGATTGCAGCCTCTCCAGCTGCTCCCAACGTGGCCGTGCCCCTGCTCAGTCCTGGGCTGCTCAGTGTTGGAATTCACTGCTGAGAAGTGTCACGGATTTCAACAGCAGTGCTGGAATACACTTCGTACCCAGAGTATAACCTCGAAGAGGGCATTTTTATTGAAGAGGTGAAGGAATATTACACTTGGTCTTTCACTTGTGAAAACAGTGACGCCTTTTTAACAAATGCAAAAGACAATGGCTCTTTCCTCCAGCCATATTTTTAGTAAGAGTGATGACAGCTATTGCTGACATGCATTTCACATTCCCATCAAATCTCACCCTTTAAGATTTTTAGGAAATAATTCACATGAGTGAGTTTGTCCCAGTAGTAAGCTTTTGGGACAGATGTATGGAATCTGACAGTCACTGAGTTTCTCAGCCCTTCAGAGAAAAGGGCTGAAGGTTCCTTAGCACATACGGAACCTCAGAACAATTGCAGTTGAAAAATACCACCTGTTCTGAGTATGTTCTATCAAGAAAAGATAAAATCCTCTTTTGTAATGAAATACAAGGTTAATCAATTCAGCCACAGCCTGCTACTGCCCACCCAGTGGTTTGTAATGGTTGATAAGCAGCTGAAAGATCTGTATTTTACACAGGTTTCTTTTGTTTAACTATGAGTAAAACCCATGGTTAAATCATCCCACTAGTTTACATATACTTTCACATAGAGGCATTCAGAATCCTTTTACTGTAGTAGTTAATCAGGTCACTGGCAATTTATTATATATACAGCTTCTTAATGGAAGGAAAGTTCATTTTACAGATAAGTGGAGGGGGGAATTTGATCAAGGTCACACAGAAAGTCCATTTCTGTGTTGGAAAGAGAACCAAGATCTGAGTGTCTCTTCTGCTTTTATGTGAGACACAGAGAATGTTTTATCTGAAACCATCTTTTCCTTTTGCATATACAAATACTTAAATATCTGAGCCATAAATGGTGCTCTCTTGCTATTATGCTGAGCTCAGAAGAACTCTGAAACTCACTGTTTTACAGATGAGATCAGATTCAAGTCACCAATCCAGATAATCACAATAATCCCTGGTGGAGTTTGGAGCTATATCATAACCAAGAGCAAAAGTGTGCAATAAGCAGAAAGCTGTGCTGAAATGAGCTAAAAGTGCAGTTCAGATTCTGGAGAAACTGAAATGACTGATGCAGACTTTCAATACTGTACACTGTGAGCTCATTGGACTATAACTCAACCCCACCCTTTGATCACATTTCATATTCCAAACAAAAAGAAACTGGAGAATATAGGAAAAGAATATTCAGATATAAATTTAAATGCCCTGGATAAGCCTGACACAAAGCCGTGTGGGACAACTGGCACATCAGTTTCTATGTAGGAAGTGACAACTGGCACTAGTACTCAGAGACTCACATAACCCTTTCTGGAGAAGCACACTTATTTTTATTGGCAATTGTTCACTGTCATCCTTTTTTCATTGAAACAAGACCAGATTCTACTATTTTAGGTAATCCCAGGATTCATTTTAACATGCAGTAATGGATGAAGTAAATACCAGGGTTGTTACTGCTCTAAGAAAATCCTGAATTTTGCTTCTAGATTTTTTTAACCCGGAGCTTATTAGCTCAGGCACTCCAGTTCTCTCAATAACCAACTCTCAAAACCATGCAGTACATTACACAGAAATTAAAAAAGGATGCACGTGGTCAGTTAAGGGTAAGTTTCAAGACCCACAGCCCACTACCTACTAATCAGATAAATGGATCTATGCTCACTGGAAATTTCTAAGTAATCTTCCAATGTTGAACCCTCATGTTGAACAGATTGCATGTTAGCAGCATCCATGAGATTCTTCCTGAGCCAAAACAAACTAGAAATGTAGCAAACAGGTAGCTGGAGTAGAACAAAATGTAGCTCCAGAACTGATCTCATCCAGCAGCAATACAAGCCCCAATTGCAACATGTGCTTTGAAATGATTTATCCAAGAGCTGGCCTTGGTCAGGCTCCACCAAGCTGCTCGTTGCTAGGCCACCCAGAGTTGTGCTAGAGCTGACTTTAGTGCCACAGAATGAGCTGTTTACCATATTGATGTAAAACGGAGTGTTGTGCTTTAAAATGCATAGTGAAATTTCACCACAAGGGAGCCAGGGGCACTTAAATCATTTAAGTCCCCAACCATCTTTCCAATCCATCCCAAGACATACTGAAGAATCATTCAGTGGAAAACACACAGAAGTACTGCCAAATCATCCTGTATGGTTTTAACAGGTTTTAATCTCTTTTATTACATGATATTGTATGTATTAATATTTTCATAAGCATATTATGTTTATACTGGCAGCAAGCCTTAATCACTCCATGGTACAGCTGAGTTCTATTGTCCTAGCTAGGCAGGAACAACTTGAATGCAAATCACAAAACAATAAGATAGATGAGTAAAACCCACTACAAAAGCCTTTTTGTCACCCTGATCTTTGGAACCTCATTGTCAATTACCACCACAATACAGCTTGCTATGATAATCATAGATTGGCATGATGAGATTGGCATGACCATTTAAGTTAATAATTGAGTCCCATCCACCTCATTTAAAGATCAAACTTCAAAGTTAATGTTTGCCCATTTTCAGTGTTCTGAAGCTGGCATGTTGAACAAAGCCACAAAGCCAAGAACACACCCTTGGCTTTCCAGACTTTCATAGAACCAACAATACTGAAAAACAAGATCTCAATACACCATCTAGGTAAAAACTATAGTTCTGAAAACTACACAAGGAAGAGGCAGGCAGAAGGAAAAAGGTTGTGGAATATTCAAACTAAAAAAAAAAAGCTACCTATAAAATACTTTGAGAAAAAAACCCAGCTATTATAGCAACACAAAAGATCTCTGAATAAAGTATTTATCATATGATTCTAGTACATACAAAAACTGAAGTCAAAATTTGTCACACTGGAGTCATGTTTTACTGTGTTAATAGTCCCAAGTAACTCACATAAATTGTGTAAAGTGCCGCTTGTCCTAGCAGTGCCATTCCACCAGACCTCAGAGAAAAACACTCCTTTATGCTGTCAGCTCTACACCAGCCATCAAACTCATAAATACTGACCACCTGTGGTTCTTGTTTAACTGACATATCTGCGGGGCTGATCTGAACAGGACCCTGGGGACTCGTGCCCAGTGGAAAAAATGTTAGGGAAGGGGAAGTGGGGACAGAAATGGAGCAGCAAGCTCTGATATGGAATTCAGGACCCAGCTACTCACGGCTCCCCTGGTGAAAAGGTTTGGAGCTGACCTGACTTCCGAGAGACACCAGAGAGTCACAAAGGGGTACAGCAAACTGTGAGAGAACTGACTGAAAAAGCACATCTGAGAACCTTCCTGATAGTTGAAGACTTGCTTCAGACCCACCTTCCTCCTTTTTAAGGTTCATAAAAGCTGCTGAAGTAAGTTTGGTATAGAAATTATACTTAACCTGCAGAATATCCCCACTCTGAGTTATTTTTTCAGAGGCTAAGCAGACATTCTGGAATCAAATGTGGAACTTAATTGGTAGCATTAACTTTGTTTACATATATAAACAGTAACTTCGGATACCTTAGCATTTCTTAAATGAAATGAAAACAAGTTCTTGGGGAGAATGCAGAACACACTTAGAATAAACTTTCTTGAAATGCTCAAAATAAAGGGCATTTCCTAGTTGTTACATTTTATAGATGGTTCCAATAATGTGAATAATTCATGTTACTTCAGGCCTCAGTTTGCTACTGGATAGAGCAGAAGCTGCACTACTCCACTGTCAGAAAGAACCTTTCTGCAAAGACTGTACAGAGTTACCAATTTGGTTATGTAACAATAAATTGGGTGAACTATAACTAGACACCACGTATTTTTGTTATGAACAGATACAAGCAGATAACACAGAGTGGCAGTGATAACTACAAAGGTCAAGATACACACCAGTGCAATCAAAAGAGAATCTGACCCTTGGCAGAAATGCAGTTTGCCCATTTTCTGCGCTGGCTGAAGGGTAAGAGGGACATTTGTGATTAGCACAGTCCTGGCCCTGGGCTTGGACAGTTTTTGAGACATGGAGTTATTCAGGTGATAGAAAAATGCATGAAATTGTGGAAAGAAAGTAAAGGTAAAAACCACATACTGAGACCTAACTGTTGTTAAATGCACATGGACCCATTTGGAATTACACTTACATGTTGAAAATAGCAGGTAACAAAGCTGAAGGCACCCATGTGAATGGACCAACTAGAACCCTTAACTGGGTCATTAGTTTTGCTCAGTTCCAAGTCACACCAATTAGAGGGGAAGAAGAGTGGGGAAAGAAGCAGCTAAACCAGGAAAAGACTCAAGTTCTGCATTATCCTTGGACAGGCAAAATCTAGGAATTATAGAAACCAACCAAATCAGGTAAATTCACTTAACTGCACATCTTTTCTGTTGTAGTAATGTGTTAGGTGCACATGGTGTTCACTGAATGTGTTACAATGAAGAACATTTGTAGAAGCTGCTGAGAATTTAAAGTATATGTTAAAGGGTGAGCACATGATTACAGAATATCATCCCAGTTTTCATAGCTCAGCATCAGATAGCAAATGAGGATGGTTTTCTGACACAACTGCAGACATTCAGTAAATCCTCTGCTCCATGTTTATTATGTTGAGCAGAACAGATCCCTACCAAATTATAATGGACAAACTAGAGATTTGTGTTCGGTTTTTTGGTAAATAAAATTTCTTCCAGTTGCATAAAGACTCTCACAAAAGCATGAAGATACTACATAGACAGAAAATGTCATTAAATGTTCCTATTTTAATTACTGCTTTCACTAGATATCTGATTTTTACTATGCATGCTAGATAGAATGAATAGATTAGCAATTCTTTATTAAGATAAGCAATAAAGATACTGTCATGATCTGGGACCAATAAGAGAGATTCAGCAAGCAATGTGGCCAGGACTGGAAATTTGATTAAACTACAGTAAACTTCTCCTTGAAAATATCAGCGCATGGGTTGAGCTTTAGTCAGCCACATCATGCTGTAAATTGCTCTCAAGATAAGCCAGTGCATAAATTCTCTTGGCAAAGACACGTCCCTTCAGAGCAGTGCTCCTACAGACACAGCCATGGCTTTCAACGGCACTTGGAAAATAGACAGGAATGAAAACTATGAGAAGTTCATGGAGGCGATGGGTGAGTCTCACTTTGCCAGTGCTTTCTGCAGGAAAAATACCCCTCCAGCTGGATACAAACTCAAGGTGTCTCTGAACTGCCTTTGGGACAGTCCTTTTACTATTGCTCTGCCCTTCCACGGTGTGCTGCATTTACTTTCAAAATATTTCATGGAGGGGGGGAAGGATAAAAGATGCTGAGAAATGTTCTGATTACGTTATGGTCATCTTAAGCACCTTAACTAATTCTGGATTTATTAAAGCAGGAAAAAAGAATCTCTAAGGTCACATTTGAGGAAAAGGCTCAGAGAATTTGAATTATAAACTTTAAGCAGAATTCTATAGCAGGAATATTATTTTGATAACATTAAACTAGTTAAAAAAATTACACAGGGAGGAAATAATCATTCTTCAATTTTGTAGAAACGCAATTCAAGGAATTCTAACATTCTGATACTTACTTTAGGTTTGTACAGACTGTGCATTATATGGATATAAACACAACCACCCCACTTAGGTAGTGGCTTGTATTATATGTGGTGAATATGGCCTCAATAAAAAGTGAAGAATAAAAATTTGGGTCAGAACCCTGGAATAAACTCACTTGGACAACATAAAAGTCACTAAAATGAGACAAATATGGTGCTCTGCGGGTTTGGGGTTTTTTTTCTGCTTCATGTTAATTGGTTTTTGCAGGTGTTAACATGATGAAAAGAAAGCTGGGCGCCCATGATAACCTGAAGATTACTATCCAGCAAGATGGGAACAAATTTACCGTCAAAGAAGCAAGTAACTTCCGTACCATAGAGATTGAATTCACTCTGGGAGCCACTTTTGAGTACAGCCTGGCTGATGGGACTGAACTTACTGTAAGAGTCTTCCTATATAATTCTATATTTTTTATATCATAATAACGTTATGAATTACAGTTTCAAGATTAATTGTTGATTTTCCTAGTTTATAATTTAAGTTTTAGTTTCAAAGAGTGATTGTTCAGGAATGCTTGCAGCTTATATACAAAAGCACAAGGTACTCTTAACAGTTCAACACTGCACCTGTGGAACTCAGGGTCCCATACAGAGCCCAAAAAAAGCAGAGCAAGAAGCAATTTTCATATGATGAAATCCAGGTGATTGTAATTTTACTTATTCTAATACTCAAGTCTACCACCTAGAGTGCAGAGTGGGTATTTATAGAAAACTACCTTTTCTCTGTTGATACAATTAATTAAAGTAAGGTGCACTGACCACTAAAAAATATCTAGCTTGATTGTTATGCAATTAAATAAACTAATAGTTTCATTAAAATTTCACTTTTACAACCTTTCTAAAAAAGCATTATCCCACTTTTAATCTTTTCTCACTTTAAAGCATTCTGCAGCTTTTAAATCATATCAGTGTCAGAATTGTTGCAAAATATTTTGGGGGTTTTCCCATTATAGGGATCTTGGAACCTGGAAGGAAACAAACTTGTGGGCACGTTTACCAGAAAAGACAATGGAAAAGTACTCAAAGCATACAGAGAAATTGTAAATGATGAACTTGTTCAGGTGAGTTAAGCAGTCACTTACATACAACTTTATAATAAAATTAAGTGAAAAAAATTTTAGAAGCTGTTCTGAAAGTAGGACTATTTTATCAAAGCCAAATAATTTCATTTATCTTTGGTTAAAATTCATTATTGACACCCTCTCAACAGCACCCACGGAAGGGAATTTTGCTATGAAAGCCACTGATTTTTCTTCTTAATTTCCTAATAGACCTACGTATATGAAGGAGTTGAATCCAAGAGAATCTTCAAAAGGGCCTGAGCACTTCACCCAGAACAGCAGCAGAATGAAGAAACAGTGAAAGAAGACCATTTTCTACACATCCTCTGCAGTTTTTCTTCCCTTTCATTCCCTCACAACACCTCCTAAGGTGCAATTACCTAGCCCTGGGGAAAACACGGGCTAGTTCCTTATGTTACTGTTTTGCCTTGAATAAAAAAAATCCAATTACCAAAAACTAAACTGTCTTTGCCAAGTCCTATCTGAGTGTCATAAAACAAAAGGCTGAAACTATTTCACATATGCAGAACTTAAAATATTCTTCCACAGGTTATGAAATGGCAAGTTAGTTTCCTTACCAAGGTATTTTTATTGAGAAACAGTTTCTCTGGGTGTTGAATATTATGTAATAAGTATGGCAAAAGGTAAAGGCTCCAAGACTATTCTATGTAAGTATAAATGTGGACTAAAATATGATGTGATAACACAGCTCACTTGGAGGACTTAAATCACACTTTGCTCTTATCAATAGGAATAATACAAAGCACTTATTGATGATACGCAGGTAAGTCACATAATGCACTTTCACTGTATTCGTTTCTAGAAGTACAACCACTCTTTAAACATGCAGACTGGGAGTCATTCCAGTTTGTTAGGGGTTCAAAGAATCTGTTGGAAGGGACCTTCAAGACCAAGTTCCAACCCCTCTGCAGTGGGCAGGGACACACCACACCAGGTTCCTCAATGAACCTGCGTGCTCTTGTCCTTCAGCCAATATGCCCCGAGCTCTCTATTTTGCTTCTTCTGCCATCATTAGAAAAAGACTGATTCATGTAAGGCTTTGCTAAAGGGTCACAGTATCAATTTTTGTGGCCTTCAGTGTATCACAACTCCCTCTTCTGCCAAAATGTTCTCCCGATACAAGCAGCAAACCCACAAACCACAGCTCCTTTTGCTCATGCAAGATAACACAGATGCGTACAAGGCTTTATTGTCACTGTTTTGCCCAAAAATCTCTAATATACCTCACCTAAAATACATATGCTTAACCAATACTTTCTTATAAAGACCAAGTCATCCTTATTTCTACAGAATTTATTAAGGAAAACAACTACCCCAAAGTGCATGTTCGGAGAAGTAACCTCTGTTCAGATACACCTGCACTGCACTCTGCAGCTCACATTGCCTTGTCTCTTAATATGAAGCTAAAAAGGGTTAATAGCTACAGAGAGGAAGCTTTTGTTTAGCATACTGTGAGGTTTCTGGTCACTCTTCTGGACATGATGACAATAATTGCCCTGCTTTCAATATGGAGTGAACTGGCTGGACTGAGGGTGGCATATCCTGATTGTGAGTGTGGCATCAGGTTGTGCTGCTTCATTTAATTCCTTCTGCAGCCATGTGTTGTTTAAATAAAATACACTAACTAAATGAACTTTTCCATATTTGTTTCGTGGAAAAATTCCAACTAACCTTCAAGGAGAGGAGTGTATCTTAAAACAATTTCGGTTTTCCCAGACTTCTTCACAACAGAATTTCCCAAATGATCTCTTAGTTTCTTTCAGAGCATCATCTGCTCTCTAATAAACCGTACCAGGATGAACTTGTGAATGTTTATTCTCACAGAAGTCCCAGTGCAGCTGACAGGGCAAGACCAACACGGTTTGACAGGGCTGGCCGCCTGCTCCTCCCCAGACCCGATTCTCACCTGGCAGGGAGCAGCAGGCAGCGATGCCCGGGGAGCACGGCAGGAATGCCAGTCGCCAGCCGAGGGACAACCTGCTCAGCCACCGCTTGTCCAGCGCCAGCGGGACAGGCAGGAGCACTCTCCACGTCCAGCGTCTGTACCACATGAACCCGACCTGGCGGTGCCTGAGGAGGGAGCGGCGAACCCTGAGGAGATGAAGGGCAGGGCGCTACGTGAGGGGAGAAAGGGCAGTGCCTGAGGCGGGAGGGGCGGGCGGTACCTGAGGCGGGAAGGGCGGTACCCTGAGGCGGTACCTGAGGCGGCACCTGAGGCGGCACCTGAGGAGGCACCTGA
>JAOXXN010000471.1:2873803-2890189 GCA_026770055.1 Myrmophylax atrothorax | reverse complement strand
GTTCTTACATTTTTAGTGTTCTTCTGTATTCAACTGATTTTCTTACAAAAGGATCACTTTTTAAATTGTTGTTTACCAGCAGCCATAACTAAACATGCATAGTATTTTCATTATATATATTCTTGAATTCATTTTTTCCAAGTGCTACAACTAATTTTGATCAAGAAGGTAGAAATAAAGTTAATCTGAGATACCTGGATTGTTGCATATATATAATGTTCCAGTTCTACTGTAAGTTGCATGGAATTTAAAAGAAAAAATCCTGACCTTGCCACAGAATAACCAAAACTAATGTTTAACTGTTTACCTTAGGTAATTGTGCTAAACAATGCCAACATTTGGTTGAAGCTCTGAAACTCAGGTACATAGGGTTATAAACATAAAAATAGCATCTCTGACTTAACAGTGCAAGAATAAGCAAGAGTGTTTATTATGCATATTTAACCTTGTTGCATTATTTTTGTAACTAAAAGGCATTGAATTTTAGGTATAATCAGCAGCACCCCAAGTTAACACTCTAATGTGAATAATGGAAAAATGGAGCCATTTTGGATCATGTCAGGCTTTGCTGATGTTGCCTCAGCACTTGCTAGCTAGTCCTGTGCGCTGGTTTAACTAACCAAATAAAAGCCAAATAAATCCTCCTCTTTGTTACTGAGATAAGTCAGTTTCACAAAAGACAAGGTAAATGCCAGAGCTGCCAAAACTGTAGGGAGAGTGAGAGAGCAGGGAAAAGGGAACATCATCTTTCCCTGCCCCTCGGCCACCTCAGCTGCACATTCAGCCTGATCTGCTAATGCAGACCATACCCATTTGTAGGGTTGTTCCAAATGAGGAAGCTCGTCAGTAAAAAACAAATATTAAAAAAATCATATGTGTGATCCCCATGAACTGCTGCTCAAAATGTCAAGCTGAAAAGAAAGGAAGTTTAATAAATAGCAGCATTGACTTTGCATGCAGCTGGAGGATAAGTCAGAACTGAACACAACTTTGTCTAAAGCACTACAAAACTAATCTTTTGTAGTTGCATGATAACTCTATTTAAAATTAGCATCCTATTCTTTTATACCAGTCTGTAACTTATGTGGTTAAATTTAATAAGTTAAAGTAGATAGCTTACAGGGTGAACAAAATCTGATAAATGTGTTTAAAAATGTACACTAACAGAGCAGGGGTGTATTAATAGGACAGTATTACTGCAGTTTACTTCAATTCCCTTTGAAAGTCTCACTTAACACTTGCAAACCAGGACGGTTTTTAAAGAATTATTATTAAGGCTTTTCAAATAAAAAATAAATCCTCTGGGTAAACTTGTATTAAAGACACTTGAAGGTTTGTGAAAGCACAGACTCTCAAGAGAAGTCAATTGAAAAAAACAGTGTCATTTCCTGCTACCTCTCAAGACAATTAATGCTCTATTATGACTACATTTACTGCAGTTTATATGGTAGTATGTTTATCCCTTTTGTTAGTCTAAGTATGCAGTGACCACAGTCTGAAGGAGCACTTTTTAAACTGCAACTAATTAAATCTTCTTACAGAATTAATAACATCCAGCTGATCCTGCTGCTGTAAGATGTGTACACCCCAAGGGACCGTGTTTAATACAAACTGTAGAAGACAAGCTGAGTAACAGAGGTAAGCATTAAGGCAACTAGAGTAACAAATCAAAGAACCACAAGTTTAGCACCTCTTCTCCTCTGTCCACCTCTAATTTGCATATTCATCAGAACAGTCGCAACTCCCACACAGAGTACAGTCAGCAGGGTACCTGGTTATCCCACACACAGAGTCAAGCTTTGTGCCTGTTTACAGACTACATGAAATGCAAAGTCAGATCCAGGTGTGGGGTTTTATGGATCTATCGGCTGCAGTGTATGCCTTCTGCATTTGCCTTGTACCTCTGCTCGGGTGCGGGATGCCTGGGCTCAAGGGTGGCATGGTATGTAGCAGTCAGTTCTACTCCAGCTGCTGGAGGCTGCTTCTCCTTGTGGAAGCTCCCACTCTCTGTGAAGTACAGCTTGGGCCTCTGGTGGTACTTCATCCTGTACGTGTCAGTCATGCAGCTGTCTACTGAGAAGTAGGTCGTTAGGGATACGCTGTCATTCCCATCCACGTAGCCAGGACTCGGTCCCGTGTGACGGGATCCTTTCTTTAACAAGTTCTCAGACAAGGTCCAAAAGTCATTAACTGATAAGCGAGGTGGAGAATCCGGTTTGTGGACAAACAGCTCGTTCCCTGGGAAGGGCTCTTTAAGCCTCTGTTCAGGTGGGAGCACACTTGGTTCTGGTGCAGGTTTTGGAGGTGCACCTGTTTGCCTCAGTGGATTGGTTTGCAACACTTCCGTTGATTTTACATCTGCTGCCGAGTTACCGTCTGAGCCCGGCAAAGTGTTCAGAGCGTATTTCTTGGGTGGCAGAGGGGGAGGAACGTTCTGGTACACTGCTTCAGGCACCCAAAGGGTGTCTGCCCTGCGCAGCGCGTGCCCGGCGTGCTCGGCGGGAGGGGCGGGAAGCACCACGGGCCTTTGCGACAGGGACTGTGGCACACAGGGCGCCAACCCCACCTTGGGACCGAGCGTTCTTGTGTTGTGAGACTGCGGCTGGGCAGGGGGAGCAAAGTCACTGTGCAGCAGCTTCCTGCCACAGGCGTTGTCCGTGTAGGGGTGGGACACGCTATCGGGACAGTATGCTGCCACGTTCACCTTCTCAAACCTGTCTGGGGGAAGCCACTCCGAAGGATTCTGCTCATTTGCCTTGTTCCTGCTTTCTGACTTCACAATGTCTTTGACAACTGGCTGGAGAGCTGATGATGGGAAAAACCTCCTGTTGGTCTCAGGCATTTCAACTCTAAAATACAAAACCACACAAGATGGGAGTATCCCTTAACACATACAAAGAGATTCAAATAAACCAAGGATGCTTTCAAAGACAGTCTTGGTAAAACTGCCTAAATATTCAAACTGACAAGAATAGATGAGATCTAGTACAGCCATTTAAATAAAACTTGTAATAAATTACTGCAAGGTTTCTTTCATATGAAGTGTAGTGTGCCCCCCAAGAATCTCTGCAAGAGATGCAAGGTAAGATAAATCCCTTCAACATTATCTCATACATGACCTCTGCTCTCTTCTAAGCATCCTTGTGACTCTCATACAGCCACTTGTCAAATACTGGATGTTACTGTTGCCTGATAAATTTGTGGTTAGATTCTTGGTTGCCAAAAATATTCAATACCTTAACTTTTCAATGCTTAATATTGATTATTGTAACATAACAGAATTCAGTGTTTCTTAAACTATTACAGAGTAAATGAATGGCAGTATTAGTTACCTCTTTACAGGAGGACTGGGCACCTGCAAATGTAATTCTGTTGGGAAACCAACATGAGGTCTGTAATTAACTTCAGAATTGGTCTGGTCTTTCCTCAAATCTGGGGGTAGAAAAAGAATTCAAAATAAGCAGATATACAATCCAATTCCTTCTTTATAATTCCTCAGAGGTTACAAAAACAAACAAAACACAAACTAGAACAATTAATCCCTTTCAAGATTTGAGTTTGTCTTCAAAATTGCTATTTTGATCAATCTGTCACAGGTGGTCAGATCTTACCTAAATTCTAAATAATCTCGAAGAAATTTGCTGGTTTTTTTTTGTTACCAGAAAATAGCTTATTATCACAATTTTGAAGTCCTACAGACACACCTCACCTTAATATTGAATCTTACTAAAGCACATTCTCAAAAGCAGCTTTTTACAAAAACATGCTTATTCCAACATCCAAAGTAATTTAAATTACAAAATAAAAACTACTTACGAATTCTGAAATTTCACATCATGTAATAATAATAAAATTGAATGAATGTAGAGACTGGGCATGTTTTAGGGTCTTTTTTTTGGTATGTGGGTTTAAAGGAATACATTCTTTGAAACAATTAAAACCCTAAAGCAGAACTGCTCAGCTTGTAGCGATGCTGAGCAGACAGGTCACTGTCACTGCAGTGCCCCAAACACACCACTGAGGGCCTGGGCACTTCTGCACTCCCACTCCAGAAGCTCTTTTTACTTGCAGGCAAAGAATCATTCCCTGAAAATACACAATTTATGAACAAGCAGCTCCTACTGAACAGTAAATAAAGGAAGCATTGAACTATTTGTGTCAACACCACACAGAATAAAACACTCTCTTGGCAAGTGACAAGCAATAGTCTATTTGTTTAGGGATAGATACTGTAAGTCTTCCTAAAACAGTGATTAGTCCATTATAATCAGTCACCTGATCTGAAGCCATTCAAAGGAAGGGATTATTATTACAATGGTGTATTTATTTTGTCTATGTATAGACTAGACTCATAACTACACACCTGTTTCACTTGTTACTTCCCCAAGTTTAAGTATTAAAAGTCTTGGAACTTCTGATATGTGAACATACAAGTGAAAAGTCCAACAAAAGAACAGAACTAAACCAAAACCTCTGGGTGATGCTGCTGGGTAATACATGTTTTGAGGTGATGAAAGACTAAAGACACAATCTCTGAGCAAGAACAGGTATCAGAGGCTAAACCAGCATAACAGCACAAGAGACAAAGCCCCCCTACAGCTTTCCTCCAAGTCTTGTAATTGAAAAAAGAAATTAATTAAAAAACTTGCACGATAAACAATACCACAGCCTTAGAAATAATACTTTTAGGAAAATGTCATTATTGCATGAGCCTGTGTGCCACTGGCAAGGGGACAGGTAATTAACCCCAAAGAAAAGTGCAGCACGGAGCCACCAAACACTGAGCGAAGAGTGAGGGAACACTGGGAGGAGAAAGCGCCCGTCCCTGCTGCAGGTGGCGATGTTTCCGCGGGCGGGAGGCAGCAGAGGCAGGGGCCGTGCCCACGGAATTCCTGCCGCCTAAAATAGCCCTGTTACTGCCCTCCTGCTGACAGCACGGCCATGCACGGCTAAAACCAGGCGCCGGCTCCACCGGCAGTTTTAGCTCCACGTTCTCTGCAAACCTAAATATGGGCCACACAAGCGCCGCGCGCAGCTGGACCCGACATACCCTTATCGATGGGGCGCGAGGAGCTGAGCAATAAACGGGAGGAAACGGTTCATGAGGTGCAGACCCGCCTGCTTTTTTAGGTTTATGAACACCTGTTTTCACGTCTGAGCGGTCAGGCCAGATTTTCATCCATTCTATAGCCCGCAGGTAGGACAGGACTTGCCCATTTGGACATACAGAATGTGCAAAAATCTGAAAAGTCCATTTTTCTGTGGGGAAAAAACCCCACATGAACATAAATACAAAAACCCCACAAAAACCCTCCACCCAAAACTCAGCTCCACATCAAAATCAATTTCCTTCTAAGGCATTTTAGCTGCATGTTTCCTGGAGGGTTTTGGTTTTTTCCCTACAAAAACCCTTTTTCTGTACCTTACCTTTTTAAAAATATTTTTTAAAGTTGTCAATAAACCCACCAAAGTGTACTACTTTTCATAACACATGTTGTGGCAAATTCCTCTCTCTTAACCCAGATATTTTCTCAATTAAGTTGAAATGACAGGCAAACTTTCGGGAAGCTTTGGAAACGTGGAACAAGAAAATAATCTGAGTCAAGAAGGTAAACACATTATAACTTGTCCAAAATAGAATATTATGTTTAAAAAATTGTCACAAATCTTCAGAAAAAAAAAGAAATCCTGATATTCAAGAAACTCTAATTTTGGAACAACATTCAGTTGGCAAAACCTTTCATATATATCTTTATAATTTAAAGACATTGCAGAAAAGCATTTGTTTCTGTTTCATGTTAAGTAAACTAAATAGCTACAAGCTTTAATTCTCTGCTCAGTTCTTCAAACTCTATATTCACATACACTGACTGCACCATGAGGGTAAGAACTGGATTTCCTTAAGTAGAGTTGCATATTTTAAAGTATTACTATAAATGTATGGTTTTCCTAAGCAAATGAGTTGTGTTTTCAGAATTATAGTTGGTTTGTGGGGCTTTCTGAAGTGACAGGTAAGCAAAGGCAATTTGGATTCTCACTCACCAGAGCTTCAGAATGATTCTAGATTTCAGCTGGAGTTATCTCATGTTATTGAATTTAATAATTAATGTGAAAACCATTAAAGTTATAGTCATCTTTCTTCAATTTGAAGAATGGCAGGCTGGAAATCTTACCCTCACGCTGCTCCTGTCACATGTTCTTTATAAACAAAAAAAAAATTTGCCTCCTCAGTTCATCAAGTTCAAACATCATAAACACAAAGTCATTAATACAAAGTATGGATGATACATCTGCTTATTTGCATTTTCCTGCCAAAATCTGACCACACAAATTAGGGATTGGCCTTGGTGGGACCTTTGCTTCAGCAAAATTATCAACTGCTTAATGCCAGTGTAAGCAGCAGCCATTTGATCTCACGACCACTGTGTGATCCAGTGTTTCTATCTTTATAATGCTCTAACAATAAGTTTATTTTCATAAGTCAGGGACAGAATTCCTGAACTGCTGAACAGTAGCCTTATTCAGCTCCAGCTAAAAGTGAGGAGCTGGAAAAGCACAGTTACACAAATGGTGGGCAGAACTACAAGTCCAACATTATTTCCATAAGAAGTTTTCCACACAGTAAACCCACTCAGACGTATTTTTTGGAGTTGCCATGACAGCCTAACAAAGATTTCTTACATTCCATTCCTCTCTCAGACAGGACTGGGCACTTTTTTTTTTAAAGTCCTATTTTCTGGCCCTCTGTTTGGCTCTTACCTACCAATCTATGTCTTGTCATAACACTCAGAGACAAAACATAGGCAGTACAACTGACACCTGTAAATGACCAATGTTGTCCTTGCTAAAGGTATCCTGACAAGCTTTTAAAATTGAGACCAAAGAAATCTTAATCCCACACACATGTGAAATTATCAAATTGCTCAGATTATCTTTTCTGTCCATTAATCTGTTCCACTAAAAGTATTATTGTTCAAAACTTGCACAATGAGATCTTCACAACTGACTTAAAGACACACCTTTTTTGTTATGAAGCTATTCAAAAGTGAGTTACTGAATTGAAATAACTGATCAGATGGGACCCTATCATCATTTTTTATGGTAACTGAGGATCACCTGGAATCACTACACTTCTTTAAAAATGCACAATGAACATTGAAAGCTTTAAGTAAACTTAAGTAGTCTCTCCATGGGGCACTCACTGCAAGCTCAGCCATTGTTTTAACCCACATATTTTTCATGCCAGCAGAGTCCTTTATGTGTTTTTCACTGGTGTTTTTTTCTTTTTTTTCCCACCTCAGTGCATTTGGTAAGAAAGGTGCAGTACAGAACTAAAGCGACTAAATGTCACACAAAACCAGACCCTTGCATTCCACGCAACTCAGTTTTGGGTTGGGTTTATTTTTTTTGCTTGTCAAAGTGGGCAAACACCTGATTAGTTCTCTTTCTGCAATCAAAAAATGGATTAGAGTAAGGACAGAAAAGGTAGAAGTGGGATGGGAACACCCCCCACTTTAAGTCTTAGGAGAAACTACAATATACTATACATTATTTGAAATGAAGTATGATATCTATAAAAGTCAAACGTTTCCTGAGGAAGTGGCCTAATATTTATTGCCCCTCTTTGTACAAGCACCCTTCCATTGTTTCAGCAACAGCAGATAATGATTTTGGCTGGCCTCGTACTGACCTGTAATATTTATATGCCAAGGCATTTATCAACTTTATAAAACCCCAGCAGACATATTAGTATGTAAAAGGAAGTAGACTTCCTTATTACAAGTGTTTCTTCCTGATACTGCTTCATATCTTGAAGGAAAACAAATGGTACCACAGTTCACCCAGACATTAAAAAAAGAAAAAAGTCTTCCTTAGCATCCACCAAGCAAGTTCATGGAAATGCTTTGGGGGAACACACAGGGAGGAAACAAAACTCCCATGTTTCTGTGTTTGAGGGTTTTTTTGGGGGGTGGGGGAAGAGACACACTTGCCACAAACACCCCAAAACCAAAACAATAACAAAGAAAGGATACCAACACTTTTCATCTTCATCCATCAGTGTAACTCACTGAAAAGCTTTAACAAAATTTCTATTTCACTGTGCAGGAAAAACACCCACAAAACATATTTCCTTTGCCATTTTCAAGAAGACAGAACACACAGGCCATGATGAGTCAGTAAGAGAGATCTCTGCTGAAAATAAGTATATGAAATCCCCTTCCATCACGGTCAAAACAGCCACAAATTCCATGCCAATCTTCTTCTAACCCACTGAAATACAGCCAGCCTGGATACAGCCTAACTGAAATACAGCCTAACTTTGAAATATTTGGTTATTGCTTGTTAAAAAAAAGCAGTAAATGGTCTGTACAGTTTTTAATTTTGTGACATATGAAGACATCAATTTATGCAGCAAAATTACAAAATGCAAAAGGCTAATCAGAAATCTGTCCGTCTCGTGTGATATTAGTAAGTATTCAAATTCTGGTACACCTGCAATGTTTTTTGAGACCTTCACCTTTACAGGAGTTCTTACCATGGAAGTTCCTGTTCTGCTGGGGTGCCAAATGTAACACATGGTCAGCTTTTTTGGTTGACAAGTTTTGTTCGCTGTAAAAGAAGCAGAGATGTGATTTGAATGCTGCTGTAACACTGCTCCCACACGGGACAGGCTGTGCTGATCCACAGACATTTAGGATAACCTGAATCTTTTCCTGGGGAGCACTGGGTTTGCTTTGTTTTGGTTTCAGAATAACCCAAGACATTTCACTACAGAGGCTGCATTTTGTATGTTTTAACTAAAAAGTTTGTTTTGTCAACTTGCTACAATACTCTATGGAATAAGTTCTACATTTTTGCATCTCCATTTAGAGAACCATGGAATGGTTTGGGTTGGAAGGGACCTTAAAGATCTCCCAGTTCCAACACTCCTGCCATGGTTGTTCAAGCCCTGTCCAGCCTGGCCTTGGACACTTCCAGGGTTGGGGCAGCCACAGCTTCTCTGGGCAACCTGTGCCAGGGCCTCACCATTCTCACAGCAAACAATTTCTTCCTAATATCTAATCTAAAGCTACTCTCTCTCAGTTTGAATCCATTCCCTTTGTCCTACATGATCTTGTAAAAAGCCCCTCTCCATCTCTCTCGTAGAATCCCTTCAGGTACTGTGGAAGGAAGTGAAAGCCTTTTCCTGGCATTTGCCATTTCTTTTCGTGTAAAATAACTTGTCATGTAACACATGTCAAAAATCTGCTGAGATCTACCAATCATTTGTGACTAGGCTTGGTCTCTCAACATTTCAGGAAGCATTTGGACAGCACTCTCAGGCACATGGTGTGATTCCTGGGGTTTTCCTGTTGTCGGGCCAAGAGCTGGACTTCAGTGATCCCTGTGGATCCCTTCCAACTGGGGATGTTCTATGATTCTAACTGTGCTCTTTCATTGTATGGATATAAACAAGATTGTAAAGAAGCATAGATGGCTTTTAGTAGTATCTACATTCCATATACACTTTAAGATACATAATATAGAAAACTGCACATGGAAGGATTCTAAATTTCTGTTTCACAACACCACATAAATTGAAGTTGGAAAGGACCTTTTCAGATCATCCGGTCCAACCCTCCTTGCTCAAACAGGGTCAACTCCATGCCCAGGATCACATCCTGCTGGGTTAGGAGTATCTTCACACACAGAGATTACACAACATCTCTGAACAACATACTTATTACTAACATACATCAGTTCTAGGCAAGTTTTATAAAATACAGCTACTAACCACATTTTTGGCCAGTTTTAGTAATTTGACACTTTTCAGCAATGACTTTTTTCAAACAGGTCTATCGATTACCAGGAGATCAATACATATCTGAGGTGTTCTAGAGCACTGCATTTCTGCACAGGGACTAGGAACAGTAAACAAGTTTCACCTACTGCCATTCCCACCTCCTTGTCAGGGCCTGTCTGTGCAAATGCTACAGGTATATTTATATGGACACTGTCCCACTACAGATGGAAAGTTACCCGCAGTCTGAAAATCTGCTAAGTAAAGAAGTGTAGCAATTACTACAAAGGAACACACCCTGTCCCTCAGCACAGCTTAGCAGTGTCTGGCTCAGTGCCCTGCACAGAGAACCAGCACTGCAGCCTCAGAGTGAAGGTAAATTGAACACTTAATTGCCCGCACCCTTATTTCTAGATACACTCCAGCTTTGCACATACCTGGCCTCAAGCAAGTACCAAAGCATGTTTTCTTAGTTTTTTTCGTTTTTTAAACAACACATAAATATTAAAACAGCTTATTTTTCTATGAACAGCATCTATGCAAGCACTAAGAGCATGAGCATTACCTGCAGGAAGCACTTTCTTTCACATTCTTGACATCTGCCGGGTTGATTCCTTCAATGACAGGCGAGTCTGGGTTTGCAGATCCATTGCTGATATGATCACTGCTTTCATACCCAGATTCTGTCCTCTGAATTTGCCAGTTATCACCGTGGATTTTTCTCTCTGTAAATCCTTTGCTTTTTTCAGTGTTCCCTTTTCCCTCCGAATCCAGTGAACTTCGACTTCCCGTATCCTGTTTTGTTTCATCTTCATATATAGTCATTAAACCCTTCTGCATTTGGCTCTCTTTTGGCCAGTGGTTAAAGCTCCGCTCCTTTTCGTGCTTAGATTTACTGCTCAGGTTTGCCTTGTGCTTTGGGCTGTGCTGTTTTTTCTCAGTCTCACTGAAAATGCTGTCTACATTCAGTGTCTCCCGCATCGGTTTCCAGCCTTTACTTCTGCTTCTGCTGCTGACACTTCCTTTGTCCCTGGAGTCCTGACTGGTGTCCGTGTCGTAGCCAGCGACACCATCAGTCCGTGTCCTTGTCGCTGGTTTCTCCCCAGCAGCAAAAGACTCCGTTTTATTTGATCCAAGCCCGTGTGCAGCAAGCTTTGCTGGGTGAGCTGCGCTGTCGTGTCTGTAGGGGCCTCTCCCCTGGCTGCTGTAAATCCGCTGATCCACGCAGTGCCTCAGCCCGTTCCCAACCGGAGGAGACCCCGACTTAACACTGCAACGATCCTCCCCCAACAAGTCTTAAAAGAACAACAAGAAAAAAGCTCCATTACAGTTCTCATTAATGTTTCATAGAATGGTTTGGGTTGAAAGAGACCCTGAAGGCCATCTTGGTCCAACTCTCCCTGCCATGGGCAGGGACACCTTCCACTAGACCAGGCTGGCTCAAAGCCCCATCCAACCTGGCCTTGAACACTTCCAGGGTGGAAGTGATCATTTCACTGATATTTTTACAGTATCTCTACAAATCCAGCACATATTTCACAATACTGCAAACTGGGAAGCCCTAATCCTCTTAAAAGGACAAAGCTATTGAACCCATTGATTCCCTGGTCACAATTTTTAAGTGTACCTCTTTGTCTCCCAGACTCTTTCCGTGGTCCCCTGTCCACATCTTTCCGTAAGGATGTGAAGTTTTTCATGTCAGCAGCTTTCTGAGCACACTCTCTGGATAAGTCCTTCAGCCTGTCCTTCTGATCGCTGTAACCCAACTTAGCTGCAAAAAACACTCCTTGTCAGAGATCATCTATCAGAAGTCATTCATCATCAAAACACACAAATATATTTATGGACCATAACCTAAGTTTTTAATATTAGTACTACTTGAAAAGACTAATGGATTACATAAAAATCAGATTTCTTTCCAAACAAAGTCCATTGACATACAGGACCACAAATAAAGCTACGTATCTCAATACTGTTGGGGAAAAGTGTTTCTCGAGTAGCCAACAATCCACTGATCACATCTCAACCTCAAGTCACTGATGTGCCTTTTAGCCAAACAATATGATGGGAAAGCATGATGATGACTGAGAAATGGATCAAGGCCTCAAGAGCCACTTCAGTGAAGGAATAACGAGGATAAATAAAAAATACTCTGCATTTACGTTTCTCTGGAAAAGTTAACACTCCATGGCATATCATCAGATGTTACTTAAACACTGAAGGAATCTTTGAACAACAACTAAGTCAGTCACTGATGGAATTCTTCCTTTGGAAACAGTTCTACTCCTGAGGTTATCACACACCCAAAATACTTCATAATAAAACATACCAGGGTTTTTTTTGGATGGGAATGGGGAATACATACCTGGGCCTCTACCACCACTCGCTTGTACATGGCTTCTGTTGAATGCTGAATTATCTGGCTGAAGCTTTTTATTACTCCTTTGATTAGTGGGGTCTCCAATTCCATTCTCTTTCACATGCTCTGATTTAGCAGCAGAATGTTTTTCAAATCCTGTCAAACAACACATTCATCTTTACAAAGAAAAAGCTTCCTAAATTAAAATTTTCAATACCTAAATTAAAAAAAAAATTAAGGAAGCTTTTTAATTTCAGTTTAAAAAACCAGAAGAAAAACCTCACCAAAACCCAGACTATGTTTCAATATACCAGGCAGTAAGGTTCTGTAATATTTTATACAGTGCCATATTTCTAGTGGTAGCCTGTAGTGGAAGAGGGTCCTCAATTCTTTCCTCCCTGGAGCAGTGTGTGCCCCATCACGATGCATTATGTGAGGAGGAACATGTCAAATTCAATTTGGCTTTTATTTAATTTACTTGTAAGTTATGTTTAAGATTAAAATTTAAAAAAAAAAATCCAAACAAACAAGACAGCAGTACAAACTGCAGAACCAAAAGGATTCTTACACACTGAGGCCTGTTGTATATGAAACTCAGAGAAAAGAAGTTTCATGAAGCTTCTTTTGATATTTCCCAAAGTTCTGACCTGTGCTTTCTGTACATACATATATATATACACAAACACACATGCTCCAAATCTATCTCCATATACACATGAAGCTTTAAAGTATCTTTTTACAGCACTTTTACCAGGTATTTTGACTGTTTCAATACACACATAGGAACATCCACATCCACATACAATTTACTTCTTCTAAAGTTGTGCAAAGCAGTTCTGAACAATCTATAATAGAATATCTTTCTTCCCATTACCCATTAGTCTCAATTTTTATTCCCTTATTAACCAAACAGTTCTAACATTGAAAATTTATACTAATCTCTTTTCTTTAGAGACCCTTTAGGTAATGATTGATAAAAGTATTTCAGAACAAAGCAGCCAATCCATCACCTCCTCCTCTATAAGCCTCATTTTAGAGATATAGCTGATATTGTTATTAAAAAAAATAAAATATATCTAATTACCCAAGTCTTCCCCATTTCCTGCTGCTGCTTTGCACTGAGACCAGTGAATAATCTGCTTTGGTGCATCTTCTGGAGACACAGCTGTGCCATCTGGGTTAGCATAAAATAGCAGCAATGGCTGGAAGTGACACCGAATGCACCTGGAGACCACGTCTTTCCATTTCGTTCCAATCTAAGGAAAAAAAACAACAAAACATAACCCCAAAACTTTACCAACAGCACTGAACCCAAATACAGAAAGATAATTTATCAAGCAATACATTCCAAATGCCTAATTACAAAGGTACTTGAAGGTTTGACATTTTGGCACATTGGTTTATATAAACTGCAACGAAAAAAATAGATTAACATTAACTGGTCAATGGGACAACAACCAGAACATTATCCTTACGAACATGGCTGCCAGTATCTTCTTTTTCTTTAAAAGAAGTACAAACTCAACAGCACACAAGAACATTCTGAAGCATCCAGCATTTGTAAGGCACCACTACAACGCAGCGAAGCCAATTCCAAAATTCATTTGTGAAAAACAGTTTACAAAAGTAAAAATAAAAACAGCACTTTGACTTTCTTCAAGTTTGCCATCAGAAGAATGCACTCTAGGAGAGAAAAGATCCCTGAATTTGGTAGGAGTAAAAGCAGCATATACCTCTTTAACATTGGCATCATCAAACAGCACCCATTTGCAGCTCTTGGTGTGGAAGGCAAAGGCACAGTAATGTCGGCTTGTGTAGCAAATCATTCCCACAAGGAAAAGCTCACTATTTTTGGCATTTTCATCTGTAACCCTATAAAACAGCTGTAAAAATGATTACATATTTTAAAACGTGTGTAAAACATTTAGCCTCGATTTCCTGACCCACTGCTGGCATTTCACCAAGGCAATTGGTATTGAATGTCCTGTGGCATTATACAGTTTTCCCTGAGTATAAATACTGACTTTTGCACTTATTAGGTCTATTTTACCTTTTTTTTTTTTTTGTGCCTATTTGAAAGATTAAAATATTAATGCTCTGGAATAATTCCACAAATTCCCAACTGAAAATTATATTCCTGGATTTTCAACTAGGAACACACCTCCATTAATCTTTGTGCTTAGGTACAAACCCAACACTTCTGCCAGGACTTTTCCTCTCACAGGAACTACATCAACCAGCACATTATAAAGAATGGTAAAGGTAAACATGAACTTTGAAGTCAAATTGGGCTTTTTAAAAATATAAAGGAGTATTTCTATGTCACAGAATGACAGACTATTCTGAGTTGGAAGGGACCCACAAGGATCATGGAGTCCAACTCATAAGTCAATGGCCCACATAGGGGATTGAACCCATGACCTTGGAACTATTACAACCAAGTTTTAACCAACTGAGCTAATCCCAGGTCACATATATTTACATATGCATGAAATCCACGTAAAATTAAATTCTAGAGTGAAAAAGAGTAAGTTTTAGGTGAGGTACCCCAGGAAGGTAAAGCTGAGTTGCCAGATTCCGCATGACCTCCTCTGTCAGGTCAGAGTGCTCCGAGTCCCAGACCAAGCCGATTGTCACAATCTCGGGACAATTCATAAGAACACGACGGATTTTTATTTTTTGACCACAGTTACTC
The DNA here is from genome assembly GCA_026770055.1 of Myrmophylax atrothorax. Classification (NCBI taxonomy): domain Eukaryota; kingdom Metazoa; phylum Chordata; class Aves; order Passeriformes; family Thamnophilidae; genus Myrmophylax; species Myrmophylax atrothorax. Next base: position 2,875,354 of record JAOXXN010000471.1, on the reverse strand, counting down.
TAGAAAAAAGGAAAAAAAAATATGATGGGAGGGAAAACAGATGTTTAAAAAAATGGAAGTCCAAAGGCGAGTTGCTACACAAGAAATAGTGCAACAAAACAATTTTGGACCTTCTTCTAATTGTAAAATTTAGTTATGGTGTTTGTTTCTAACACCATAAGGGTAAGATTCTTCATCATAAAAACGCTGGTGAAGATTACAGCCCAACTTCTACATCCAATCACCACCTTAAAACAGAAATCTCAGTAACTGGAGCAATAAAATGTAAGTTTAAGGGCTTTTTTCACTGTAAACTGGACTGTGCTGAAGCAGCCAGAGGTAAGGCTGCTTTTGGGGGAATACTTTAGCCTGATTTAATATCCCAAAGAGTTCTCCCTTGTATCTTAGAGTAATGTAACATCTTTGTTTACTTACAGGACACTTTCTGTAGTCATCAGCAGTATTTGCTGCCTGCAGCAATTCTGCAAACATTTCTGGCTTGAGACGTTCATGCCTCTCCATCATTTTTTCTACTTCATTACTGTAAAAATTAATGAAAAGAGTCAACAGATTCCAGTCAACTCCCAATTAACTATATGGTATGACTAGAAAGAAAATACAGTGTCAAACAGTAGCATACAAACTTTTTTCCCAGGCACTCAGCAATAGGATAAGGGGGCACAGGCTCAAGCTCTGCCAGGGGAAATTTAAGTTGGAGATCAGAAAAAAATTCTTTCCAGAGAGAGTGCTCAGGCATTGGAACGGCCTGCCCAGAGAGGGGTTGGATTCCTCATCCCTGGAGGTTTTTAAACTGAGATTGGCTGTGGCACTGAGTGCCATGATCTGGTAAATGGAGTTGGACCAAGGGTTGGATTGATGATCTTGGGGGTATTTTCCAACCCAATCGATTCTATTCTATTATTCTTTCTAGGGCATCCTGACACATGTTTATAGAATCACAGAATCCTCGACGTTGCAGGAGACCTCTGAGACCATCCAGTGCATCTCTGGGCCCAGCAGTACCACTGCAACCCCTGCATCACGAAACCGCATCCCCCAGCGCTGGATCCACCTTGTAACACCTCTGGGGATGGTGACCCCACCACCTCCTCGAGCGCCCCACCCCAGTGCCTCAGCGCCCCAACAGCGAGAAACACTCAGATAATCATAGAATTGATTGGGTTGGAAAAGACCTCCAAGATCATCAAGTCCAACCCTTGGTCCAACTCTAGTCCATTTACCAGATCGTGGCACTCGGTGCCATGTCCAATGTCATCATGTATTCCTGTAGGCACTAGGCCTGATATTAATGGACTTTTATCCCATACTAACATGGCTTGGAGTCCTGTTTTTGAGGTCTCTCACGGCATCACTGACTAAAGCGCACCGAAACAACCCGCAGCGCCCTTTGTGCCCTGCACTAACACCGACCTCACCCCGGTCGTGTTTCCCGACCGATCAACCCCACGGGGCCGGGCTGTGGGCAGAGATGTGGGATGCGCAGGCGGGCGGGGAATGCCCAGCCCCGGCACCGCCGCGGGGCCGGGCTGTGGGCCGAGGCCGCTCCGGGGC
>JAOXXN010000471.1:2845825-2858777 GCA_026770055.1 Myrmophylax atrothorax | reverse complement strand
CGGGAGCGGTCCGATCGGGCTCGCCGAGGCTGTCGAGGCAGAGCCGCGGCGAGGTAAGGCGCTGCCGCCACCCCGCTGCCCCCGCGCTGTCTCTGTGCCCGAAGTTCGAGGTGTGAGGCGGCAGCGGGTGCCCCTCAGGCACGCAGGTCTGGAGGCAACAGCCCGCTAAAACGAGCGCGGCGGAGGCTGCTTTTCCAGCAATTGTGTTCCAGGATATCTGGCTTTCCTTAAGATGCCAGGGAAAAAGCACCGGCCCGGAGTGGCAGCTGGAGCCAGGAGAGCTTGTGGGCCAGCCCCCAACACGAGTAGTAACTCCTCCGAGTTGCATTTGTCTTCCATGTTGTCCAGAAAGATCCTATATTATTGTTTTATTATATCACCTGCCTGAGGGTCACTGCCCCGAAGTCACGTTCCCTATGATTTTTATCTGCACTATTATTTTGGTGAGGGAGGGGTGTTTCCTTTTGCTATTTGCTAAATGAGTGCTGTATTCGTGAACGCTCATGTTTCTAGTTGCTGAAGCGCCTTTTATATTTCACTATTATGACCATCTTCCTGGATAAACATGGAGATTTCATTAACATGTTTCATTTCTAGACTAGCAATGATATTTTGAATGTTACCACACCCACCATCAGTGCTTGGCGCCTGCTGCTGGATACAACTTCGTGTATTCTCTCTCTTCCAATTGCCTTTTTTATAGTTTTCCAGGATTGGAAAAGTACTTCTCTGTATAAGAGCACGTTCAGTTTTCCAATAGCATCTTCTGCAATAGTACATTAAATAATTTCCCTGTAAAGTTCCCTTCCTGCACCTGCTTTAGGTCATCCAAATTGCAAAGTGACTGTGGAACAAAAGGCACTGCATCAGTTGAGTTCACTGCCTTGTATAAATGCTACACTTGCATTGTTCTTGTATCCATTGTTGTTAAACATTGATATTTGATCAGATTATTTTGGCTAATGTTTTTTCTATTAGATCACTAATGGAAAAAGCTCTCCATCAAAGTCAGTTTCTCAGTTTCACTCTCCAACATTTTTCATCAAATGGCCAACCTTTTACTTCAAAAAAACCCCCTCCAAATTGGGCACATTATTTACATTTTCCAGATTTCTGTCGTGTGTGTATACATATATATATGTATGTATGTATATGGCCATGTTTTTCAGGGATCTGTGTAGTCCTATTCACAAATTGGAGTTACTTCAACAGGATTTGTATAAAATCTTTTTTTTCTTGAGCCTTTTGGTTGTCATGGCCAGTAATTGACATAGATACACTTTTTAATTTTCAACAGATACCTTATTTCCTTACTTCTCGTTTTCCTAATTTTTTTCTAGATTCTGTTATTTTAGAAAGGGATGAAAATATCTTGTTCTCTCATTGCCCTGAGATTTATACAGTATATTGGCACAATGAGTATTCTTAGGGTTTGTGTAGTTCTAAGCTGTTTATTGGTAAGTGTTTGGATTTCTAATTCTCACTAGAAATTTTAAGGTAAAACCAAGTTAATAGTTGTTACATTAACATTACCATTAAAAATCTAATTATGTGTCAGTGCATCACGTTCTTGTGTATTTATAAAAAACATTGCATGTTGGTGAGTGTCAGTTCAGTCCTTGATCCCTGCATTACTTCTTTGCAAAGCCAGTCAAGCAAAGGCATCTGTGTATCCCAAAGTGGGATTATGACCTCATTCTGATTATGACCTCATTTTGATATTTTTTTGCTTCTCCCTGAACTCTGCTTTCTTGTTTCCCTCTGCCCTTTCTTCAGCAGGGATTTGTTGGTCACCGCTGATCTTCACAAGTCCCTCAGGATTTATATCGGTTTCTTCTGTTCCTTTTTTCTCGGAGTAAGTGTGGTCTGTGAGCTTTAATTATGGTGTATTTTAAGATTCCCAGGCAGTGAATCTTAACAGAGTCTTGCACACAGTTCAGACAGGGAATGGCACAGGTGCAGCACAGGAAGCCCTAAATGAGGTAGCAGAAGAACTTTAAAATTAGAATAAATGGTGCAAGTACAAAGCAATGCTACAAGGGCAGATGATTTCCTGTTGCACTTTGTGTCAGTACAGGATATGTGCTGGGCATGATGCAGAGGGGCAAAAAATATTTCTGTGGGTTCATTACTGATGTTTATGCAAAGTTTGGTACTATTAGTAACACAGCTGGTTAAACTGGAGAGTTGAGAGTTGGAAAGGTGTTAAACTTGGAGGAGGGGGCTGAGGGGGTGGGTTCAGGGAGTGACACAAAACACAGAGCTGACCATATCCAGATCCTTAAGCACCTCCAGGGCATTGGGGTTTTGTCCATTTCAGGTTAAAACATATTTATGGATAGTTAAGTGCCAAAAGAAAAATCTTAACATAGTTGGGAGACATCAAAAGTTTTAAAAGTAATTGCATTAAATATTTTTTCTGGAAGCTGCAGGCATCATACATCGTTTTCATCGATGAGTGGGCTGCAGGTCTGTTTCACAGCTGCACATACAAGGGTTTGTTTTTGTGTTACAGTTTTCCTGTTCCAGTGTCATCTGTATTGCTGTTGCCACTGGCTGATCTGTAAACAAATTCTGATTCCTTTCTCTGAAATAATTTTACTGTGTGTTTACATATGTGTATGTATATATATACACAGAGTGTTTCTATGAACATTTTCATACCTGTAGCTGTACTGAAACACCTGTTCTTTCTTTTCTTTTGTATTTCTTCGTAATGCTTAGAACATGTTTGCAACAAGCTTTTCAATCAACTGCTATCCTCTTCATGTCCTAATGTTTGTTGAAAAATTATGTCTGCTTCAAATCTCATATTGGGGGTAGAAGACCAACTTTTGAGGGTTTTTAAAAAAAAGTTAACAATGTCTTATTGAGTCATTGATCTTGTCATTATTACTCTTGTTCTTGCTCTTTCTTCTTCCTTGTGAGCTCTTAATCATGTGGAATCACCTTGGTATGCTTAGCAAGAACAGTGTGTGTTCTTACTGGGGGATTCTGCAAAAAGTAAATCAGCACACTATGTGAAGGGTCTGAGGCAGAAAATTCCACAAGCTAATGCAGAATTTAAGGTGTGGTTTATTAGTTACATCTCTTTTTTAAAGTCTTTTCTCTACATTTAGTTCAGCACTACACATTATACTGCCTGTTGTGTTCAGTCTGTTTTACTGGCTGTCATAAGGAATGTTATGTGATCAAGTACCATTTAGCACTGACTTTAAGATACTCAGGAGACATTGCCATTTAAATTGAAAAATATTTAATTCCAGTGGCTGTCATGTTTTTTGTGAAGTGAATGCTGAGTCTGAAGAAAGCATTGGAGGCTGTGCTACTCTTCTCAGAAATAAAATGGATCAAGAAAGTCATTCTTCTGGAGGAAAATGTAATTGGAGTGATATCAGGGAAACTGGGCCCTTTTCTGCACAGGCTGTAGCAGTATAAAGTTTCATTAGGAAAGGTAAGGGTTACTTAAGTGTGTGATTTTCCATGTTCTCTAAGCCTTTGGGATATTGTCAGATCATATGTTTAAACTTTTCTGCCTGGAGAAGAGAAAAAAAATCCTTCAAATTCCAAGATATTCTTGTACTTAGTCATCTTTTTCAGTGTGAAGTAAGACCCAGTGCTCTGCATAACACTGCAAGAGTTACCCATAATGTGGAAAACACACTGGGAGGAAGGAAGGCCATTAAGGAGTAAAAGAACCAGAGAAAAAGTAAATAGTATTTTTATTATTTGGGACAGAAAATAATCATATGCATTTGCTAGGGGGACTGAAGGGAACCCTAACAACATATTAGTGCAGGTTCTCCAGGTCATATACTCGGCTGTATTGCCACAAAAGGATCCAAAACAAGAGCAGAACAAGTGGAAAATGTCTTCAGCTTTCAGTAAGTTGTGGGGACACATTATTTCATGGCTAACTTTACCAAACTACATTCCAGTGCTCAAACCTCCTCTCCCATGAGTACCTATACCCACAATTTTTCCTTTTGAACATACTCTAGCAGTGTTTTCCTCGTGTAGTCTGTAACAAGCAGTCACATGAAGCTTAGTCATCTGATTGATCTCATTGCCACATCCTGTATGGAGTCTAAAATTTATACATAGAAATTGGGGACATAAGAAGGCATGGATGAAAGAAGGAGAAAATTGATCCTGTCTGAAAAAAGAATCCCTGCGTTTTTGTCATCTTAAAAGCTCCAAGTAAGGTTTTAGAAGTATTGAGAGTGTTAAGTGTTGGTTATTTTAGCTAGGTTAAAAAAATCCTATAATTTCAGTTCAAGTTTCTTCTCCTTCCTTCTCTCAGCTGTAGACACTTCCATAGAGCATAACCACAATTTTTAAAGTTTTCTTCCAGTAGGTGCAGGAATAAACACAGTACATTTTGCTTTATTTGTACATTGTCCATTAGCCTGACTATACATTTTTTCACGGTAGTTTTGAAGTGCTAAAATGTTCATTGGGGTGGCAAGAGCAATTCCATTGAAGTCATCTAGAATTTCACCCTGAGAAAAGGAAACATGGGTTTGCATTCTTCTGCAGACTTGTGGATGATGATGGGCCTGGATCAAGGGCTCTGTGTGCTTGATTGTGTTCACTCTTTAGGAACAAGGAAAAGGATGGGGGTTGCGTAAGTCTTGCAAATGAATATTTTTCCTCTTGGATAATCCAATTTCCAGTCCAATAATCTACTTCTGTGGAACAACAATGCAACTGAAATCCTTTCCTATTTTAGGCTGTTCTGGTTTTAAAGTTAGTTGCTGGAACAGTAAAAGTATAAGAAAATTCAGTGCATGCTGTAGATATATATGAAATGCCTGTTTGAAATTGTGTCCTCTTCTGGGTGCTCTTGCATAAATAAAGTTTTTATGTTGATCTTTGTTTGTGTTGCATCAGTCTTGGTCGATCCTTTCAAGTTTCCAGGTCTCATTTATTGCTTCCTCTTAGGATGTAAGCCAATGGATTTCTGCAACAGAAAAGGAAAAGAAAGGCAGAGAGGTTTGGATTCACACAGACACCTTCTGTGGCTAAGCTGAACTTTTGAGGTGAAATCCAACATGAAGTAAAAGGAAGCAAAAAGAGCAATATTTAGTGAGTATAAAATTAGGAGTAATACAATGGCTAACAGTATATAATATATACTCTGTCTCATTAGAAGCAAAAATAAATACTTCAGATAATAGAATTCAAAAAATGTTAGTAAGGGTTTGAAAAACTATTTTGTCTTGTGTGAGAAACTGAACATTATTTGTTTTAAAATATATGAGTTGAGTCCACACCTCACACTCCTCAGTCTATAACGAAATAAAATTTTACACGATTGTGTTTTAGAATAGACTGATAAAAAAGAAAGGCAAGTGGTTTTTTAAGTGTTTTACTGTTCTCAGTGCTCATTGAGTTTCAGGATTTTTCTTTTTTAATCCTTTCTGAAGTTGTCAGAGCTCCCAAATATAGTCTATGGTGTAATATAAAAGTGTTTAACTCCCCTTCTATTCACAGAAGCTGGTTTTCATTTGCAAAGTTATAAGTTACTCTGCAAGAGTAAATTTGATATGTGTGCCTGTAGAATGTACAAAATTTAAAACTCAGTAATCAAAGAACGTGATGACTTCTTAAAAAAACCAAAAATAATGTGGAAGTAAATAGGATAAAACATTTTTTTGTCATGGATAGATCACACCAGAGTTGTCTGCTTTCTTTCTGTGACACAGTAACTGCTTTTGTAGACCAACAAATTTGGTAAACTGGAGAAGAGGGGAATTTTTAAGGTAAGTGTCAGATGAAATAGCCCAGAGGAAAAGGTGGCAATATGTTCTGCTGAATGGCAGAAGGAAGTTGTTGGAGCTCTGTCCAGTAACTGATACTGAAACTGGTGGTGTTCATGTTTTCATGAGTGATCTTGGCACAAAAACTAGAACTTGCTAGTGAACTTTGTTGACATCACAAAGTTGGGAAACACTCCCTGTAGGGTGACATTGTACTGGAATAACTGGGTGACCTTGAGGAATGAAGAAATAAAATGGGATACTACAGAATAACAGAGTACAAGGTCATGTGTTGGGGCCTACTAGGAAAGGCTCTGTGATAGAAGCTCAAAGCTTGTCAGGTGGAAGATGAGAGAATTTCAAGGCACTGCGTGTATAAGCCAAAGACAGGGTGTGAGTCACTGATTTGGTGCTGCTGTGGAGAATGTGAATTCAGTCCTACAGAAATTCAGCCCCATCATTCTTGTACAGGTAAAGCAGCACTAATGACAGTGTTGTACCCGTGGCTGGTGAGGCTTTAAAACTGACCACACTGGGAAATTCACATGCAAGAAATTGGACTTAGGAGAGTGGTAATAATTTTTTTAAATCCTTAGTGAAAGAGAGGAGTGGGCAAGAGACTAAAAGAACTTGAATTGATTAGTTTAGACAACTGAAGCATTACAGACTTTACAGTCTTTGAATATACTATTTGAAGCAAATGTGACAGGAAAGAAAGCTTGTTTTAATGCAAAAAAAAGTTAAGAAAGTGGGTATGAACAATTTTAGATTGGAAATTAGAGGAAGTTTTTTAACTGTCGAAGCCTCTAAACATTGCTAAGAGAAAATGTTGTATGCAAGGGGCACATTATAGAATGGCTCTGTCTGTCTCATGCAGCCCTAGAGTTACAGGCCTGCTTTACAGCTTCTTTCCCACTGATGCTTCCCATTTTCATATTTTTCTTTCTCTCTACTTATTTTTTAAGCCATATCTGAAAGAATGATAAAGTAACATGTTAAATATATGGAGACTCTTAACCGTGTGCAGTGTCACTTTCTTTTCAGCAGGGATACATTAATGAAATGTATCTGTATCACTGCACAACCCAGCTAGAAAATAAGCACTTCCATTTTAGTTCAGTAGTGCTTGCTGTAACTGTTCAGCTTGCTCTTTTCCTTCCTATTTGAACAGCATGTTCTTATTTTTATTCTTGCCAGCAGAGTCAAAATGTTCTCATTAAGAGCTCGAGGAGTGACATATTGCTGGAATTCGCTGCCAGGATCAAGCCTTACTTGGCTTCTTGACGTACAGTAGGCCAGCCTAGGAAGAGCCTGTCATGCCTCAAATGTTTGTTTATAATCGTTTGTAGTTATCTTGCAGAGTCATCTTTCAGTAATCCTGAGTGTAATGACTGCAGCAACTACTGTTTCAAGTCAGTGTTTGCCTACATTGAGTAACTTGGCTGTGCAGAGAAACTTTTCAAAGGAAAAGGAAGTAGAGTGATACACTCTGGGCTGCTGCGTGGCTGCCAGCCCTCCCACTGTGGGGATTGGCGGCCTCCTGGCACCCGAGAGCTCCTCAAGACTTTTATTATTTTTCTTTTTTTTTCGGAAGAAGATTGTCCAGATGTCCTTCAGAACTCCAGAGCAGTCCAGTCCTGAGTTGCACCTTCCACACAAAGCAGCCTGAGGGCATTCCTGTGTTAATGAGTACAGCCAGCTCTGAACTGGCAAAGTTCAAGCTGTTCTTTGTACAAACACCACCGAATATTTTAATCTCCATTTGCTTTTGAAAGAATAGTTGGCTCACAATGCTGAGGCTTATTTTCACCCTTGCAGTGATTTATAAATCCTTCACCTCTTGCAAGTGTTACTTAATTTTGTCTCACAATGCCTTTGTGAAGTAGGGGACTATTGCAAATTCTGGGCCAGGTGTTTTGATTGAATAGTCTGTTCTCAGGAAATCCAATTTCCATCTGAAAACAAAAGGTTTGTGAATTATTCTTGAATTTAGTTTATAGTTTTGTCCAAAAATAATAGTAAAGAAATTACTTGGACTTTTTGATAGCTAAAGTTACCTTTTTATTTTAAAAAGTCAAATACTAATTTGTTGATACTTTTATCGGATAGAATCTGCCCACTGTTGAATGAAATCCATTATTTCAACTGAAATGAGAGTGTTATTCTACTGCTAGTTATTCCACTACTGGTGCTTCTTTTTTTTGTTATACACCATACCCTGCAACATTATGTATGTACTCGTGTAAACCTATTTTTAACTTTATTTATTTTTACTATGAGCTTTCTTCATTAAAATGAAAAAAAAAGAAACAAAACAAACCAACAACAAGAAAAAACAACACAGGCAATCAATAAGAAAATCCTTTCTACAGCCTGCATTAGTATTTCCCTTTTTTTAATTGGAAAACCGAGGAACAGATTTTGTATGTTATGTCCTAAAGCAGTCTGTGATGGAACCTGGTACCAAGCTTGGATTCTTCAGACTCCTTTCTCTCAAGACTCTTCTTGTGTTCTAATCAGTAAAGTGAAACTTCCTCATTTTATTAAGCCTTGTATAAAGGCCATAACTGACTGCAAAATCTCTTTGGTAAGCTGGGAGCTGGTGTGTCCATAACATCCAGAACGTGGTGAGTGTGGATGTGGGAGGGTGAGGGCTCTGCACAGGACCAGGAGTCCTGCCAGAGGCGGAGCGGAGCTCAGGGTTTGTGTTCCCTGCAGCGCCCGTGGGCTGTGTGGGAGGACTGAGTTAACCCTGGCTCTCTCTAGTTCTGGCTTACTTTGAAATGTTCTCACTCACATGTGGAAATTGGCTTTCCTCTTGCTCTTCCCATAATGGATATTTTGGTGTAAATTAATAAACTTTGCTACTAATGGCACATGCTGGAATTGACATGCTACTTTAACACACTATTTTTGGCAGGCAGGCAGAAAATATTTCATAGGACTGCCAAATCCTTCTTCTGCTCATCTTTGACAGTGCCCAGTAGAAGAAATTCAGAGGAAGAAATGGTGATCTTCCTCACACAACTTCCTGTTTTCCAGGTCCACATCACATATTGGCCATTATCCATAATAGACATAGCTATCACTATGAATTTGTTTATTCCTGTTTTGAAGTTATTAATATTTTGTGACACACGGCCTCCTATAGGACCAGTGTCCACAACTAGGCCTTTCTGGAAAAATTATTTATTCTGTTAATTTTAAAGTTGGTTCCTTACCATTTTATTAAGAGTCAGGTTGTTCCTGTGTTATTGTTCCCTCCTCATCTTTTCCATATCATTTGTGGAGACCTCTGTCATAACTTCCTTTATTTGTGTTGGGATAGTTTAGTTGCTGTGTCCTTGCAGTGAAGTTTTGTCTTTTTGTTTTCTGAGTCTCCTCTATTCTACTCTTAAACCTTGGTAACTCTTTTGTTGGAGACAAGGCTCTGTACTGGTTTTTACTTTCCCTGAATACTCAGTCTCTGCAGGCTCTTTAAAATCATGTATTATTTCCTTGAAAGGATTTTACCTTTTCAGCTGATTGTTAATTTCCTTTCAATAATTTTTATGCAATTTTTGTTTCTTAAACTGTATCAGGGTTCTGACTGCATTTGGTAACTATTTTTGATCATCTATATTCCAACACCCAGTTACATAACAGCTCTGTGGCAAACACACTATTTATAAATCATTTAGATCACTTTTTATTTGTTTTTGAACAGTGTGTAGCCTCTGGGAATAATGAAGGAGGCAGCACTACGTGACTTGTCAACCCTGTGGGGAATCTTCTGGTGTTTCTGTCTAGACTGCTTATCATTTATGGACCCTGCAATGAGAAATTCTAATCTAACACACATGCTCTAAGGCATTATTAGGGTTGTTGCACTTCACCCTATACATAGTGCAAAACTATATGTGTATTTGGGCACAGCTCTGTAACTCAAAATATCCATTCTGATGCTGACCACACAGTAGCTTTGGTAGTGATAGAAAATTTGATTACAAATACATGTTTGAGATGAAGTGGATGTGAGCTCTGTCTGCACAGAGGTCAGTGCCAAAACCTTTGTTTGATTCCATTGGTATCAGAATTCTGTCTCCAATGTGTTTTTCCTGCTTCTGATAGAGACAATGTGTATTAAATTAATTTAAACACAGGGGTACTTTGAGACAATAGAATAATGATTTATTTCCACAATTGCCAGTTGTATGGATTATGCAGGAGGGAAAGCAGCCAAGACATGCTGACATATTTAAGATTTCTAAGAAGGGAGAGCACAGTTAAAAAAAATTAATCTCCAGTGCAGACAGTACAGGCCATGAACCCTGAGTTTTCACGTCAAAAGAGGTTTAGGGTGCATCTGTTTTAAAAAACCTTTCTGTTCATGGAGCTATTTAGAGATGTGCTTCTCTTACTTGTTTTTAACATACTGTGGTCACAGAGGATATTGTACAGACTGGGAAACAGCAGATCTGTTTCCTCAATTCACCACATTTTTAGTTTTTAGAATTTAAAAGAAAACTTTTAAATGAATGTTTGAGTTCCCTTTATATTGCTGCAATGGGTACCTTAATGTAAGTAAAAGTGAGGCAAAAAACCCTTTGGGAACAAAGACTTCTAGACATTTTTAACTGTATATTTATTCTCACCATAGTTGTGCCTTTTCATCATAGTGCCTTTCTCTTTTGGAAGAAAATATGAGCGTTTTGTGATAAAATGTATGTGATGTTGTAAGTACATTTTCTGAAATGCTTATCTGCTTGGGATTGTTTCTGTGTCTGTAAAGCTGTTGCTTGGGTGTTTTTCCATTTAATCTATCCTTGCAACTGTATTTATTACAGCTAAAAGAAGCCTTTAGAAGCACCACTGAAAATTGAGAGATATGTATTTGATCTTTGCAGACCTGTAACTAAAGAAACCTTTATTCCCTCAGTTCAGAGCCATCTCTTTGTCTACAAAAATTAATACTAATATTGATCCCTGAAGGTCTTTGTCATTAGTTACCCAAATGCAGGTTTTCCTTCTGGTTATGGCATACTTGAAAATATCTGACAAAATAAATGCAGGTGCTAAACCCCACTGAAGTGAATAGAGAATCTCTGAATTCCCAGCCTTACCAAGAGACCTTCCTTTGTGGCAAAGGAGTTGGGTTTTGGCAGAGAGATTTATTTATTGCAGTGGGACTTACACAATAGGGGAACATCCTGGTGCAGCCAGGGAACATTCCTGGACACTGGCACTGGATCCTCTGTGCTGTTGAGTGCTTAGCACATTGCACAGCCCTCCTGCTGCCAACTGTGCTCTCCCAAACACTTCCCAGGCACGGGTCAGGAGTTTAGCCAGTGCATCCTAGTGGATCCTACTTTAGCCAGTGGAAACTAAAATTTGCATTGCTCCTCGCTAGTTTTTTTTTAGCCTTGAAGAATTAAAGTTGTTGTTATTGTGCATACAATTGTGGTACAATGAGCACAGTTAAGGTCCCCAAACCTAATCCCTTGCTGGGTAAGTGTTCTCAGTCAATAAGATTGCTCTTTTTCTTTTCTTTTGTTTTTTTTGTTTGGTTTTTTTTTGTTTCTCTGATTTCATAACTTTGTTCAGGACCTGTACATTTGTTCATGCACTTTGTGTGAGAAAGTAAATTAAAGAAAACAGCTGGCAGAAATTCCTTTGCCAACTACCTGCCTTGAAATCCCATGTGACAAACACTACACATGTATTTATAAAACATCATAACTTGCCATTGTATCAAGAGTAAGAAGTCCCTCACGCTTTTAAGTCCCAGTAGACACTGTGGCTATAGGGGAAAATGAAATTTCTTTCTAGTAATAAAAGCATTTGTGGTGATACTATTTTGGTATGTTTGACACAACCAGTCATTGCTGGGCTTTTTAGTCCTGATTAATACAAACATTCTGGACATCCAGGAAATACCTCTGTACTTTCTCATAGCACTACGTAATCCTTGTCATTGCCAGATTTGCTGCATTTTCTGTAAACAAACCCAGGTGACACAGGTATTGACGTCCATCATAAAAGCTGGGTAAGATCAGGAAGGAGGAAAATGGCCTGAACTTGCTGTCCCTGAACTAATGACACAATTCTTAACTTTGGCCACAAGCAGGCTTGGGAAAGAAGGCTGATTTGTCAGAGTTTGCCTTGAGCAGGTGGGACTTGGGGTTTATTGAGTGCTGAGTTGTGGAATGGCTTGGTTGTTTTACCAAAATCTCCAAATCTATCAAGCCAAGTCCCTTGACAGTGGTGCCACTTTTTTTTTTCAGTGCACTTGTTCTTAAGTGACAAGCAAGGATTTTAAAAAGTAACAGAAGAACATGCAAACACAAGTAGAAAACATCACTGTCATATTTTCCAAATGACTTTATTTATGTCATGTTTACAGCTGAAACTCAGTGCCAGAAAAAAGACTCTGCATCAGACATTATTACTTATACTCCAGCTGCCAAGGGAAAACTTTGTCAGTAGCCTTCAGTGGTATTTGGACCAAAAATGCATGGATGTGCAGCTCTCAGCATTCTGTAGGTGTAGAATGCAGCCTCTCTCACAGGTCCTCTGTTTCTGGGACGGGGTTGGGCTCTGCAGGCTGGATGAACACGACAGGGATGTTCTCGGACGTCCATCCCTTCGGAGTCCGGTTGAAGGATCTTCTGGCAGCGAGAGGGTTTGCAAGGATCATGAATCTGGGGTCATTTAGCATCAGTAGGTTGTAATCTGGTACCTTGAATTTAACCAGCTTTGATGCTCTCTCAAAACCACCAAAGGGAGTGGCGACTCTGCAGATATTAGAGAAATAAAAGTAAAATACTATTTTAAAAATGCCTGTTTTCTTTTCCTCCCACGAGCTGAAAAGAACAGAAACCAAATGATACCAATATGGTCCAGTTTCTTGTTTATGTTTTCAAGCGTTTGAGAAAAGTATTCAGATTGTTTTTCTGGGAAATTCTCCTTAAGGTCTAATTTATTTTCCCTTAGATAAAGCCTTCAGAATTCTTTAAAATTTAAATGGCTGGAAGAGCTAAGAGAAAAAGATGTTGCAAGAAAACCTTGTCATTGGTGAGTCACAGTTACTAAACTTATTTTACTGGTGATAAGTTGATAAGTCTGAAAATGTAGCTTGACACATTCTCTCTAGCAAGTAATTAGTTCAGGAAGTTCTCACCCCATTTTCTCCTCTCCCCAGTTGCTTGTTC
>JAOXXN010000471.1:2834877-2845807 GCA_026770055.1 Myrmophylax atrothorax | reverse complement strand
ATTTCAGCACCATTTTGTACCAGTTAGAATGTATGTGGGTTGTGCTATAAACTCGGGTCACTTATTTGATCTGGGTTAAACACAAAACAAAGGAGCACTTTAAAATCCAAATTATTTCGGCAATCTGGTTTATATTGTTATGCTCAAACAATTGTAGCAATACAAGTGAGGAGGCAGTGGAGTGTAATGTGAAGCAGAAAGGAACAGCCAAAGACAACAGGCTCTGGAAAGGAGGAGAATGGGTGAGGACTTGATACACCAGCTTTGTTTCTGAAGAAAATGTTTATGTAACTAAACCCTGAAACACTGTTCGGCCTGTGTTTTTCATGTTATTTAAATGGGAATGTTCCCTCAGGCAATAAGCCTGAGAAACTGAAAGGTAAGGAATACTAAGCTGGAACTGACTGTTACATGTATTTTTGCAAATATTTTAAAACTATTTACAAAAACCTCCTGCGATTATTCTATATATGCAGGTTTCAGGCTGAGAAAACACCTTGAGTTGTTCTGTCACTTTTTCCAGCCTCCTTTGTATAAGCAAACATGTGCCCTGCATTTTGATCAGCTGCATGACTTTGCTGAGGTATGTTCTAACCAGTTAAGTGTCACATTTTTAAGCTACATACGAGCACCTGAATTCTGCAAAGCCAGGTATGCATTGGCATGGGAAAATGGATTTTTCTTGCAATGGGTCTTTTGTTTGTGGTACAAAACAATAGATCTGCTGGAATATATTTCTAGTGCTTCCAGGTGTTATAGTAGAAGCCCAGAGAAATTGATACCAACAGAAACTAAGAGATCATTTGAAGATCTGACTAGGATTTTCAACAAGATACCAGAACCTAAGGAGAATTAAGTACAGGCACGCAAAAAGAAGAGATTAGTTCAGAAAAATGAATCTGTGACATAAAGGAAGTGGTGCTGCTCTGTCATTACATGGATAATTCACTGCATTTTGGTATGAGCAGCATTTGTTGAAGGGGCTGGTGTTAACTCCAAAGTGTCAGTTCTTGAGATATAAAAAATCCTGAAAACTCTGGGCAGGCACACTCACTGAGAGAACACTCCTTTGGATTAAGCTCTAAAAATGTTTCTCAAATGAAGATAAGACAAGATGTTGCAACAGAGGCAGCCAGTCCAGGCATTAAACTCTCCTGAGGTCAAAGGAAATGTTTTATTCCAAGTGTGTGTGGTATCGAGCATTTCTTGTGAAACTGTCTTCTAGGTCACAGTGTCAAATGGATACCGTATGATACTGATTAAAAATAATTACTTGGTAATTGGCACAGAGTGAATGTAGTGATCTAAATCTTACTGGATAATAAAGATTGTTTTAATTGCTGCCCTAATTACCATGCACATTCTCACATTGTTGTGATATTTCATTGCCATTGATACATGTATTAAAGGGATAATCAAAATAAACAGAATAATAGCTGTATAAAATGCAAAACAATTCTATTGTCTAAAGCATCCTTCTTGTAGTACTTTTGGGGTTTAAATATAGCCTGTTTCTGTAAGTAACAGGAACAGGAGGGCATTTTATGAAAATGCAGATATGTTCTGTGGCAAAATACCTGCATGTAGTTCCTGTTCCAAGTCTGGCCTCAGAGAACTCTGCATTCCTGCGTTAGAGGCAGAGGCACATGATGATTGACATGAAGGAGAGTACAGTAATTGGCTAATAGATGTTAATTTTCCTTTACAGCAGCAGCAGGTATATTTTTGTCAGCAATAACTTGTCTGACAACGTGGTGTTGCAATGACCTCTGTTGTGTGCTCATCAGCTGTACCACTTGAGCTGTGATTCATTGTATAGAAGCCTAAAAAATTCCAGTAGTCATTGCTCATACCAAGGGCGGAAACACTGGTTCAGAGCCATAGGAAATGGCACCAGGAAGCGTACCAGATTGTTTAATATTCACTTTGCATATTCCTAAAAAGTAGGTGCATGATTTAACAATTGCAGGCACAATCATGTTTATTTTTAGCTGTTGTTTTAGCAGGACTTTTTTTTCCTTTTTTAGTCTTTCTTACTAAACATTGTATTGTCTCAACGTAGGAGACTGCTTTTAATTGATTATTTGGGAGAATCTGAAGAAATGCTTTAACTGTATTAGATTAGCACCTTCAGTTACGTATTTACAAAAAAAGTGAGTTTTAAAATGTGACTGTAATTCATAGAACGTTCTGTTTATTGTTAATTCTGTGCAAGAAGGAAACATGGGAGCAAAGAACCTGATCCTGCAAAATGCTGAGGGCTTCATGGCAGCTTAGTGCAAGAGCTAATGGTGACTTCACAGAGGTGTGGGGGTGCTGAGGAGCTGCCTGAGCACCCAACTTCCACCCATCTCACATCACTTTAAGTAAGCACCCAAAATTCCTGTGAGACCCTGGATCTCAGCGTTTTTATAATAGAGTTCAGAATCCATGAGTCAATAAAAGCAGACCTAGTCCAGATGGACTGGATTCCTGCAGTGTTTTTGAAGGAGTTGTCTTTGGGAATTGAGAAAGCTGAGCGAGAATTTACCTGGTAGGAGAGGCAGAACTAGTCAGACTTGCTTGTCCCATGTGAGTAAGATGTAGTGCTTTGTATGTTACTCATAATCCTACCTCTGACATTTTATCCAGCTCCAAGAAAGCAGATGGAATAAAGGTACTAATTTAACTAATATCATAAACTCCTCAACAAATGTAGATTCGTGCTGCTTTCCCACAGATGATTACTGGGTGCTTCCACACTGGTGAGAGACAAGAAATCTTTCCCCTAGTAAATACTTCTTCAATCCTAATAGGAATTAATCTCCGTGCTTTTAATCCCTGCAATGTGCATCTGTTCCAACACATCAGACCTCCCTAGCTGCTGAAGTTGTGTTGCTTTTACAGTCTGTTGTGTAACAAAGAAAGCTGAGAGGAACCTGAAATGGCTGTAAAGTCTGAGTGCCACTTTAACAGGCACTACTGAGTGAACCAGAGGGGATCTGAGCCCCGTTTCCCTTGGGAATCCTGTGCATCACTTACTGTTAACCACACTCCCTCCTGACTAACCATGACTGTGCCTCTGCTGGGCAGGAGAGCAAACATAGTGGCGCTTCACTGAATGATGAAGCAGGAATGGAAGCCTTGATAGATACCCTTGCTGATAACAGTGCTGCTATTATATCCCACTGTAATTGCTTCATACAGTATCATTTGCTTTCTCTCCAAGACTGCAATTAAAGAAGTCAAGGGTGCTGTGACCTAGATGCACAGAATGCCTTGGGACTAGACAGAGAAGTCCAATTCTCTTGGTTTCCTAGGCACCCAGTGTGCTCTCTGTTTTGAATCCCATAATCAGACACTCTTCTGTGCATCTTTAGGAGTGTAGTCACTTAAGTCATGGCTGTAAAATCCTCTCCAAGAGGCGAGTATCTTGAATTTAAATTTTGCAAATTCTCAGTTTCCTTTTGGATCTACTTCTCCTTGTTGGGTTCACCAGGCATCCTTTTATTGTGTTCTGGATATCACTTTTTTTTCCATGAGAAGGAGAGTTGTGTTGAATTATGTTTATATGTTTATGTTTTGAATTTACCAATTTCATAGACTGGATTTGGATTTGGGTGCCAGGTTTCTACAGCAGTTACAAGGGAGAATATTGACCTTTTCCTTACATGAATGCACATATGTTCAAGAAATTCTGACTCTGGTGAGCCACAGTTCTGCCATGTCATACACAGAGAAAATCTGCATAGAAAGAAATCCAAACAGTCAGTGTTGTAAAGAGGACAACTAACAGAACATGGGACCACAGAGATAGCGAGAAATCCACAAAGAAGCCACCAGACACCATCTCAGGACACATATCCCTGTTAATGGAGTCTCTGTGCTCTGTCTGATCCTGTCCTTCACAGCAATGACCAGTATCTCTCTTGTGAGATGGAGAACTGACTCTGTCTCCTTGTATATGTGCCTCTGGCATTTTTCCTTGGGCTGTTTGTTGTTTTGTTTAATTCTTTTTTTCAAGTACAATAACCATAGTACATAAACTGTGCTGTTACTGTTCCAGTGTTGGCAGCTGGGGCACATCTCTCCCACTTGTGTTTGCTGCTTTGTGTGCTGAGAAGAGTGTGCCACACAGACTTAATTATTAACATGGCAGTGTATGTTGCTCTTGGGAAATCAGAATTAGTGCAGTGTCTGCAGTGCCAATTTTCATGTTGAATTGTGTAATGTTTTAGTCCCTGCACTCATAGTTGAGCCCCACACCGACATCAGGAACACAGAGATGTTTGTGGTGCTTTTCTCTAAGTTTGTATTGCCATGAGCCATTTTCCTTTTCAATAGAGGGCTGTCTGGAGTTCTGAGGGAGGATTTTGCTTTGGCTGGGACTCAGCAGGGGTTGTTTAGAGAAATTTTTTTCCATAACTCAATCAATACAAATAATGAAAATGGAATGAAAGAAAGCAAATGACATAAATAAGAATTGGTTTTAAAACTTTGAAACCCCAGTGTTGTCCCTATATCTGAAGTTCTACTGAAAGCCTTAATATACTCGTTAACTAGTAAGTAAAGCAGTGGTTTACCTGCTAATTTGTTACTGAAGGTTATCAAAGATATAAACA
This sequence comes from Myrmophylax atrothorax, assembly GCA_026770055.1. Taxonomy (NCBI): domain Eukaryota; kingdom Metazoa; phylum Chordata; class Aves; order Passeriformes; family Thamnophilidae; genus Myrmophylax; species Myrmophylax atrothorax. The sequence continues at coordinate 2,841,206 of JAOXXN010000471.1, read as the reverse complement.
CTGTTAAATGCCATAAAATATGTAGTCTGCAAACTATTTGGTGTGAGGGATTGGTTGCAGGTTGAAGTTCATTGTACTGTCAGTGCCTAAAAAAAGCTACTTGAGTTGTATAAAAAAAAAAAAGTAGTTTGCATTTAGAGCTTAGAAACAAAGTTTTGACTGAGAGTTTGTTTCTCTGGTAATACTTATAGTCTGGTACCTACTGAAGTCAACTGCAATACTGAAAGGAATTTGAAGCCCATATTTCCCATAAATTGAGTACATTGAATCTGATCCTTTCTTTCTTTCTTTCAGTATTTTTAACAATTTATCTTATATTCCTAGTTCTAAAATTTAATTTTGGGCCTACACTTTAGAGATAGACTAGTTTTATCCTTAATGCTTGTTTGCCACTTGTAATCTCTGTGAGTGTTCATGTTTGTGCATAGATTTGCAAACACAGGTGGTAGGATTTTTTACAGCTGGTGGAAGCATTTTATTTCATAGTAATTTTTCTCTGCTCTGTAAAATTCAATGTCCGTTCAGAATTACCTGTTAAAGCTCCTGTAGTCAGGCAGTTCTGGCTTTGCTTCTGGTGCAAAAAGTTTAGGATATAAAGCTTCCAGCAGCTCTGGATCATCCCTGATGGCTTCAATCCAGGGAGACTGGTAATACTTTGGCACAGCAGTAGTGTTGAACTTTTCAGGAGGAATTTCTTTCAGTGGTCCAGAATATCCTGCAATGTGATCAGGGTAAAAGCATTATAATGATATTTGTGTTTTCTGCTTCCTTGCCACCATCCTGTGTGACTGGGAACCAACACACCATCATTTCTCAGGAAAAATGAACAGTTGGGTCAAGTCACTTGGCCAAAGATACCCAGAAACAGAAAACTGGCAGAGGAAATGTGCTGCATTTAAGGTAACTGCTCCAAAGTAGTCCAACCTCTTTTGAGGCTAAGTTTATTTGAGTTTTATATAAATTTGTTTTTATTGTGAGTGTTTGCCTGAAACCAGACTGTAGCTACACAGTGCTTGGGGAGAATTAACAAAAATCTTTTAAAAACAGCCTTTTGATTAAAACTAAGATAATTCTATAGTTTTGGGGTGAAATTTTCCAGAAGTATTAAAAGAAGTTAAGATCACAGTCATTATAGTGGAGTTTTCCTCTTTGATTTAAAGTATCCAGCCTTCTTAGTTCTCTGGTCCTTTTCATCATCTGAAAAAGTGAAGCCAGTTGTTCTCTCTGCATAATCATCTGAGGATCAGGCTTTGATCAGAACTTTACTAAATAAATTGATTCCTTATTCAGTGGGATTTCTTCTAAACCCAAGTGCAATAGATCAGGAAGACCTATTTGAAGAATTAAAGCCAGCATGTGATTAACCAGTTATGTGAGTTGCAATATTTATTTTAAATAGGAGGGAAAGCTATTCTACCCTTTTACCCTCACACTACATTTAACTTTTTAAAGTAATTCTACTTCCTTCTATAAGCTTAAGACCCGCTGTGCTTTAATATCTACTCGTTTTGCCAGACCTCTTTTGCCTAAAGAAAGGCTTGAAGATTTGTATCGTGTCTCAGCAATGGAAGTGATCTCTGTTTGCATTGTATGTGCCCAGTGGATGCCCAGAGCCTGAGCAGCCACTGACAGAGCAGCACTGACCTAGTTTGCATGGGCTGGAAAAGGTCTGCACAAAACATGCATTGAGTAATTCTGAACAAAGAATGAATTTGTAAGAACCACGGGCTGCTCATGGATAATTCATAAACAGGAAGAAGGGCTATATCACTGAATAAATTAATTAAAACAAATTAGGCTTCTCTAGTCTTTAAAGAAGACAAAATAAGGCCGCCTTGTAACTCACTGCTTTAAATAAAGCCAACAGTACCCCCACAGTTAAGGATTTAAAAAAGAACAGTTTATGCAGCCAGAGGCAAATCCCTTTTAAAGTTACTCCTCTAAAGGGTTCTAGCAAAACTAGTGACTTCAGATTTACATGGATGGATAATTAAACTACAATGACTAACTTCCAGGCTCTTGAGCAATGTGTTGCATATTAGAAACAAAGGTTTGGCAAAGAAAAGTCAGTATATTAGCGTGGTTTGAAATCTGAGGATCTCTTTCTCAATGCAGTAAGACCAGTACATATAGGAGCAGTCTCTCTTGATATTAAGGTATGTTTTCAGTTTAGGGAGAAATAGTACAGATGGTATGTCAGATCTTTTACAAACAAGCGGAAACAACTAAGAGCACCACTTAACATTTCTGTGAGAGATTCTGATTAGTTATCTGACTCTAATTTATCCATTTCTAATAGTAAGTCCATGAACAAATTCTGTTTTGTCAAGAAGTCCTTTCTCTGCCGTGAAACAAGCACTAAGTATGGTCAGTGCCTGCGAAGTCACACCTTACCTGGGGCGATGTTGTCGGGGTGTGGTGGGCTCCGGGGGTCAGGTGTGTTGGGAGGGGTCATTGGGGCGTGCTGAGGAATTCCTTCCATGCTGAGCCCGTCCATTCTCATGCTCGGGATGGGCTCCCCACGCTGCATTCAGAGGGAAGGAAATGTCACTTACAGGCAAAACAAACTGTGAGTCTGGTGAGGGTTGGAGTGATGCTCCAGTTTGCAGCCCAGCTCTGGTTCCCAGGGTGTACAGTCCTAGGCACACTGTCCAGCTGTGGGGCACCCTGCTACCTGCACAGTAACCCCCAGGATGGTCTGCCTGTTAGCCAGGAGAAGCAGCACTTTCATAGCTCTATTACATTGTCTATGTAACCAAAATTGAGTGGTTTTTGCAGTGTTAAGAGTGATCTGAGCACAGTTTTAAATGTCCATATTACAAGTGTGTGAATCTTTCATTGAAAGGATTGGAGCTGTTGTGAGCTATGTCAAGATTCCTACATCACAACCATCCACCCGAGCTGCCTGACGTTTTCCTGTGTTTGGGATATTTGAGTATTGATAAGCAGTCTCTGAAGAGGGTTCATCCCATCTGCTGATTACACCAATCACCACGAAATCTACCTGGGCGTGTGGGTGCTCCACAGCAAAGAGTTGCTCTGGTCATCCTGACAGGAAGGCCCATAAAATGTGTCCCCTGTGTCACTAGACAGTAAAAGCTGTTCTGTGCCTGACAGACACTCTTGTTACCCAAAGGTTCCAGAAATCTGGCAAGTTTGAGCCCTGTGAGTTTCAAAGCACTGGTTCTTCAAAGCATCTCTTCCCCTATCAGTTGAAAACTCACTGCATTTGTTGAACTGCTTTTGTTTGGGATTGTCTTTTCCTTTATTTGTAATAGAAATAACAACTTCAGTGCAGGTCACTTTCTGGAGGTTCATGATATGCTGTTATTTTCCACCCTCCTATCGGGTTATCGGTTCTAAGGAAACATCCAAAAGCTTAATCATTGTTGCTTAAATATAGAATTAGTGTCTCATAAGAAGTCAGTATCTTATTTTAGCTATGACACATAGGCTAAAAGCAATTTAAATATAGACTGGTTTAGAGTAAGAGTTTCTTGAAGTAGGAAAGCAAATAAATAATACTTGTTTGAACTTGAAACAACAACAAAAAACAGATCAAGGCAGAATGTTTCTTAGTCATCCTGAAGTATGTTAGAAAGATTAACTTTGGCAGGCAGAATCATAAAGATGATGAAGACGCCACCAGTGGTGGCTAAATAGGCACTTAAGGGAAGGGAACAGGAGCCAGAGGCATCATTTTTTCATGTATTCAAATGTCATACTCAATGTACACCATGTGTACTCTGTGTTTTTGTGGGAAAAAGTGGACTAGAGGGAAATGGATCTGTCAGACTGTAGCAAAACCATGGAAGTGCACACAGAATCTGACAAGATTGATGGTGTGCTCAGAATTTATCTGTGTAGCTTCTAATGCTCAACAGAGGGAGAAATTGGGGGAGCAGTGTTCGTAAATGGGCTTCTAAATAATAGTGTTTAGTAATAGCTGTGGGTGTTTAATTGAGTTATTCAGATTTTTTATATGGGATTTCTTTTGTGCAGATTTATTTTAAAAAGGCAGATTTATCAAAGCTCAAACTTGATCCCATTTTATCCCTGTGTAATTTAACTTCTGTTGAGTGATCAAACAAGTCTGAAATATCTGCACCATATGAAAAGAAATGTACATTTATTTTTTTAGTTGTCTGTAAGATGTCAGTAAAATACAAATAGCCATATTCTAATACAGGATTTTGCTTCTGTTCTTCCTGAAACTACAAATAAATCATGCACAATGTTTATCACAAGCACCAAGGGAACCCAAGCTAGTCTGACTGTTTCGTTAGTAGATCAGTACAAAATACTCACATTTCTTGGCTTGTTTGCTACGTAATGATAGTTTTCATATGTGTATTTGTCAGATCTGCGCTGGCGTCTCTTGAAGAGTCTGGCCCCTCTGTTGCTGAGTGTGGAGAGCTCCTCTACCATGATATCTCTGGGTGTGCTGACCTTTTTCCCAAGGTTTAAGGTGGGTGAGGCTGCAATACAATGGGTGAGTACAAACCTCTGCCTTCAATGCCTGACATTCCACCCCTTACACCTGAAATCCAACGTGTTAGTGCATCCTTAGCAAACATAGCACAGCTTTGTAGGGGGTTAGTGAAAGCAATCCTCCCAGAAGTTTGGGGGAGAGCACTGAACACCACAAACCTGTTTTTTCAAAGGTGTTAAGCACCTCAAGCTCCACATTTACTGCAGCTGAGTGGCATTCAGCTGTTACCAGGGTCCAATCTGTAGTGTCCTACACACCATATTAACAGCAGCCTGGTAAAACCTGACCTGCTGAAACAAGGAGCAAAATCCAGTCCCACCCCAGGGCTCCCACATCAAACCTTCAGTCAACTTCCTGTGTCCTGCATTGCATAGATGGGAGAGAACCCCTTTTAAACATACCTACCAGTTTCTTATTGCTTATAGACATTTTATTTTTAATTATTCTTTATATTCTGCTAGCTTTTATAATTCAGGGTGTGTTTTATCCTTTTAAGAAGAGTTTGCTTTAGGATGTCTCTATTAAATAGCATTTTAAAATTATCTTTAAACTAACTTTCAAAATAAAGCTAAAGGTGTGGAAAATGAGAGCCCTAACAAAGAATTAGAACATGCTGCTAGGAATTTATTCATTTAGAACATTTTATTTTCTATTCTCTCTAAGAGGACGCTGAAGTCCTAGATGCAAATTACTGTGTTCACTACTTGGGAAAAATTCTTTCTTTGTCTCTATTCACATCCTGGGGAATTTAAAAATGAGAATGCATAAACTAGGGAAGGGCAGATCAGTCAGGACTGTAAACAGAGAATTCTGGGTGTCAGAATTCCAACTGGGGTACTGGTGGCCCTGAGCAAGCTGTTGGTTGGTGATCTGACTAAATGTCCTCAGCCTACAGAAAAAACTTAAACCTCAGAACACAGTAATTTAAACACTGAAAAAACTATTTTCTACTTATTTATTTCTGCTTAAAATGTAGAGTTTAACAAATATAACAATAGTTAGATCACACAGTAAAAACAGAATTTCTAAGAAAATAATTCCCATTGCCACTTACTTTAATGCTTATCATTTTATTAGTTGAAATTGTTCTCAGTTCATAAACTTCATGGAGAAAAATAGGAAGATAAAGTGTGTTGAAGTGCATCACTGTTGATCTACTTCTGCTCATGTTGATTTCAATTGAAAGTTTGCAATGGCTTTACCAGGAACAGGAACAAGTTAACTGGATCGGGAGCTGGATCATGCCCTTCTGCTTTAGAAATGGTGTGTGCCAAGAATCCTGACAACCTCCTGTTATTTAAGAGGGAGCTACAAAACAGAGAGTTCTTAACATGGGAGAAAATGACTCAGCTTGCCCAGTGTGGCCCTATCAGGGACAGATAGTGGTGGAGGTTGGCTCTGGGGTGGAGATAACCACACTGGTTATTGGCCTGTGGCCTCCAATTTAGACCTCAGGTCATGTTTTGATTTCAGCATTTCTCAAGGTGAGTCCACACTGCATACATCCTGCAGAGGTACAGACTGCTGGGGGGCTGTGTGTAAGTAAGGAGTAAGAAATTTGCCCCACAGATCAGCAACATTCCTTGTTTGTACACAGAATGGGTGGTATGTACATCCCCAGGGACTGTGGTGCCAAGGTGGCTAGAGATCTCTGTCCAAACCACTCAGGATCCTGCTGGGACACACTGGATGCTGTCTATTTTGGGCCCTGCTGTTCCCTTACATACAAGCTGTTCTTGGTAATGTTCAGTGAAGGCTCCAAGCTACTTTGTAAGCCACAGTTGTGTGCTATTGTGTATCCAGGCAGCATCCCAAAATTGTAAGTGTGAAGTTCACT
>JAOXXN010000471.1:2805581-2829117 GCA_026770055.1 Myrmophylax atrothorax | reverse complement strand
TAACTGATGTTTCTGTATTCTGTGTCCATCTTAGCTTCAGACAACTGTGCACAGGTATAACTTGCTGTGAAATACCTGACTGGAGCCAGAAAGTGAATTAGGTAGATATAAAGTGCAAAAGTTGCTGGTTTAGATAAAACTAAAGGTGGAGATAAACTTCCAACCATTACTTTTTTAAATGAACCTGTCCTCACACATGTAAGTGTACCTATGATCTTGGTTCTACATAAATTCTGAGCTTAAAACTCTTACATGTGTTGCAAATGAGACTAAGTCCTGTTATTGTCATAAATTTTCATGAAGTATGTCCTGCATTCTGTCAGAGGCAATACAGGGTTCCCCATTTTCACTTCTAAATTCAAATTGGTTTGAATGAAAAAAAGAAAAATAGACTTATCTGTATTATACTCCCCTGCCTATAAAAAGTGTGGAAAAAACCATTTTTTTACTCTGCCCAGTTTTAGGTTTTGCTTAGGGAAAAGAAATCATCATTATTTTCAGATGAAAAATGACGTATTTTAATTTCAATTACAAGCTGTATTGGTGATTCCTCTGTAGCTACATTGGACAGACTGGCAAGAGATCATTATATTTGAGGTATTGATACAATGTATTCAATAATGTATAATGTATTTGGTAGACTTTTCAAAATATTGTTAATGTTGTCATTTATTCAGGTTCCAAAGACTATAATATTATTTTTCTGGGATCCACAGGAAGACATGCTATGATTTAATCTTTTTATTATCCTCAAGTTTTTTTAAAGCAAATGAGGTGGTTTATTTTGTGGGATTTACATTTGCCACATCAGACTTGGTAACAATTTACACAGAAAGGTTGCAAAAAAACCCCCAAAATCAAAACCCACCAAAACCAGTTGTCCTGTTTTAGCTGCATTGTCTGTAACATAGAAGGACCTAAAGGAGGATGAAATGTTCACAGACTCACAGACTGGCTTAATTATCTTAGTTGTTAAATAATACTTCCCCTCTTTGAAATTCCTGGTCTGATAGCTACAACTCATTGGAGACCAGGTCTGTGTTTGGCTGCAGTTAAATAATCCATAATAATAGGCACAAGGAGCAAGGAGCATTTCCTCAGCAGCGCTTCTTCCGTGCTGTGGGACCCTTCGGAATTAGGACAGGCATATTAGCAATGCTGTGCAGAGGTGGGGATGGAGCAGAGCTGTGTTTTTCCCTGGAGGCTCAGCAGCATCCCTGTTCCTCCCTGGGAGTGGGACAGTTGCCTCGGCAGGCCTGGGATGCTGGAGGAGTGTGGGCATGGTTGTAATTTGGGCTACAAGAACAGCAGATTTTGGGGGAGTTCTCTGACACCTTCATGCTTTGCTTTGCTTCGCTTCCAGTTGAAATACCCATGTTCAGAAGACACAAAGCTGAGAGCCCCATTTAATCCCAAGGGCTGAGGCCGCAGTCACAGGCCTGTGCTGTCAAAGGCTTTATCAGAGCCAGCAGCAGGCAGGGAGCTGTCATTTATTGTCTGCATGTCCTGATGCTCTCTGGTTAAAAACACATTCATCTCTGTGGGTGGCTCACTGCACTGTGAGCTTGGCGTATTATTTGGGGCTTTTATTTCATGCGAAGGATACAAGTCTTCTCCCTGCTTGTAACAACACTGTAGTTTGACATGGTGTCCCAAGCATGGAGTGTGCCTGCAAAAGAGACTGAAACTGAGAGGGTCCTTGCTTTGATTCATTGCACAGCACGCTCATCTCTTTGGCAGGGTCATGTTTGTTGGGAAATAAGTCCTTTTGATCCTGCATTTAATTCCAACTTCTTTCACCATACCTGGTAAATCTATTTAGATGTCTCCTCTAAAGGATTTGGATACCTGAGCATTTTATTTTGTCAGCTTCTGATGCTGTGATTTTAAAAGGAAGCATTTCAAAAGAAAAAGGAGTTCAAAGAAAAGACTGATTCTTCTGCCAAATTGTTGAACTTCTTCTGTTTGCTAAAGAGTGCCAAGCATCAAGTTGGCAGAGTATCTTAGGGCTTTTGTTTTTGAAGGTGAAGGGGGAAATTTTAGTCCAAAATGCATTTCATAAAGGTGAAGTATGTAATATGTTTATTAAAGTATTTGAAGATGCAGATCCAACAAAAAACCTCAATGTACATCAGATTTTTATGAGTTCTATTGGTGCTGTCAGATCAGGGGATTAATTTCATACTTATTTTCCTAACTTTGTATTGACAAACCCAGCCATTCAGAATGAATATCCATTTTCTGGACAGCAGTTTGTAAATGATGTGTAGCTTTAACTGCATTGCAGGGAAAGTACATAATTTTGTCTGGCATGCACTTCAGACATCTTTTCAATTTTCTGAAAAGAAACTGTTGGAAAGCTCAGGTTCTTGTAAATACAGGAGCTGGAATTTGAAAAAAAAAACCCAAACCAACCCTGAAATTTGAGGTTATATCCTGACATTTTAACAGCATTGCTGTCCTGGCTCTGCTTTGCTGCACTTTGTCAGTCCCAGTTCAGAGAAAAAATATTTGCCTTCTTCAAATCCATTGAATTCTTTTCTATCTGGAAAGGCAGCTACAAGCTTGGCTTGTGATGCTGGCAGTACTCATTATGTAAATATCTTGTTGATCTAAATTCTATGAATTTGGTGGTTTGAAACTAACTCTGAGAAGACAAGGAGACTTTTGTTACAGGCAGGGTGAGTTCCTTTACATGTGGTTTGCAGTTCATATGTTTGTTTTTAAGTCAGGACAGTGTGAACTCTTAAAAATAAACCAAGAAGAGAGCAAAATTCCCCCACTTAAAAATCAGCCTTAAAATGGTAAACACTGGTAAACAAATCTGAGAATAATCAGGGAGGGAAATAATTTGTGGTTAAAATAAAATAAGCTCCTGATCCCACCAGTAAACACCTGTTAAATTCTGTGTGTGCCTGGTCTGGTGCTTGCTGAGGGTTACAGCTCCAAAGCAACACTGGACTAGTTGAAGCACAAGTTCGAGAGCCCTTCAGCAGAATAAAGGTTTCTAGAGCCATAAACAAATTTGAACACAAAGAAGGGTATCTGGACTATTTTTCTTACATCCAAGCATAAGCAACACCAAGCCTGTGTTTATTAAGTATGGTTTATCTAGCTTTTCAGGCTGAAATAATTTTAAATGAAATAAATGTATACATTTAATCTTATTTAAGTGAAATAAATCTGCCAAGCTGAGAGTATCACCTGAGTGTAAAGGCAGAGAGGCTGAGGCTGAGTTGTGGCTAAGCAGGAACACTGTGAAAGGCACTCACAGGAACTGTGTTGGCAGGAAATAGTCAATGAAAAAACCAACAAGGAGTCAGGTGGCCAAGTGTGTTCACAGCGACAAGGTTGGCAGGAAAATGCCCTACTATTAAGAAGTATTAAGAGGTGCTCTGCTAACACAGTAACTGTTTCATTGCTGACGTGTTTCTGTTATTTTAAACACTCTTTTCTGAAACAAATGTATAAAACAAGCGTGTTTTCAGTACTTCAGTTTCTTCCCCCACTGCACAGTTCCTCATCGTGCCTGGGACCTCTGTGCAGGACTCCAGTGGAACTCTGGTTTGACAACCAATGCCAGTATTCCTTTGGAATCTCAGCTTTCATTTATCACTGGCTCTAATTCTTTCCCCCAACTGATAAACTTCCTGGTGTGTAAACTTAATTGGGTGTATTTTTTATTCATGATTTTTTTAAGGCAACTGAATTCTCCCAGAAAGGAGAACATGGCCTCTTCTGTAACAATGAACTTTATATAAATTATAATTGTATCCAGAGATCATCAGCTTCTGAAGTAGATTTTCCTCCTTTTGGTTTACTCCTGTTCCAGGCAGATTCTTTTCTCTACATGAAGAATATAATGTAACAAAACTTCTAATTACTTCTTTTGCAAGGCCCTAGACTGTATCAGCATCCACTTAAGTGTAACCATTAACTGAGAAGACATTTTTCTATTTTCCCCTTAAGGAAAGTAACAAATTCTTTTTTTTTTCCACTTCCTTATAAAAAAGTCTCTTCCATCTGTTTTATGATTAATCCTTGTCTGAATTCTTCCTAACACTAGAAATACAGAAACCAGATCGTGGTACAGTCTTGCAGCTTCACAACCACCTGGTATGCCATATCACACACACACAGCTTAAATATAAAGCTCATTTACATTGTCAAACTTTTTACCAGAAGAATTGATGATAACTAATGTAACAGCTACTGGAAGTTCTTGTTATTTTTTTAATCAGATATTCTTTTCCCTTAAAACGTGTCCAGTCATAGTAGGACAAAGTGAGTGGAATTAATTCCATAAATATAAAATTTTAATTTAATAATTAATTAATTAAATTATTTCCATAGCTGACGTGTTTTCCAAATGTACTTTCTAAGTAGATTTTCTATTTTCTACTCTTCTACTGGTTAAGGGCCAGCTGGGTATCTTACCAAGGAGATGTTCTCTCTTGTCAGTAGATCTGTGAGACTTGTGGGGTTTTGAGTTGTTGGAGTTGCTTGTTACGTGTTCTGTAATGGAAATATCTAACCTAAAAAAATACTTTTTATAATCAAAATACTCCCCTGATTTACTTGCAGAATTTCAGGCTGTGCCACATAACTTAGTTTTCTGAATAGTTTACTACTGCTTTGCTTGTTGCCAGTGATGTCAGAGTTAACTTGTGAGATGCAGAAGGTTAAGCTGTGGGTTCAGGTTCTGCCTCCTCTGGCCTGAGGTGACCAGTAGACCTGAGCTAAAAATCCTGTTTCTTGATGCAGACATGTACATAAGTGCCTGTGACCAGTCACCTAACTCTGTTTGACAGGAAAAATGTGAAGAAGAAATTATTATCACAAGAAATGGTGGGATACTCTGCTGCCCTGAGGAAAAACACTGTGAACATGCCTCATAATCCCTTGAATTGAAGTGAGGCTGTCCTGGAAACTTCAGCACAGTTCCAAGAGAAGTGTCATCCTGGGTAACAGTGGTTTCTTTCCAAGACACTTGTTCCTCTGGGCACAGTTGCTGTTTGTAAGTGATTCAGACTAGTGTCTCAAAGTCTGGGTGACCCTCCAGCCCTGCCACAGGGCAAGTGTGTTAACCTTGTTCTGTCCTTGGCCTTTTTGGGCAGGGCAGCTCTTGGGATGGCCAAGTTTTAGGCCTAAGTGTCAACAGGGATGATACTGTTCTTATGAGGTGGGAGTATGTCATGCAGTGAATATTCTGCTAGTGGGTGTAGTGGTTTTTAGTTCTTCTTCCTTAACATATCCCTGATGCTACTGACACGAATATTCCACTGTAAATTAGAATTAATTAGGGACAGAGTTGTGATTTAAAACAGCTGAGGTTTCCCTCGGATGCACGGCTCTTGTTCACTCCAGAGGGAGCAGGATCGTGTCTCCTTTCAGAGACATGCAGCATATTTCAGTCAGTACACATTACATAACTTGTCCCACATTTCTTTCTCTTTTTAGTATCCCAGTGTTATGGGAAATTATGTTCCCATTAATCATTATAGCTGCTCATCTCTTTCTGTGAAAATAAATTACCCTCCGCTGCCCTTCCTGCACAGGAACATATTTAAACCAAAATAAGGATATGTCCATGATTGGTTCAGGGAAGGGAGTGTCAGCTAATGGGGCTTTGCTGCTGCACAAGGATGAAAGCAGGATTTGTCTGTGCACTCAGTGGATTGCAATGCTGTGTGGTGGTGTCACTTGCCAAATAAGATTTCTCCTCTAGCACATGCACAGCTCGTTTGGACGTCCCTGGAAACAGCAGCTGAGCCCCAAATGTGGGAGTGAGTGGTGCTGCCTGTTTTGTCACACCCACCTCTGAACCCACGTTGGCTGGGAAAGCACAAAGCACCTGTGTGGCTGGGAAAAACCAGCAGGCCTCTAAATTCCTAGTTTAGCTTGTCTCCAGCTTTATTGGGGCAGTTTTTAGAAAGGATTTAAAAGCACATCCAGCACCATGTCCAGGCTGCAGATCAGGGGGCTGCTTTTAAGGCATGATGGGCATTTTACTGTTTTCAGGTGTCTGCTGCTGAAAAGTAAGTTACTTTTATTTACATGGTTTGAGCATGAATTTAGTGACTTACCTTATCCAACAGTGTAAATATAGAGGCCGAGTTATTTTTAGACTTCACAATGTGATACTGGGCAAAAGGACTTTTGACACAGAGATTGCTGGTTACCAAACCACCAACTTGCACCAACATTTTTCAGTAACTGTCTGTTTCTCTTTACTCAGGAGCTGTGAAGACTGAGAGAGCAAGTTAAAGGCTGGTTGCAGCTGATCCTCAGGGAACAGATCCTCTATCCAGAGGTCAGTTTTCTCCAGTGAAGAGATCTGAGGAAAATTCACCCTCAGGACAGACTGAGTTCTCTTTTAAAGTATTTGTAAGAGATGAATACAGGATTAGTTGCACTTGGAAAATGAGTTTCTTATTTGGCCTTTGAAGAAAGATGAATTTACATTGGTCTTATGGAAGAGTACATGTTGTAGTTTTGAAATTGAATATACAGGACAAAAAGGCCCAGAAATTTTAGGGCAAAATGGGTTCATTTCAATTAGACAATTAAGTACTTAAGAATCAAGCTTTTCTGTTGACCCCTTCAATTCTGTGCTGAGAAATGAAATCTCTACACAGTGAAGGTAGCAGAAATTAGGAAGACATCTAAATAAACTTTCTGGTCATCTTCAGCTGACAATCATGTGACCAAAGCAAGGGCTGTTCCTCTTGCAATGATGTAATCTCTGCTGACCTTACAGGCATTGAGTGTCAGGGACCATCCAGGCTTGTGGAGGGACACCTGGATGTGTTTCAAATGCCTTCTGCGACTGTTCATTAAAGTAGCAGCATAATTATTAGTAAGGTGACACTTCTAAAGCTCCAAGTCTGCCTCTGGCATTTGTGAAGGTTCTTCCCAAGGTGCTTTTGCATAGGCAGACTCAGTGTTAGCAGAGAAGATGCAGGGTCTGCTGACTTGGTGGGGGTTTTTCCCAATAATCAGACACGAGATGAAGACTTCATTTCTGAAGTTATGGGTTTGCTGAACTTGTTTTCTGTTTGATTTTTGATTGTCAAACAAGCTTAAGAGTTTCTGTCTTGTCACTGGTAATTACCAACAATCCTTAGTGAATTTTCCCTAAATGGAACTGATGATGTTCTGCTGTACTGCTTTGTGACATTTCCAGTGTTTGGGTATTTCCTGGTGATCCCATTAACATTGAAGTTAATTGGAATACTTCACAGTTGAAATGTAGAAAGCCTGCAGTTGAGCAGATGTCCTTCTTATGAGTTAGCATAAAAGTACTGAGTTGGAAATGCCTTTTATTTGTTGCAGTGTCATCAAGATGTGTCATGACCTTACCTCTGAAAAGTTTGAACGTTGTTCCCAAACCCATTTAAAAGCCTCTGCTTGTCAGTGCCTCCTCACCTGATTACCTGAAATCCAATACGGTGCCATTACATTAAGCAAGTATTAACTTTAAAACTGTAGCACATCACAACTGAACAACTGTTCCTGCATTAGACCCCAAACATACCTTTCAGTTTGATCCTCTGAAGTGCAAAATATCACAGGAGTTTGCCTTATGTAGAGAACATCTACTGTACTACTGTGCAGTTGTTTTAGGGATAATTTCTCAGTTTGTGATTAATTCTTGGCATTTCTTCCATTTTTTCCTTTAGCTGCTATTGGAGTCACACAAAAAGATCCCTCAAGGAGCAGGTTGCCACAGTAAGCATGTATTTTACAGTATATTTGGAAGGTGTACAATAGATTGGATATTATTCTTTACCAAGTGTGAGCAGCAGCCTTGGAGGTAATACTTGCTGGATTATACCATCACCAGTCTGCCCCTTAATTATTTTTATAAAAAGTAATTCACTGCCTCCAAATAATTGTGAACTCAAATACATAACTCTTCAACATGAAGATTCAAAGACCAAATTTTTATCCATAGTTCCATCTCTGCAAGAAGAAATATTTTAAAATAGAAGGAATACATCACTCCTGAAACCTGCTGTATTTCCTCTTAATGTTGTTGCTTTTAATTCTTTCTTCACAGATTCACTTAGTTTAGAAACATTCCAGGACTAGTGGGCAGAAAACAACACTCCTACCATCTCATATTTTCCATTGTGCAGGAGTCTAACCATGCCATAGATATTTTCCATTCTCAGTCTTGATGTTCTACAGATGTGGAATTAGAGCTGGTTACACTATGAGGGAATGCATGGTGGGGATGTACATGTGTGTTTTACTTCCCTGAGGAATTCCTCCATTACTTTGGCTCCCCTGAATGTGGGCATTGTGCCCAGTGGGGTAACACCTGCTGTACCAACACTTTCACACACCTTAATGCAGATAAAGCTTCTCTGTCAAAGCAAATAGGAACTGCCAGCGTTTGCTTTTCCAAATTCCTCTCTTGCTTAGGACAGTGAACAGAACTAAAAGAATCAAGAAACTCTGATTGACAAAGTCATGGAACTTCAAGTTTTCTTTGTAGTTCCATCGCCCTCAAAAATACACTGTAAGAATGAAAGTCATTGGTGCAGACTTAGGGGGTTTGAGTGTAAATCTTATCTCCCCTCCCTTGGACTCCCTTTCATCTGAACTCTGACAGAAGCTATTCTTCAGTTGTTGCACTAGGGAAAAAAGCTATATATAATATAGACAGTACACACATAAATACAAAGGGTTTTTTTCCTAGGGTGCTTTGATAGTTGATTTAGCACAAATAACCATTATCTGTAGCCATAGAAAAGAAGAAACATGGATGAGCCATTAGGGAGGGCAGATCCAATGTTTCTGCCTTTTCCCCTGTATCGTATTTACTTCTAGAAATTAAATTAAAATAAAGAGCTGTATAATACTGCCATCATCTTTTTTGGTAGTGGATGGAAACTTGGGCCTACTATACATTTGTTGGTTATCCTAAGACTGTTCCTTACTGATTCAGTAGCAATGGTATGCTGTTTTCTATTCATGTACTTGCTGTATTTTTTTTTCCAGAAGATTTCTGTTTCCAGAAATTAGCATTGCTAACTCATTATAGCAGGGTTTTTTCATTATACTTTTTGTTTATAAACATGTTTTGCCAGCACACTGATTTTATTTACATTTATTGTTATGCCACCTGTTTAGAAGCAGAGGATAATTGTTAACTCCACTTTGTTGAGATAAAAGTGGCAAACTGATCAAGTTTTGCTCAGTCATTTTTATGTCAATTATGCAACTTCATTTTAAAACAGTTTTCAAGATAGAAGAGAAACTCTTACCCCATCCACTCTGGCATAATTTTTCATGGCAAATAATTTTCAGAATTTTTTTTCTGACTAACTGGGCCATAACTTCATCAGTCTCTTGAGTTACTAGATTGTTTCTTCAAAGGATCTGGAGCTTCCTGTTTCTTTTGTGAGCTGTAAGAATGTAATTGTGCTGTTTGTGCAGTCTGCATTGCTGCTATAAATAGCCAGTGGATTACAGGTGAGGGTAGGACTGGAATGGCTGAGTTCAGTCCAGTGCTGCCATTGTCCCCACAGCCCTGGGCAGTGACATGTTCTTTCATTGGTGTTTCCTTCCATTTGTACAGCGAGATAATGACTCTGTCCCCTCGTGGTGTTGAGGCCAGGAGTAATTGGCTGGTACCTGTATGGCACTCATTCAGTAATGCTGTAGGAATACCTCCTGTGCCATCTTATTTAGCTCAAACTTTATGGCATTTGAGTTCTGCTTCTGCTTCAATGTATATGTGGACATGCTGATAATGACACTTTTGTGTCCAGACAGTTCTCTGACTGTGCCAGAGCCCCTCTGTTGAAATAGAGGCCTTGTCAGGGAGAGCAGATAGTATTGATTATATGGACTGTGTGCCATTGCCCTCTGTTGGACAGCACTAGGCTTAGTAAAGTGCCTGTCTTGTTTTGGGTTTGAAAAACTTGGGAGACATAAACATGGTAATATTCAGTAAGTTTGAAGCATTTAGTGACAAACTGACCATCTTTTAGCAGAAAAATAAATGAAATCACCTAGCCACATTAGTTATTGCTGCCAAGTGCAGTAAGGGTCTTCACACTGAGTGTCCATAACATGTTGGTCTGCTTAGCATTTTCACAAAAGAGGATAAAAACAAATATCTTTGATTTTTTTTTTTTACAGGCAGAGTATGCCAGTAGGCTTAGCACTATTGCCTTCTGTTTGTCTTAGCTCTGTTTCCTTGTGCTCTCCCAGCTGTGTTTCTGTCCTTGCCATGGTGTGACACGGACCAGAGTCAGGTGTTCCAGAGGCTGCACCAGCCCCTAAAATACAGAGGGAAATAGAAGCTTGGAAAGTCACCACATCCTATGGTCTGTACAGAATCTTTCTGCTTTACTGGCATCTCATACACTCTAGAGTATCTGAAAGGGACACCATGAATAATGGCAAAAATTTTAAACAGGAAAGTAATAAATGTAAAACGCACAAACAGTCAAAATATTATCTGGGGGGGAAAAGATACAATGTGCCCTTAATTCTCACTGTAATTGTGAACTTAGTCCTAAAGCACCTTTGTGTTCTCTGCCCTCCAGTACAGTTTATGGCAGAGCATTCAAAAGATTAGAAACTATTACAAAGGTCTCAAGGAAAAAATAAAGCTGCTGTTGCTACTCCCTGAGTGTTACCCATTTGGACTGCTGCCAGCAAAACATATAGTCATCCTGCTACTCATTTGAGGTTCCATACACAGGAGTCACATCTAACTCCAGCAGTGCACACCCAAAACACAGTGATCTGGATCTAATTCTGCAGGTAAATTACAGCTTATTAAAATACAGGAATACAGGAGTGGGAATCTCTTCCTTTGAGAAACCTCCTTGTTGATTTTGAAAAAGCATCTACCTAAACTTCAAGATCTTTATGGCTACCAAAATAACAACCCTCATCTCTTCACTGTCCTTGGGGTGAATTATCTGGTTTGTTGTTGATCCACTTCTCAAGTACAGAACTATCCAATCTGCCCCCTACAAACCTAGAGGAGTTTGGAGTGATCTAGGTCTGTGTCTGGAGTCCTGGAACTTCTTTTCTCGTACCAGATCAAGCCTGGTGAGGTGAGGAGCAAGGTCAGGTGCAGCACTGCAGGAACACGATTCCAGAGCTTCTGAGGCTGGGCTGGCATTGCGCAGCCAGGCAGCACATTTCCACAGCCCTCAGAACTCCTACCAGGATGGGCTGTAGCACAGAACCCACCTCAGGTCCAGAAACAGAGGCGTGTGTTCTGTTTCTTTGTCTTTTTATTTTGCTCTCCAACTTAGCCAGGTGTTGCTTATAACTTAACTGTGTATTATCCTAATGTGATCAAAATTAACTTTTCCCTTCCTGTAACAGCTTCACCCTTTAGAAAATAATTCACATGCCAAAGATTCTGCAATCCTTGTACTGAGGAGATACCTGTATAAATAGAAAGAGAGGGACATGTATGGTCACCTGCCTTCCTGCACTCTCCACTCTGTCCAAAACTCCTTGATCCTCATCTGTGCATATATCCTGTAGAGTTGGCATCCAGCCCACCTACTTTATGCACTTATTTGGGGATGAAGAGACTCTTTTTAAGAGTACCCTTCCTCACTGATTACACAGGAGGCCAACAGAGTCCCAGCTGAGATATCAAACCATATGTCTGCACATAGAAAAGAACAAGTTCCTAACAGACGTGACATTAGAAAAACTAGTTGATGCCTTATTGCTTTGTCAATCACATTTTCTTATTCTACAGGCTTCAAAAAACTACCAAACTGCTGACACAAGTTCATTGCTTGTGAATTAACAACTAGTTGTGCTTTGTGGTGCTGCACATTTCTCTGTGAATGAAATCCTTGCTCTGCTGACATAAATGGGAAATTAGCAAAGCTCCCAGTGACTTAGCTGGGATCAGGATTTTGCTCCCTGTGGTCAAAGGATTTTTGTTGCCTTGATGTCTGTTCTTGGGTTTCTTTGAACTACCTTTTTTCCTCGGGACATGCAGATTCAGGAGGTACATTTATTCATTTCTGGTCTTTTTAGCTTTGTTTACCACCAAATGGAAAATCTCTTAGTGTTTTAAACTGCCAGAGGAAGTAAAGAATGGTGAATTCCATAGACATAATGGACAGAGTAATCCTGAACTTTCACATAAGTCATGGAATTATGTGGATCTGTAGTGAGGAATTACTTGGTAATTAGAAAAAGTTATCTATTTATTTCTCATCCTTTAAAAAATTATCGTTTGAAACTATTCTTTTGTGTATTCCAGTAATTCAACAGAGAACTTCCACTCAACTTCTGTGTTCCAAAATACAGACTATTTAACAGGCAAGATATTTGCATTTAACTGTAAATATGAACTGTCTTGAACACACCTAAAACTCAGAGTAGCTGATGAGCACCTGATCAAAAGTGCTGTGTTTATGCTTATAAGCTTTTCTGTTAGGAAAAAACTATTGGAAATACCACAGAGTTGAGCATATGCTGACCTTATGTTCGTTCTTCTTTTCCAAAAATTATGGACTTTCTGAGATTAAACTCAAGTACATCCATTGATAACAGGAAGAGACTGATTAAAACTAAGATGGCTTAGCAGATTTTTAATAACATGGAAAAGTGGCAATTGTTTTATAACTGCCACAGTTCTGTGAGTTTGTTCATGCTGGGAAAGTATACCAGTACATCTGTTATTCTGACTCTGAATTCTTTAAAGCTTCTTATTTTCCATTTTCCCCTTGGGCAGATTCTGCTTGTCTAGAGCTGGCTGAAGATTATTTGCAACACACAGCATTGTTTTTCCAGCAATTAGCATATCTTTCCTGCAGTTCTTTATTTATAAGGAAAAAATAAGTCATGCACTATTTAGACAAAATGATCCTCGAGTTTTGATTTATTTTAAAGATAAAAATAGATCTACAGGTTTATCAATACCTTCTTTTCTATATGGTCAGTATATTATAACCTTGCAGCTGTGTTTGGACTGTGCCACAGCACAGCATGTTCTCCTTGTTCTGCATTAATCTATTAATTAGCCATTACCTTTCTTTATCCATAAAAAGCCCCACAACTTTGTGTGCATGCACACAAACACTCCTGGGGTCATTTTGCTTAGAGGGTAAAATACTTGAGTCCTTTTAGGACTGAAAATGTGTGAACAAACACCAAACCTTTTACTGCATATTGGGCACTGTCTGACGTGGCAGCAACACGAGGCTTCGTTTTAAAATCCAATAATATATCCAAGTGAACAATTGCAAAGCGCAAGTGTTCAGTTTGAGGAAAAGCAGATACTGGCCTGGAAACATCCTCCTTTCTGGACTTGAAATTCCTGGCTCCACCAGCCTCACATTCAGTGATGGAGCAGTCTGCCACACTGGAGCCATTTGAAATGCTGTTAAACAGTGATGAATGCACCACGAAATTTAGGGCATTCCAAGAAACCCAAAGTACATTCTTTGGGAAGTAAAATATCATCCAAAAATGATGCCTGTTTGCCTGGGCAGTGAGATTTTTAATCTGTTGTGAATTACTGGTGTCAAGGGAGTGATGTTTGACTGTGAATCTGGTTTATGTTTGCTTTCTTCATGATGTATTTAAGAGCTTACCAAAGAAGAATGAAAAGGTAGCCATGTAAAGGAGTAGTACTGGGTCTCTTATAACCTTGTAAATCCCTCATAGAGCAAAGCTATTAAAATGTTACTGTGGAGCTTTTTCAGTTCCCCAAGTTTTGCATGCATCAGTCAGTTTTCTTGCACTGGAGGCAAAATCCTTCTTGCTTTACAAATGCAAAAACTGCTTTGTGATTCGTTTCTTGTCAGTAGTGAAAATCTCCCCTGGCTTTTCACAGATAGATTCTATGTGCTGTCCTTATTTCCTTGCCAGCTATCCACCCAAACAGCCTGAATAGTATAAAGACTGAGTTCACAATTTATTCACAATATTTGTTTCTTTTTTGAACAGTATGTCTGAACTGAGAGTCAACAACAAGAGAATACAGCAATGAACAAACCTACAGGAGCTCACAGAAGTTGAGGTGCATGTAAGGTAGAGAATTAACTATAGTAAGCAGATATTGCAGTTTTTATGGTTGGGATGAAAATGTTCAAACAATAAAAACTGTTCTGATCATATTATTCAACCTGGGTAGATTGTGCTTCACTGCCTTTCCTTCCTCTGCTTAGTCAGTATGGAAATGAAATTCTACTGAATTTGATAAGTTGCCTTTTGACCTGATGCTGATTTAAGCTTCTAGAAGCTCATACCAGCACGAGGTCACTGACAGGCAAAGTCAGTGAGTCTAAAAATGGTGCAGAAAAAAAGAGATTAGGCTTTACTTGGGTTCAGATTATTTAAACAAACAGACAAGAATTCAGGGAAAACAAAATTGTGTTTCTCATCTAATTGGTCACATCACTTTATTATATGATACAATTTACACCTCTGGCATGCAGGCTCAAATAAAGTGTCCTTTGCAGTGAGCAAAAGTCTTTAGAAGTGAAAAGTTTTTTATAAAGATGACACAGTCTTTTGCTTCTAGACAGAAATGCAGTGTGAGTAGATATTTGGTCGTGTTAAAGCAAACCAAACTGAAAACAAGTGATGAACAAGAGTCATGAACATCATCAGCTAACATAACTAAAGAAACTAAGTTTTCAGTTATATTGTGTATTCAAGTGCTCTGCCTGTTGACAGAGACACCTCTGAGGGTGAACACAAAGCCAACAGATTTCAAATAGCAAGAGAAATTTTTCCTCATGTTAACTGAGCAGATCTGTGCATTCAAAAGCAAATGTAAGAAATACTTGCATTAATATATTCAGAACTCACACACAACAGTCACAACTATTTGACAGAAAGATGCTTTGCTCGTGGAGGAATGGGGTGAAGAACAGAAAGTGAAAAATGCTTTGGGGTCCTTCAGAAAACTCTAATGCATTAATATCATTTACTGCTCCGGGCCTGCTACTCCCTTTGAAATCAGTCCATGGTCTCAATCTGGTTTAGTCTGACTCCTTCTAAACAAGCTGTGTGATCTGTCTACATGCTTGTCTGTATGACTGTCCTCCTACAGTAACTGCAAAAATGTTTCATTTCTGTGTGGCAGAGGAATAAATCTCCAAGACAATCCAGTGCCCACAGACTGTGTAAAAAGAGGCACTGGGTGGAGGCCAGATCCACTCACCGTTGAGGGAAATGCTGCACTGTGAACTCATTCCCTGTGGGATACGAGAGAATCCCTACGGGAAAGAGAGCTGGCAAATCCTCAGCAGGAGGGGAAAAAAGTCTGTAGCAGACCATGTTAAACACCCAAGTTACTGTGATTTAGCTATAAAGGGACAGAAAACTCAGCATCAGGAATTCTCATATTCACAGGTATTCAGTGATGAGCTGCTTTTTGTGAATAGAAGAAAATGATAAGGCTACACTTTGTTTCCCTTGGGGGATTGATAGAAAGTCAGTGATTCTGCCTGAAACTCTTTGCTTACATGTTTGCTGCATGTTTGGGGTGGGGAATTAGGGCTTCATCCTAGAGTATGTTTTCCCATGTTGCTATGTGGTCACAGCATTAAAGCCTTTTTAATATCAGTTCATATCGTAACTTCTTTTTGCAATATCAAAATTTTAAAACCACTTGTGGCAAATTTTAATGGCATGTACATTAAAATTAAGCACACTTTTCCTTGTGGTAGATGCATAAGCTTAAAATTCACAGCACTGGTTTCAATGAGAATTCAAAAGTCAGGTGTCTGATTCTGAGAAATGAAATAATGGGGTTGGGTAATAATATGCCTTTCTGCAAATTCATTAATCTGGTTTCCTGTTTAATGATGTAAAAGAAACAGTTCAAACCAGAAACCTAGATGCAGGGAATCATTTTTTTATGGTAATATGAACCACAGTTCAGCAAAATATGTAAGCACTATATCCTTCTCAGGGTGTTGGCCTTCTGTGGAATCCACATGCTCTGGCAGTTAGTGAATAATTAAGGCCTTGATGACCTTGAATTATAAATTCCACTGAATTTCAGTCTGAATCATCATTTCACTGGAATTAAGTGAAAACTTGATGTGTTCTTCTAGGGAATTAGGCCTGGATCTGAAGAGAAGGCCTTAAGGCAAACAGAACTTCCACAGTCTCACTGGTTTCAGCAGGAATATTCCCAGCTGTGATAAAAGGGGACATTAAGGGACTCTGCAGAGAAACATGTATTTCTGCCTGTGTGGCAGGAAAATTTACTCTCATTATGTGCATGTATGACTGAGGTACAGAGCTCATTTTCAGGCATATCATGGCAGCTTTGTTTGTGTAATTTTTCTGAATTACCTTTTTTTTGCACATTCATATTTTATGAAATAAATCTGAAATGTGCTATAGCAGTAAGGTCATAGTCTAAAGGATTGCAGCTCTCATGTCTGCATTTCCTGCTTGGTCAGGAGGATCAGTTGATTTCAGAGAGACTTCTGTTTGACTAGAGAATTACTGCCAACTTAAACTCATTAGGGGTATATTTTTCATGTAATTATTTGCTTTTATGGGAAGTTCTAGCTCAACTGAACTTGTATTTAATTTTCCTCTTTCCTTGATACCAATTACATTTTATAATTGCTATGAGGGAAAATTCTTTGCAGATGGGAATGTTTTGTAATACATTTTTTCTTACTGCATGTATGTTTTAGTTCTTTCTAATGTAATCACTTCACTCAAGCTGACAACCTTGCTGAAGCTGAGAATAGTTAACTGTTCTTCTGCAGTAATTTTGGTTGACTGTGCTTGACAGATCCTTGAAAAATTCCCCACAAAACAATGAGGACTGACAGTACTTTGCAAACTTGGGATGTCCATTTAATGCTTTAACAACATCTAAACTACCCAAATAAGCTTGGAATACATATATTTTTAGCCACATACTTCTATTGTTTAAATAAGCTGTAAATGCAAGACATGTATCACCAGCACAAGTCATTCCCCATCTCTTCAGATCCATCAGGATTGTTTAAGTACCACTAAGCCCCCAAATCCTTGCTACCAGACTCATACCGTGTCACACGTGTCAGAAACCCTCTCTCACATACCCTTTCCTACAGAGGACAGGTGCTGTTCTTGATAAAACAACTTCTCTAGGTCTTCCAAACTGAGGATGCAACTCAAAAGCTTTCTAAACATTGAGTTACTTAGTTCCTACAAATAACTGCCAGCCAGTCAGATTACCAGGCACTGCAGCAGTAAATGCTCAGCAATCAGTGCATTTCACAGAGAAACAAAGGCTGTTCAGCCTCTCACTTCTTTGATAGTTTATTACAAAATTAACTTGCAATCCAGTTTAAAGACATTCCTCATGTATTTTGTTGTTCAAGTATCATGGTACTGACCTCTACTGACAACACCTTCTTCCTTCCTGGTGTTTTCAGATCATTTGGTTCATTACAATATTTAAAACTTCATCAAAACTGTCTTGAAGTTCATCTAAAATGGGTGACTGTGTAAGATTTCCTGTATCTGCATACTGTGGTGGTTCGGGTACCACGACAACAGATGTATTCTGACTGTTGCCACAGTAAAAATATCCACTGATCTACTTTCTTAGCTCATTATAAAAACACAGGAAAGAAAACATATGGCAAATAAGCCAGTGCTCCAAAGTATTCCACTTCCATTAGAACATTTTCAAATCTGGCTATATTTAGTACCTTGGAACTCATGTCAAACATACCCAGAAAACCTACGAGGTCCTGTAAAATACTTCTTGCATTTAAAATGCCCTTATTTTACTCTTTTTTTCACGTCAGCTTAACTGCAACCACTTGTACTGTCACTTTCTACATCCTTTCTGTATTTTTGCATCGAGCACATTGATTGCCCCACTTTCATCCCTCCCCTTCACCCCAAGAAATGTGTGGATTTGCCTTTTGACAAACAGAACAATCTTAGGTGTAAAACTGAGTCTATCCTAGAGGCTGCAAGCCCTGCAGTCATGTGAAAAGTGTGCTCCACTCAAGTTTGCCTCCTCATTTCTTCAGTTCAGAGATCATCAGGCCAGCAAGAAACTTTCCTTCTCCAACTCAACTCTTAAGGCTTGTAGAGCTGGAAGAAGGGAAGACGCACCGGGCGCTTCAGCTGCTCATGTCGGCCGCCTCCACCCCCTGGGCTGTGGGTTGTAGTTGGAATCGGCTGCTGAGAAGCCATAGTCAGACCTGGCATCGGTGGCCGTGCTGTCGGGGTCAGTCCTGGAGCGCTGGGCGCAGTAGGGGAGCTGGGGCTGGGGGCCGAGGGCACCCGGGGCGGGCAGGGGGCTGTGCTGGGCTGACACAGCCCCCACCTGCTTCCCTCCCTCACCGGGAGGCTCGTAGGAAACCTTCTGCTTCCATTCCTCGGGTGGCTCAGGGAGCGCCTTCCTGCGAGCTGCCCACACTACGTTGGCAGCGATGGATTCCTGCATGTTTTGGGGGCCAAAAGCTTCATCCACCAGGCCGAGGGGAGAGCGCGCCGCCGCTTCCCAGGGAGTCAGTCTCTTGCCAGGCTTGTCGGCCGCTGGGTCTGCCTTGCTGAAGTAATCGGGGGCAGGCTGAAATATCAGAGGAGAAGTAGGAGACATGGCTCGAGAAATGAATGAAGAAGGTCTCCCAGGAAGTGATAATGAGCGGCCACTGCTTCTGCCCTAGGGAATCAAAACACCAAAAAGAGTTACAAACAGCAAGAAAGGAAGCCCCTTCTCTCCCCTCCCAAACTGCAGCAACAGACCCTGAAAGCACGTGACAGTCCCTTTCTATGTCTCTGGGTGTTTGGTAAATCTTTAATTTGCTGGAGAGACAGCAGGTATTGAAAAGGAAGCAGAGAAGGAAATAGGAACAAATACAGAGCAAACTGATTTTTTGAGGAAAGTAAACAGGCTTTTACTGAAAGGGCACAATGGCATTAGCAACTGTGCAGCCTTCCCACTACTCAGCTACTGTGCCTTGCTCTGAAAAGACCATTCTTAATGCAAAAGGATGTTGTGACAGTTCTGTGTGTGTTTGTAAGATTCTTTTGAACATTAGGCACAGCCTAATTTATTTGATAACAGCCTCTGCCTAGGACATCTGTCCAGGAATGTATCTTTGGCATTCTCCTGTAAGAAAGGCTTTTCTTACTCAAAAATTAACTTCTCCTAGTCTCCACTTTCCAGGGCACAAAAATGAACAGAAACATTAATGCAATCATTCACTAAATACCCTTACATGACACTACTTTTGGCTTCTTTAAAAGCAAATGCCCTCAGATTTCAGTACATTCCGACCCACTTATAGGGAGCAATCCATTCATATTTGACAAATCCTAATCTTCTTAGTAATGCAGCACTTTGAAACAGAAACTGTGCTGGTGAGAAGGTTCTGCTGCAGCAGTCACTTGGCAGCACACGAAGAAGGTACAGCTTTTCCCCAAGCCAGACCTGTTCTCTGTGTTACAAAACCAGACAAATTACCATTGTTCTTAAAGTCTCTATATATGTGGTTCCTAAACTCATCAATTTACACTCATTGATTCACGTCCTGAGGTTTAAATGCCTTTAATTCTGAAATCTGCTGTGAAAGTCCAGGCCAGAGGCTTTGCTAATTTGCAAACAGCATTGGCCTGTGCTACTTTTCCTAATTAGCCTCCAAAACCTAAAATACTGTGAGCATGATCTGGATCCCAGTGTGTAGTACCTCGTGTAGTGGCACACAGAGCTTATGCACTGAGAGTTCTGACAAGTTTCACAACTAATGCTTTATAACAGGAAAGTACCTCTTAGATATGATCAGCTATTCCCAGCTTGCTTTTCCAGGGAGGAAACTGCCTAACGTGGTTAATCCTCCCCCGACATAGTTAGAGCAAACTTTCATGTTAGAAATTAGTCTGATAACCCAAACCACAAGAAATTAGGTGATAATTAAGAAAATGAGGAAATTGAGACGATAAGGTTGTACAGTGGGATAAAAATATTGAACAAACAGGTCTACCTGGTTAGGTCTGTGTTAGCTCCTAACAGGAGGTTCTAGAACATTGTCTATGCTGAGTAGACAGAAAAATTCCCCTTTATTTAATGGAAATTCCAGTTCCAAGCCCTGTGAATACTTCAGAAATCAGAGGGCAATGATCCTGTTAAAACAAGTGTTGAATAAAATACCTGGCTTTTCAAGACAGTTAGATAAAGATACTGTTTAGCCTGTCCTTTTCAAACTCCAGACTTTATCAAGCTGTAGAAGTAGATTTTTGGCCTAACCGTTAATGATAAAGGAACTAATTTTCTTTGACAGACTTTAATCAGAGAAGGATGAATTATCAAGTGGTTCACATTATTTGTCTGACAGAATGGGTCATTCTACCATGTAGAAGTCCTGCTTTGGTGTTCCCAGACCAGTCAAATTCTTCCTTTCCCTCTTTGTAGCTTGTATTTAATCACAGTTCTGATAATAAGCTGGTTTTTAACTGTAGAATGTGAAATTGCAGATCTGTATCCTCTGGGTTTGGTAAAGTAAGGATTAGTCTCTGCTTGTATGGAGTAAGGACTGAGTAGTGTGTGGTTTTAACTAACATTTTTGGATTGTAAGAGGACAAAACCTGTGAGGGCAAATAGCATTGCAGATGATCTGCCTGGGGAGAGGCTGAAATACATGGGAAGAACCTTGTCTTTTCCATGAGGGTATAAAGGAATTAGAGGAAAAGCTGAGATGTCCACTTAGTAACTTCAGGTATTCCATTGCCTCTGGCTGTCTGTCTTGTGATGGACAGGAAGAATGGACCAGTGATTTTTGAAGGAAGAAGCTACTGGTGGAAGAAACGGGCTGAATTCTTTACATTTCCCAAAGAAAAAAATTGCTAACTGTGGTAAAGGTGGGGAGAAAAGTGTTTGAAGACTCCTGAGATCCAAGAATGTGAAAATATATTTGGCTAAAGTGAGCCTTAGTAATTTTGACTTACATTCTTCCTAAAATAAATAGCAGTTATCAATCATTATGTGCATTCCCTTAAGTTCAGAGAAGGAAGCAAATTTTTACATAAATTTTATTTTTAACAAATCAAGGAAAATTAAATAACAGTTTTGGCCTGAAACTATTCTGTTAAGTTTTGTGATGTGGCTGCAACTTCAGACAGTTTTAACCCTTTGGGTTCCGGGGAATTTTTTCTAATTTTCATGTCTGTTTCACAGAAAATTATTGAATTTCTTCTTTATCCATAGAAGAAATACAGGAAATGCATCAGTTATGTGCCTTCATCCCTCAGTGTTTTCCTTGAGGATGAATTTAGTCTCTAGGCCTGCTGACTGCTTGCATAGTTATGGGAGTGTCTGTTGTAATAAAAGCAATCCAGCAGCACTCTGCACAGCATTGCACATTTTGCAATGATTTCTTGAGTTAAAAATGGAATATTTCTGTCTAATCCAACTTTATTCTGATATTCGCTGATCTTTGGCATCAGAGTATAATATATCTCACAGCTTTTCATGCTCTGTGGTAAACAGGTTTTAAGCACTTGTAGCAAATCAGGATTTTGCTAAAATTTAAGTGTGTCTCAAATGCAGGAACTGCCAGATGATCAATATTGCCTTGCTTTCATTGCAGTTCAATTTCATTAGTAGCAGTGTGTTCCTAGACTGACAGTCTAGGTCTGGACATTTCTGAGTTCAAAGCAGGTCTGTATTTGGTCTTTATATACCAGTCTTTGTCTCTGTCTTGGTGTTCAGCCCCTTCAAGCCAACAAACACAAACTCTGGAATTAAGGCAACTTTTAGTCACTGGAATTCCTCATTCATTTACTGGACAGCAGCAGCCAGACATGGTGATACTTTCTATTATTTCCCCATGATATTTCATTCTTGGTGGTACATCTTTTGACAAGTATGTTCTAAAAAGAACACACAAACCCCAGATCTCAAGTGACACTGCAGGAAATATGAAGTGCAAATAGAGAATAATTACTGTACCCTCTCTCTCCCTGAAGCTGCGAGAAGATCACAAAAAGAGGGTTAGAGATTTTCCATTCTTCCTCCCAGAAGTCAAGGGAAGAGGGAACAGAGTGAAATACTGCCAGAATTATTACTTTATCACATACTGTCTTCCTGTGTTCTTGTTGTAAAACAGTTACTAGAATAGTGAAGCACTACACAGCAAAAGAAACCAGGACCCTATACAGTGATTATTGCTTTTCCCATTGCCTGAATGTTTTTAGAAGGACCTTTTCTGCAATATTTATTGAAGGGAAAGTGCTTCCTGGATGTGCAGAAGAGCAAAGGCCGTTCAGAGCTGTCCATGCACTCCCAGAATCCTGCCTGCCTCAGGTGTCTGTGCAAACAGATTACTGTAGGTTTGGGTTAACATTGATTTTGAAAATGCAAACTGGTTACAAACTGGTCAATCAGGCAAATATTTATTGCACTGCAAGCATCCTGGATGTTTAGAAGATGTGTATTAATGTAAACTAAAATTAATGTAACATTACTTCCCAAAGTAACTATTTCCATATGTAAGCAAATGAGTGTAAAAAGAGTACTTAAAAAACGTGTGTGTACACATAGATGTGGTTAATGTAAGGAGTGTGACTGTGTACCTTTGATTCAATAATATCTACATCAAGAGTCCAGAAAAACTGGTTATTTGGAACTTGGAACTATTTCAATTTTCTTGCTAGTCGTGAAAAGCTGAAAGACAAAAGAGTAATACTTAAGTTTGTAAAACAGAGCAGATTTTAAAAGCAGGAGTCAGAAAGATGCTTTTCCTTTCACAGAACAAACAGGAACACAAAATACTACTCAGTGAAATGATTTCACAGCAACTGTTTTCCTGTCTCAGGTGGCACAGCTCCTTAATAAGAGAAAACTGTACATGTGTTTACATCTTTCCATTATAGTCCTGGGCCTTAATCCCGTATCAAAGCATGTCCAAATCCCAGTTAACAATAGAGCCTGAACTAATGTTTACACAGAAAGAGGACAAAGGAGGAGGAAGTAGACAAAACAATTGTTTTATCTCAAAAATGACTTTGCCTTTATAAAATGCCCAGTGATGCATTTCTCCTTTGGCTTTCTGTGGGCTTGTAAAGGTTACTGCAGTTAGAGACCAAACCACCCAGAAAATGGTTGGACAAAACAAGTAATACTTGAGTTTTATGCTTTTGAATTCTTTCCTTCTTTCCATTCTTTTTAAACATCAAAAAAGCACTTCAGATTTTTGAACTGAACTGGGTATAGAAGGGGGATGTTTGTTAATCTTATTACAGCTTTTTTCATCCCAAACCATTTACAATTTCTGTAATGAAGCAATAATATCTCTCTACAATGCTTCCAGCTCTGCAGTAAATGCTACAGCTGTTTTATGATACAAATGCCAAAAGTATTGAAATAAAGTGGAACAACCATATTTATTTGAAACTCTGGAAATAATTCATAGTAGACTAAAATGGGAATGCAGCATTTTGGCTAATAGGTATGCTAATGGCTGGGGAGGTGGGGGATCATTAGTACCATGTAGTTCATGCCTGATCCTGACTTCCTCAAAGCTGTTTTGTCAGGAATTCCTTTCAAAAA
>JAOXXN010000471.1:2790983-2805481 GCA_026770055.1 Myrmophylax atrothorax | reverse complement strand
TAGGGAATTTTAGGACTCAAACCTAATTTATTCAAAATTCAGACTGTTTGTAAATGTGGTATTATTTCAGGTGAGACTTATCTTGTGTCCATCATTCATACACAACCTAATGAAACAGTTGCTGTCAACCATTTCACATAAGCTTTGTGACAAGTTTTGCTTTTGATAATAAAGTCAATTTTAGTTGTGGACTAATGATAGAAGAGGAAAGTAAACTATTAGAATTAGGTCTTCACTACTGCAAAATGTGGTTGAAAAACATCAGACTGTTTCTAACCTGTGATAAATTATTCGATTTGCTCACTTTGCACCTGTGTAAATGAAAGAAAATCGGTACTTTTCATTATCATTTAATCTTTATCCATATGCAATCATCAAACCCCATTACTTTTATGCCTATAGGGAGCAAATGGCTGAAACATTTTGGCTGTAGGCATCTCAGATTTCCTTGGGACAGCTTATTTCTCATAAGGAAGAATATTTGCTGCCACCTTCTGGGGTTTGTATGGCACAGCTACGAGTGCAAAGCTGGTCCTGTTTTCTGACCTTGCTCCCTTGGGAAGGGGAGACTACTCTTTGTATCTGAAGTGTATTTGCCCCACCTGGGGCTGTTTCAGGGCCTGGTTGGGTAGTCCCAGGATTCTCTGGCAAAGGAGCAGCTGGTGCAAAAAGTGCTTTTGCTGATTGGAATTCATAGGTGGTCACTGAGGATTCCCTTTCTGGAATTCCACCTGGAGACCTGCCATCTGTTAATGCTCACAGACTGGTTGGTGAGGGTCACATAAGGATCACAGAGTAACTGGTTATAATTTTGTACATCTGGAATCTGCTGTACAGCAGAGGACAGTGCAGGCATAGATTTACAGCACCATTATTAGAAACATACATTGCTGCCTCTCATTTGTTTAATCTGCATTTTTAATACAGTGCCATGATGAATTTTTTTCTCACTAGTCACACCTCAGCAGTTTCTGACATCAGCCAAACAAACAGCAAGGAAGTGGAACCTCTTCTGAAGAGACATGCAGTCTGGTTTGGTTAATAAAAGACAGCAGGTAGTGTGGCAGAAATATTTGTACATGCTAAAACTGTTTACTTAGCTGAAGAAAATTGAAATGCAAGCAGATTTTGAGTCACCTGCTTAGGTTCCACTTGTAAGTTATAAGGCTGGTGGGAGAAAATTACCAAGACTCTTGGCAGAAAAGTGAGTGTATCCAGATTCCCATGCTCTGCTTTTGTTCACAGTATGAGGTCGTGCACCAACAACCTGCAAGTGAGGTTCTAAGGAGTGACATTCTCACAAATCAAAATAAAAATCACTAGCAGTTACTGAGGTTTCTTGGGGAAAAAGAAGAACTTTCTTTTAAAGAAATGAAAGTACTTGTCCATAGGTATTTACTGTGTGGAAACCTTTGCTTCTAATGTAAATGTGCTGAATTCTTTGCTTTGGAATCAGTTAAAGCTCATACTAAAATCAACAAGTCTTGTGTTCCACATCAACCTTTTTAATCCAACATGTTCTCCTGTGAGTGGGAGTGTATTTTACTTTTGTAATGTTCCTCCTTTCCTTCTGTTTGTTGTACATTTCTTAAATCAGTTGCAATCTGTTTTTTCAGATCTAGTGGAAACATCAAGAGAGACCCTTCACCTCTTCGACAGTTCAGTCTTGACACCTATTTAGAAATGACCTGGTTATTTTCATAGCAGCTTATCTTCTGCATGCCTGGAATTGTGAGGGGACTGTCTGGTTTAAAATTTCTGTCTTAGACATACAAAAGAATCGAGGATTCTTGTTTGAGAACACTTGTTGTTACAATTAACCTCCCCTACAGGAAGCCTTCATCCAGACAGTCAATCTGTAAATTGAGTAAGTTGTTTTTCTCACAGCTGAGTTTTCTCAGCCTGAGGGAACATCCAGTTATTTTAACACACTACCACATTGCAGGTTTCACAGGCACTGCAATTAAGAACAGTTTGTCAGGATCATTACAACCAGGAATAGATATATTCCCTTTGAATACTGCAGAGGGATAACAAGAGACTTGATCAGTATAGAAAAAAAAAGTCTTTGCCTGCCTTACTTGAGCAATCAAATGTTAAACCCATGGGAATATCATCGTAGGGTTGGTCTTAGCTTGTAAAGGAAGAGTTCAAGTCTGTTTTTTTAGAGATTCTTCTAACAATATTTCATGGAGCTTTGGGATTTTTCCTACTTTTTTAAATCATCTGATAAAAAACCTTAACTGCTTCCTTTAGTAAGCAACCAGCCTGAAAATCACTTGTCAAGCATAACTCCTGAGTGATTCCAGCTCCTTCCTTGTTTAACCACATGCAAAGGTAATGCCTGCTCTAAAGTAAGGCCAGTCATTGCCGTGGGTGCTGTGGAGTTGTGATGGGGGCACCACGTGGGTTGCTGTGAAATTACCAGGATCACTTATTTTCCCAGGGAATCTACCAGCAGTGAGTTAATTCAGAGTTTCAGAATCCACAGGTTTTTGAAGATCTTGTCAAGTTTCTTCTTTGTACAACGCTTCTGTTTCAAGCTGAGTGGAGTCATTATAACAGAGCTGTGTAATTGGGGTTTGCCGCCGGAGCGACCGGTGGAATTCCGGGTGTTCGGCCTCAGGGAAAGAAAGCTGGGGCATGTAAAGAGGCAAGACTGGAACAGTGAATCTTTTTAGAACCAATAGTTTTGGAATCTCAAAGCTACCAGGTCTGGAAAAGGAGCCTGGAAAAAAGAGAGGAGAAAGATTTTGCAGACTGTTAGTTGCTGTGCTGTCCCTGATGTTTCCCTGCCTCGCAGTGCACAGAGGATCCCATAGAGATGCTGGAGCAGCGTGTGCTGGGCAGGTGGTCCTTTGCTCAGGTGTCATCCTGGATGCTTGGCAAGCAATGCTTCTCCCAGGGCACAGCACCTGCTGTGAAGTTCTCTTTGTGATTGCTATAATCTTTTATCAGGGTTCAACAGCAACATTTCAACACAAGTCTGGAAATAGCCATCTTTGTGCAGAGTGAGCGAACCCTCCTTGCTGATTGTCCTTTTACCTTCAGTATTTCACAGTCCTCTGACAGGTATTTTATCCTGTGCAGTCTGCATTTTTTTTGTGGAGTGTTCTCCCTACAGCCTCCCTCTAATCCTAGCAGTATTTTCTCTCAAAATTACTGTTCTGCCACTTAGCACTCCTTTTTCTATCTGAGCCACACACCAGCTTCTCACTTCCTAAAGTTTTTGCAGTCTGCTGATACCTCAACCTCTTAGTATTTATTTGTTTCAAATACAAATTTTTGTGGATTCTGAACATTCAGTTTAGAATATCCATTAATAACAACAACACTGCCAAAAAGAAAGGGAACTCATAGCCACAGGATTGCTGTGGTGACAGCAGAATGGGTCACTGCAGTTTCTAGGGATGATTTTGTGTCTGACTCTTGAAAGTCTCATACGAAACAAAACTGGGTATGCAAATTAAAATAAAATTAACCTAGGTATACTTGTAAGAGATGATATAGTTTACTCTGTAAATGTTCCTACAGAAAAATTAATTGAAATCTCTTTCTGGTTGTTCCATAATATGTTATATTTTGCTGAGCAGGGACATGTTCTTTGTTCATGAACTAAATTTTGCCTTTTGTTTTTGCAGCAGAAATTTTAGCTTTTTGTCCTAAACCCACTCATCTCCAACAAAACTTCTCAATTCAGGTTTCTGTAACAAGAGGTTTATAACTGAATCAGAAAGTGCAGGTATATAAACCCTGGACTGAGGTAGCTCTTCTCTTGACAAGGCTGTAGAGAATGTGAGACCCATTATACTGATGCAGTACAATACTTCCAGTATGTGCTGTAATTAAATGTGCTAAAAGCAACATAAAACATTTCAGTTCCTGTTTTATTTGGAACATACTGGAAGTGTTGTTATTAGGGGTGGCTTCCAATTCACTGTTAAATGTACTTACACAGTAAACATGACAATTGCATCTCGGGAGCCTTGTGTGATGAAAACCATTTACAAGAGCTCACTGCCCTTTGCAAGTGAAGTTTCACACGGCTCCTCAACACAGCCCGTCCATTGCCTTGACATTTCAGCTGTGTTTGACATCATCCTGAGCTTTTCATCTGCACCCATAGCAATGAACAGCTCAACTTCCCTCCAAACATCCGCTCCACAGGATATTACAGCTCAGATAAAACAGGGACTTTAAGTAGACTACTAGTCTTCTGAAATATTGATAAGAATTGAAGACTTACCTGATTAGTAAAAAGAGTCTTGAAGCCAAGTTGGATCCAAGCACTATGTGTGTAGAATGATGTGTACATGTTAAACTGAATTCAGATTTGAGCTTTGAATGGGATTTTCAAAAGATCTTAACGGAGTTAAGAGCACTAGTGTCACTGGGGCTTTGTTTTTAACTCTTACTGGAGCTTTAAAAATCCTTCTGATGTTGCTGTAGGCTGTATGAAATAATTGTATTTCAGTAAGAGCAAAAAATCCAAATGTGGTCAAAATTCCAATTTTCAGCATAGATACACTTCCTCTTCTGTTGGACAAAGTAAAGAGGAGACAGGCCACAGAATGGGACATTTTGCTTAGTGCTGCAAACACACATACGCTTTAGGTGATGCCCTAAGGGAAACTTTGTGTTGTGCTGAAAGTGAAAGAAATGGCAAAACAATTTTAAAGATGACAATTAGACATTTCTGTCTGCCAGCTGAATTTAAGGCAGATAACTCAGGAAACTGAAATGTTCTGTTGCACCCCACAGCTCTTCCCTAGCTCCTATTAACTTCTGTTTTTCTGGAGAGCTGATTTCCTTTGCCTGAGAACATTTCCCAAATTCACCTTTTGTTTATTCTGGTGATAATTAGAGTAGTAATGCTTATTATTTCTTACTTGGAAAGTGGCCTGACACATAGACCTGAAATTGCCAGAACTTAGGTTTTGGTTTCACACAGGATACTTGGAGGTGCAAAACTGTTATAAATCCCCTCATTTAGGAAATACCCTTGTAGTGATGGGGTGAACAAGTCCATAAGTGTGATTATAAATTACAAGATGGGGTTTTCAGGAAGAGACTGTAAACAAAACCATGTAAGGCAATAGGAGGGTGATTGGATTTCTGTGTCTCTCTCTCTGGGAACACTACTTACCTGTGGTAGGGTATCTTTATTCCAAGTGCATACTGGTATCTTAAATGTCTGCCTAAAATAATGTATGTAACTTCAGACTGAACTTTTAGAGAGGGGAAAAAAGGAGGGAGGAACAGGAATGGGAAAGTGGAGAGGAAAAGGGAAGGGAAAGGGGAATGGGAGGGAGGAGGTTTCGTATTAACAGGATAGCATGGAAAATAGATTTCCCCCAGGATATACTGTCAGTCTCTACTGTAAGTAGAACGAAAAAATAGCAGCCAAACCAAAGAAGAAACGGCAAACAGGCAGAGAGGAAAGGGACAAGTTTAATGATAGAAGGAAAATACAGATATTGAAAGTGCAAAACAGATAGAAGGGAGATCTCCAAAGGATTAAAATATTGCTACTTTCTACTTCCAGGTAAATGCAGTATAAATATTTCCTGAGTTTTCCAAACTACTTTTCCCCCAAAATTTCCTATTATTCTCCTGAATTGTAAGTGGGAGCTGGATCAGTTGGTCATTTTCTTCTAATGCAGTCAGTATTCTGATCCAAAATTGAAAGGGGAGAGTAGAATTTTGGAGGTCCAGAATTCCAAGGAGTGATTTTTATTGCCTTGATTAGACTTGGATTTCAGCCTGCTTTCTGCATCACAACCAAATTCTTCTGAACTTTGACTGTGGTTTGAGTTACCATCATGGGACCAAACTAAGGAGATTTAGTTCATATTTAGGAATGTTTTCTTCGTCAAGATAGATAGATGTACAACCCCCCCCCTTATGATATAAAAGGCCCATAACAGGTCTCTAACTAGCTGAAAGATAGTTTAAACAAACAGAGATTCTGTCACCTTTATTGACAGTGATGCTTTAATCTTTAGCTTCACATTTGGGATGGGTTTTGATCCCCTTAGTTGTGTGGAACAGCACCTTGTTTCAGCCCTAGCACCACTGATGTCAGCAGGACTGCTTTTACTGAAAGACATGCTAAGCTACTCAAACACAGCTCCTTGATTTTAGCAAGACTCTGTATTCACTGCAGGATTATGCAGTGGGCTTGAAGACCACAAGCTCTTAACAACTTTCTACAGTAGCAGTATTTCAATCCTTAGTCCCCACTACAGCAAGTAAAAGGTGAAAGTATAAGACCAGAGTAAAAAGATTTCAAGTGGGAAGAAGCACTGCAGAGCCCCAAGTGAAAATAATAAAATGTGTACAAGACACCAATAGGAAGACATGGTCATAGTAATGATTTACTGTTAACTACTATTCTGGGTGCAAGAATCAGTGCTCTCGACTACAGGTAGCCCTTCAGTTCTAGATCCCTGTGCTTTCACAAGACACGGGTCCATTACATTGCAGCTGCAGAACCCAACTCCTCTCTCTGAATGCTCAATAATTTGGATTTACAGACTCCTCTCTCACTTGCTGGGTTCAAGGCAAACTCTGGCTAAAAATATGCCTGCACCTGGGATGTCAAATTTCCCCAAAATGGGAAATCTTTAACAATTTGTCCAGCTGTCTTTCCACCTCTTTTAGTCTTCAGAACACTCCAGAATCTCTTATAAGCACGTTCTCTGTGAAATCACAGAGGCATTTCATGATTTTTGGATCACAGCTGATCCACATAGCTTACAAGCTAAGCCCCTGGCTGATCAATCAGATTCCTGTGGAAGCACCTTTGAGCCAGGACAGATCCTGAGTGAATTCCGTGGCTCTCTGTGCAGGCCAAAGGTCTACCCAGGTGTATTCTGCTAGAGATCAGTCAGAGTCTAATACTGTACCTATTTTATGCTAAATTAATAATACATATTACTATTAGTTAATAAGGCACTTCTTTTAGAAAAACAAAACAGAACACCAAAGTCCTCAAATCCCTAAGTCATTAGAACACAGCTGGGGAGAGGGACAGAAAGAAAGCTCTTCCCTGTTAATTTGACATACCAGGAATATTGCTTACTGTTGTTTCTGTTGTCCTAAAGCAAAAACCTAGTGTCCTGCTCACTTCAGGCAATGGCATCTCTTCATTTCAGAATGTTTGTCTATAAAGCACCTGATAATCTGCATAAATGTGCTAAAATTTGTGTCTGTTTTGACTCCTTCAAAAAGTTCAGTGATTTTGGACCCAGATTTGAGGTGATACATCTGACATTATTAAGTGAGCTAAGGGATACCATGGGCACTGTCTGTGTGCCGGGTGACCACCGCAAACCAGTGGCTGCAAGCAAAGTGGACACTAAGTTTGAGCTCTAAGGTTTACTCTGCAATAACCGATGGCTTCCACACCTGTGCAGTGACGCCAGCTTTCTTGGCGGAAAACTTTGGCCTCGGAGCAGTAAACAAGGAGGGTGTGGTGGTTTCTGGCTTAGAAAACGCAGAGTAGCCTGTAGGTGAATAGGATTCATTGACTGGGAGAGAGGCATTTGACTGGAACGGAGGCTGGGAGCCGTAGGCTGGCACGGAGTATACCGAGGATGGCCGGGCCCTCGTGGGGGAGCCAGCGCCAGGTGGAAGGAAGGTTGGCAAGGGTAGAGCTTGCTTTGAAGTGGACAACTTCAATGTCTGCTTCATGGCCAGGCTTTCCTTAGGAGGTTGAAAAGTAAATAAGGATGGATCGAGTTGGTAAGGTTGATGTTTCATGATATCCAAAGCGTTGAGACCTTTCTTAGGTTTTCTTTTTGTATTCTTGGTGGCAGCAGCAGACTTAGAGGAAGCCTTGGTAGCAGCAGGAGGGTAAGATGGGCAGTGAATGGGATTGTAAGCCACAGGCGGAGGTGCTCGGACATTGGACGAGTATTTCCAAGAGGCTGGCAAAGATGGAGTTGGAGATGAGGCTCGTGCCATGTTTGCCTGCACAGTCTCTGAATCGACCACGTACTTCTCCATCCGGGAGTGCCTCCTGGCGAATAACTGTGCTCCCTTCCCGCTCATGGCCGGTGGCATCTCAAAGGGCGGCTTCGTGTCCCCAGCACTCGGTGTCACTGGGGTTGACTTGGGGACATAGTTTGGACTCGCCAGGCTCGCCTGAGGCCCTTTGAAGGGACCAGCCAGGTTGAGAGTACTTGGGGGATGGGTGGGAGAATGAGGATACTGGGGAGATTTTGGTGTTGCAGGATGGGCTGCCTGAGGTGAGGCTGGTGCTGGGAAAGAAGGAGCCTTGTTAGAGGCAGCAGCTGAAGGTGACCAAACTGGTGAAACTGGAGCACCAGCAGAAGGGGAGACCTTGAGTGAAGGCTTTGGAGCAACAGGAGGAGGGGCCTTTTGTTTTGATGCTTGAGTCTGCATGAAATTGCAAGCTTCTGCTCCCAAACTGAGGTAGTCTTCTTCAGGTCCTGACTCAAAACCAGCTCCAGCACCTTTTTTGCCCTCTGAATTGTGCACAAGGGACAACAGAGCAGGATTAGGACTCACTTTGGGTGCGTCTTTGAAATTGAACATAGGTTTTGAAGTGCTTCTTCTCTTTGCCTCTTGCAGTATCCCAGTTCTTTTGGCTGGCACGGCAATCCTTTCATCCCTGGATGCAATGTGTTCCGTGGGCTCCGTGGGTGCCCACACGCTTGGGGCAGCCTTGCTGGCCACGGGAGCTGAGACAGGTCTGTAGAAAGGTTCGGCTGGTGGGCTGACAGAGCAGTAAGGAGGTGGTGCTGGTGCATCTGAAAGAGGACTAGTGACATTTCTTACGGGTGAAAATGGTGCAGCTGCTCGGTTTTGAACCCCAGAAGGGAAGGGTTTAGCTGTTATATTCAAAGATGCTGCTTTTTGGGCTCCAGAGGGCTGAAAAGAGAGGTTTGTGCCTGGTGCTAAGCCAAAG
This sequence comes from Myrmophylax atrothorax, assembly GCA_026770055.1. Lineage (NCBI taxonomy): Eukaryota > Metazoa > Chordata > Aves > Passeriformes > Thamnophilidae > Myrmophylax > Myrmophylax atrothorax. Next base: position 2,796,546 of record JAOXXN010000471.1, on the reverse strand, counting down.
CCGTTTTGCTGTACCATTTTGCTGTGATTCTGGCTCATGTCTGTGTAGCTTTTGCTCACACAGGTCTGCTGTGTTGATGTTTCCTCCTCTTTGGACTGGTAGACCGAAGAGCTTACTTTCTGGAAGTTCTCTGTCACCGTGGTCTCCCTGCACTCCTCTGTCTGCACTGTGCTTGCCTTCATCTCCTCCTGCTCCGCTGTAATCTGATCCATCCTCTGCCGCCTCCTGGCAAACATGAGGGCCCCTTTCCCTGTGCTGTCTGCGAGCGTCTGCATCTCCTCTCCACTTTTTGTCTTCTTTTCAACCTCCAGTAGACCACTGTCCCAGTCAAAGGTCACAATCTTACCGTCCTTCTCAATGTCAGAGAAGAAATCTTCATCTATTTCTGACTCGCTGGTCGCAAGCAAACTCACTTCAAAGGTGTTTTCTTTGTCCCCCTCTTCACCTTCGCCCTCCTCACCCTCGTCTTCGTCCCGCTCTAACTCCCCAGTCCCGTAGCTCACTAAAGTGTACTTCCTCGCCCTTTGGCGGCGCTTCTTGAACATCAACACCCCCTTGGAATTGGGGTTGGGAGCTGCTGTCAGCAGCAGTGCAATGCTTTTACATTTAGATTTGGCTTCTTTGACCTGCTTCTCTGACAGGCTCTCACTTCGTCGGAGCCCTGTGGAAGGAATCGAAATATACATTTATTTACATGCATCCTACACGATTACAAGGGCAATATTTACCTATACTGAAACTTATCCACTCTCCCCTTTTCCCATATTAAAACATTTATTTTCTTGTATGGAAAGTTCATTACACTTCAGCTTTTCTCACTGTACCAGCTGTGTTGTAAATTCCATACCCAGCATTCCTCAGAGTCACACCCATGCAAATGCAAAGGCTACATCACTTTCTTTAGGACTCTCTTAGTTCAACAGGAACATGACATGTGTCTTTATTTCTAGCATTCTTGATTTTTATTCCCACAAGTAATCTCAGCAGCAACAGGCAGGCAGTATTTCTTATTTATTCAGTTTCTGTGGTCTGGTATTCGCCAAGTGTTTGATCACAGCTCCTGGCCTTCCAGCAGCCATTCCCAGCCAGCCAGGCCCATGACTGTTTAATATCTGGGACCAAATGAAACTGAGCATATTCTGTCTGACAGTGGTAGCAGCTTCTGTGCCATTGAGGTGTTTATTTTACTCCTATAAATTACAAAATCTATATAGTGTATAGCATAGTTGCTTCTATGTATTAGCTATTTAAAAGCAAGTATACATCCAAGAAGGGATACACTGAAAATATTAGCATCAACTTTCAGCCCCTTGGAGGATGTGGGAGTTTGGCCATGGTACTTGATGAAAGCAGGTTTCAGTCTTTTAACAGGTATTACTTGCCTGAAATACAATCCAAAGGATATATTCTATAGGATATAACAGCTCTGCAATGTTAATTTTGAAAATGTGGCAAGAGTGAATACACAACTGACTTATCAAGTGTATTCACCAGCATATATCAATGACACATATTTCTTACAGCATAAATTGCTGGATTTCATCAGGTTATGTGGAAGAGGAGTAGATGCAGCTGCAAAGGTGATGGATGCACATCAGCATGGCTGCTTCCTTGTTATGGGACATGGAGCATGTGCCCCATGGGGCAGTGCTGGTCAGGTGGGGTTCCTGTCCTTTCCCTTCCTTGTACTCTACCACTGCAGCTCATGACTGGCAGCCTCAATAGCTTCTCCCCTCAAAAAAACCCTGGAATTTAAAGCTGTTCCTTTTGAAATCAGTGGTTCCTGACACTTTATTTCAAAAGGAGAAAGCGTGCCTCTGATATAAGAAAAAAGAACACTAAGTTATTTAGTATCTTTTGCTAGCATAAATAAAGTAAACTTATTAAAGAAAGCCACGTGGTGATGTGTTGTCTATCCATGATCCTTTTAGCTGTGTCAGTAGATGGAGTCTGATACTTCTCCTATTAAAGACAATTGGAGTTTTGCCATTATGCTCGATGACAGCGTGACTGGACCAATGGTTCTCACAGAAACTGTGAAGAAGAGCATGGCACCCAAACCAGCAATTTGTAATAATACTTTATTGTGGGAGAGTCAAGTCACAAAATCCTCAGCTCAGTCCTGTGATGATCCAAATGCTTACAATAGTCTTTAAGGACATTTTCCAAAAGTGTGGGCTGTAGTGGTAGAGTCATCTGATTATTATTTACAGAGGAAATTCCTGCTAAAGAGTTCAAGCGCCTATAGTAAATGTCCTTCTCTAGTTCAGATTTTAGTGCTACATTATAACTTCTATTTTTGCAGAAAACATGCATAGTATTTGCTGCACACTAAGTATTCCCTATGCTCAGCAATTTGTTTGTTCTATGTGTAGAAAGGAGTTTAATAATAATAGTATTAAATAATAATAATAATAATGCAAAAATGTTTAAGATAAGTCAGTGGTTCCTAAGGATAATGACCTGCCACTAGGCTAGAAGAGACTGAGGTTGTCATATTTGACATGGGAAAAGGGCAGGATCTATGTTCTACTTGAAAGAACAGCTTATCATGTAATCCATTCTTTGTAGTTTTGCCTTTCCAGACAGCACTGCAAGTAATTCAGGCACAGTCCCACAGTTGGTACTGACTTCACAGCCAAAACGTGAAGCATGTGCACTTTTCTTTCATACTTCATTTAACATGCCCAAAATATGTGGGTTGCATACAGACACTTATGCCTAAGTAACTGCTTAATCCACTTGCCACTAAGACACAAATGGTTGTCATGCTAAAAATACGCTTCCAGAGGAATTAGCAGTGGGTTAACAGAGGGGTTCCAGCACTGCTTGTTGCTACAGTATATCCCTGCACACATTCAAGCACCTTTGACATACTGCTACCAAATCCCCAGACAGGATTCTTCACATTGTTGGGAAGGAGCAAGCGGCCAATAGAGAGGTCCCAGATGAATAAAATAATAAATAAATACATAAATCGGTTAATTAATAAATAATGCACATCTACACCCAGTTAATTAATACGGGCTCCAGTGGCAAGTTTACTTCCATGTAAACTTCTTGGACACATTTTGAAGCTGACCTGTGGGTATGGGAGGCAGAAGAAATAGCATGTTCACTTTACAGTCTGGACAAGGCTGACAAAACCAAAAGGATCATGTAACAGTTATACACACATGCTGGTGTCTGTCAAAATCTCTTCTGCAGGCAACACGAAGCTTTTCTGCTCACCCTTTTTATTAAATTTTGAGAGCAGTGGCATGGCTTTGATTTTAGATGATGCAAATGACAATGCAAGGATTTTGCTATAAAAGGAGAAATCCCCAGGATTTACTTAGACATGTGCAAGCAACTTGCTCTTTTTGTTACTATTCTACAGATTGCCTCCGAATATGCATTAGAAGACAAGCAGAGTTCAGCCCTTTCTGGAGATGTAAGTATTTTTAGTTGAACAAAGTCATGAGTTAATTTCAAAGTGGAAGTCTAGTAAGCACAGTTATTCAGCACAGTTAAGGCATGGGTATACTCTTGGCTCATCACCAGGAGCATTGTATTACCCTGAAAAAAATATATAAAGCAAGAACAGAAACATTGTTTAAAAGAAAAAAAGAGAGAGAAAGTTATCAAACTGCAGAAAAAATCTCTAAACATTTTTTTCTAACGCCTTCTAAATCCTTCAGTTGTATCTAAAGCTACAAAAGAAGCCCTCAGGCAGTGCAAATGGTTATATGGAACATACTTACTTGCGTGCCTTGCCCTGTGCTTGAGAGGTCTGTGATCCTTTTCCGAGTGCTTGTTGTCTTCTCCCTGCTCTGTGCCTTCTGATGAGATTGCAAAGGAGAGGAGGGAAGGAGGTGCTTCTGACTGCCCTCCTTCTACTTGAGAATCAACACACCCCCTTTCAGACACAGACCTGGGTGCTTCCCTCTCCCTGTCTGAACAGTCTAGGATCACCTCCACCCTGGGGATAGATGGAGCTGCACCTTGGATCCTCTTGACCTCTTTGCTGCTAGAAAACTGGACTACTTTGTTTGACCACTGGATGTTGCCCTCTTTCACACCCAGGGGAATTGTGATGGCAGGACTGGTAGCATCCTGTTGTACACTGGCTCCTCTTCCTGAAGGGGGGCATTTTTCTGCCCCCAGCAGAGTCACAGCAGGAGCGTTGGTGCCCTTGTGTGTGTCATTGGGCAGGGACAACTGCAGCTCAACCACAGTGCCTGTCCTGCTTGCTTCTGTCTCCCCTCTGAGAGCAGCCTTGTCTGTCACGAGCACTTTGGAGGTGCCTATCACTTTAGGAGTAATTCTGTGGCTTTGTCTGGCCTCTTGTTTTGTTGCAGAAAAGTGTATGTTGCTTTCTGCTGCTCCCTGGTGAGTGCCACTGTATATCTCCGTGATGCATAAGTCTCCATGGGGTTTCTCTTTCTCTGTGTTAGTTTGCAGTGTGGTGTTCTCCCCATAGTCCTCATTTGTGATGTTCTCGGGCTTTCCATTTGCTTTTTCAGCACTCCAGGTTTCATTTATTCCACTGGAGGATCTGCACATACATAAACAAGTAATTCAAGAAATTAAGCTGCTGTAAGCACAGTTACAAAAGCAATTTGTGTGTAGTATTTCACCCCTTATACTATCTGTGATACCTCCCAGCAGGTCCATTTAAATAGGAGAATTTTCCCAGAACAAAGAGTTCTTAAATTGAGGCATTTTTGTATCTTTCAAGATTCTTCAACTTTACAGTTCAGTTAGAGGGAAATCACACAACAGTGGTAAAAATGTGATCCTACTCCCATCCTTCTGCAATGTGGAATTGTATCATTCCTAATATCAGGATGCTTTCACCGACACATTTCCCTTGTAGCATTTTCCAGACAAATGCTGCTGAGACTTCTGGGACAATACTTCATATTTCACATGCCTGTGAGAAAATTAACTTTGCATGACACTGGAATGGTGGTTAATTTTTGGCTACACTGTGGCCACTACTGCAACTGTGTTAGCACCATCCTCACATGGAGTTCCTGTACCAAACAGTTCCCTCTCTGAGGAACACAGAAGTGCTGGATGAGGATCAGAGGGAGGGGAATGAATACTTAAAATACCCATTCAAAGGATTCCTGTGATCATCCGTATATATCATGGATCATTTAAAATATTCTGGGCCTATTCCAGTGATCCAGCATAAAAGGGTAGTGAACCTATACCATATTTCCTAATTATTTAAAAATACATATTTCTAACTGGAAAATGTTATTTTCACTTCCTGACACCTACTGTATATCTCTATGGAGCTCTTTTTCCTAAACTACTAATTCCCCTGGCCCAGTTAGGCTGTTTTACTGGTGTTACTCTTTAACTCCTTCTTTCAGTGCTCTGGACCATACTGACTACTATTAATTTGAGCAGAAGCTTTCTCTGTGCAGCATGTTATTAAGACCTTCTATTGACTATAAGGTAACAAAACACTTTTTCAAGTAGGGAAAGCAGTAGGTACCCTCAGTAAAGTATTAATATGAAGCATTATTGAGATTTTTAAAACCAAAAGTGAGTCTCAGCTATTCTGAAA
>JAOXXN010000471.1:2773820-2790973 GCA_026770055.1 Myrmophylax atrothorax | reverse complement strand
GGAAGGGAGCATGAAGAATGGGAAAAACAGAAAAAGAAAGGCTGGAAGAAGCAACAGAAGAAATAGATCTGTCAGTGCACTGAAGAAAACTCCAATATCACTTGCTTTTCTAGCCATGCAGCACACTGTTTGTGGCAGTCTGGGTCTGCCTCAAATGGCACAAAATGTGTAACATCCATTTCACCACATATGGAGCTATAAAAAAGTCAGACAGATTTTGATTTAGGGAGCTCCTTCTGAGTGCTGCTGGATCCCATCGTATTATGCTATTTGGATGATCAATTGTACTGCTCTGAAGCACAGATAAATTACAGAAATCTGTAAACATTTCCTTCTAAGATATGGACTGGGGGCTGGGCCAGCTAAATGTTGGCCTTTATTGGTAGCTGAGTGATTGTGTGTATGTGTGAGAGGGAAAGACTCCCACCTTAAAAGGCCCTTGCTACGTATGGATATACTTCTACTCTATATAGACATAAATGTGTATCCTCTGTCAAGAGGCAGAATACTGGCTCTGACCTCTTTTTTGTCATTTAAGATTCTGTTTTGTCAAATTATTATTTTTGTTTCAGGCCTTTTCAGCTCGCTGCAGGAACAACAGCGCTGATGTAATTCCAGGAAGGAAGCAGAACCCCTGGAGTCAGCACGGCAGGGTTTGTCTGAGACCCGTGTTTTCCTCCCTACATGGTGCATTTTATGTCGGTATGCACTGAGAACACTCCCTTCTTCCCCCTGGAAATGTTCTTTCCAGACTCAGCAGCAGCCCAGGAGCTGCTCACACTGATGTGAAGGGGCAGGCTGGCATTCCAGTGTGTCCCACTCTCCATGTTTGCCTGGATACATCTGCTCAGTGTCCGTGGGGAGGGTCAGGAGATGCTCCCCACGTGGCACCTGGAGAGTGCCCGCCCTGCAGGGTGTCCTTTCCTCTGATCCTGCAAACTCAATGTTTCCTGGGCTCTGCTGCTCTGTGACTGACTGGGGTTTACAGGGAGCTGGGAAAACTTGCTGTACACATCAAAGGCCAAGTAGCATTATTTGCAATTACTTTAAAAGCCTGATTTTCTTCCCAATAAGAGCAAAATTAGACCAACAGTTAATGGCTGTGAAAATCTCATCCTTCATGCAAATGGTTCAGGAACAGCTAAAATCTTCCCAATGGAAAATATTCTTCCCTTCCAACAAAAGATACTTAGATGTAAAGATCACCACTGGAATACCACTGTAATTATTCTTTCCTCGTGATTTCCTTCAGGAAAGGAAGGATTTGCTTCTTGCTGCTCTCAGGGGACACTAAGACACTTCCCCAAAAATCCTTCTGGTGGTAGTGCTGAGAGGAACAGTGCCCACAAACAAGGTGGGAGGGAAAGAGAAGTGTTTCAGTCTGTTCTCACATACCTGGGAAGATACTGACAGCAGGGGCTGCGATTTGGAAGACATGAGCTGGTGAGAAGAAATTCAAAGACTCTCAGAGTGAATTCCTTTAGAACACTTTAATCACTTTTGGTGTGTTGAGGAACTGCAATTTTCTCAATATTTCTACCAGACATGGTTTCATTCCATGAAACACTGAGTTATGTGGTCTAAGCAGTGTTCTGGTTCTGATTTGCAGGACATGCCTTGCTGTTCACCATACATTGAATCAGGGGCAATGGAGAGTCCCTTTCAGCTAGAGTGTCCTGTGGCCTTCAGACAACTGAAATATCAGTTTTAGAACAGCAACAGGCAGAAGTCAAAGCATGTGGAGCTATTTCTGTGGCTACAAAGACAAGTGGTGAGCCACAAATACCATTTTTACAAGTGCAGTTCCAGTAGTGACATTATGAATTAAAAACATAAGAATGCAGGTACCACATGAGGAACACAGAGTTGGTGCCCTTAATCCTTACAAGGAGTGTGGAGGTTTCAAGTCTTTTCTTTCTCTTCTTACTCCTAAGTGAAGGCAATTCAGAGTTTGTCTTGTCTGGGGAGAATGTGATTGCAGTAGGTGAACAGGCATTGGAATAGACTGGTGTGCAGTGAGCAGATTTGCACATTTACATGAAGCTTCTCTAAGAAACTCAAAGCATTTTCAATTCGAAATTCACTCTCACTGTTTTATAAATGCAGAAGCTGAGACCCAGAGGGCTGTAAGTGACTTGCCCCACCTCATCTAGGGAGGCGATAACAGCTACAGAAATAGAATTCATGACTTCCAGACCCTCTCCCCCTCCTGACTCCTAACGCATTTTGCCACCCAAGGAGACCATTTGCCATGTCATCATCAAGGCATATCTGCATTAACACACTTTCTCCATCTATACAGCCTTTGCTTTTTGTAAGCCTCACTTCCCTATCTGTGGGGAATAACACTTCACTGCTTCAAAGGGATGGAGAGAATAATTGAACCCAAGGCTCTTCAGTTTGCAAGTATCAAGAATACTTATATTTGGAGGCTGTACTCTGTGCCTGAACACTGCTGTTCAAGTCAGACTCATTAATTCCTTCAGCTCAGGCAACTCTGTCTTCCCACCTTTTCCAAACAGACGAGCAGAGTCACAGACTGTCAGAAGCTCACACACTAAGTCTGCAAAATGAGTGTGTCCAAAGCCAGCATTTCCCAGGTGATTCCCTGAATTGCACCCAAGCATTCCGAGCGTTCCTGTACCTCTTGATGAGCATCTGCAGGGCGTCAGTCAGGCTTTCCATCAGCACGATGACTTCAGCATAGGTTAGGTCTCCACAAGGCTTGCCATTGATGGACACCACCTCATCCCCCTCACACAGCCCAGCCTTGGCTGCTTTGCTTTTGCTGCGAACCTGCAGGGAGTCAAACACAAATTGCAGATTGTGCCATTAGTGCTCACTTGAAAGCAGCAGCAACTGTGTCTTCAATGTACTTTTGCTGGAACCAAAGAAAAGGGGTCAGTAATACCAATAATAAACAGATTTCCAGTAACACAGATTAATAACTTGGACCAGTTGAGGTCAACACTGTTCTGGCCAATAATAGCAAATACAAAACCTTCTGCTTTACTGAACTTGTGAGCTCGATGTCAAACAGGCTGGATTATTATTCTGAAACTGGGAGACATAGAAGTTTTGGACAATAACCATTTGATCACTGTTCAGAAGAAATGCCAAAAGCCTCATTAGCTTCTCTGGAAGTAAAAGACTGCTAGAGCTGAGATCTACACCAAGACTGAAGAAGAGCTTCTCTGGGCAGAATGTCAAGATCTACATGCTGTTACAGCTGTAAGTATAGAGACTCCTGCTATACTGGACATTTTTTCCTTAGATGCCCAGCTGTAGATTTAGTTGCCAAACTATAAACATCTGAATCTCTGGAGATCCTAAATCCATGTTTAGTCATCTGAGTAAGTGCCCTGATTTACTAAAGTTAAGGCACGCCTATTATGGTTTACCTTTCTCTGTTAAGTTCTCATTCAAGAATCTTATGCAGCTCAGTTTTTGCTGTTTGACTGCCTTTTCCACTGGCAGCATGTTATAACTTACCATAGTCTTTGTATAACAAAACCTAGACAGCTTTTACACCACTCAAGGTATGCTGTACAGTTGACAGCTATTTTTAAAGTACATATTTGGCAAAGAGTGTGTTATATTAACCAGGATGTTTGCAAGAGTCTATTTTAGAATGACATATACACAAAAAATGGCTGTCCTTGGGTTCTTTGATCTCAGTCTTATACCTGTTGGTGTGAGTACTTTGGCCTAATATGATATTCAGTTGGTGATTACATGTATTATCTTTACTAATTCTCACAGCATTTTCATGAACATATTTAAAGAAGTAGCATAGTTGTACTCTTCCTACTACACTGACAGCAGCAGAGACAGTTCCCCCTGACTCTAGGGAAGTTGCTTCTGATATACACCAGACTTGAGGGTGCAGCTGCCCCACAGACTCTTGGAGTTATCCCAAATACATTATTAAGCCACAGGGCTGGTACCTAAGGCTCATTTCTGGAAGCAATTTTGAAAAGTTTCTTGGAGTCAGGCTGATACATAGCATAGTTGGTTAAAACTTGGTTGTAATAATGCCGAGATCATGGGTTCAATCCCCTATGTGGGCCATTGACTTAAGAGTTGGACTCGATGATCCTTGTGGGTCCCTTCCAACTCAGAATAGTCTGTGATTGTGTACCTGATAAGGAGTGAGCGTGGATGTTTCTCTGTGCCACCTTACACATCTTTGCTGCTTCAGTTTACACATACCCATGTGTCATGGTGTGGCTTTTGGAGCAGGGAAGGACCAGAAGCCTGGTGCATACAGAAGCCAGTTCCCACCTTGCAGAAGAGTCAACATTTACAAATATGGAGTGGTATGCTGCTCTGTTTAGCTCCCCTTAGACAAGAGCATAAACTTCCTTGTGCTTTGGGAAGAAATGACGGTTTGGTCAGTGTTTAGAATGTTTTGCTTCATATATGAGCTGGGATTTGGGTTGAGGTGCAGTTACTGGGCTTTTTTATATAAGAGGGTATGCTATTAAAATTTTACAGGACATCCTAGGCCTGAATGTAAATATTTAATGTCGATGTCATGAAGAATTCTGAGTGACATGTAAACAGCCATTGTAGCAACATGTGGACTCTGAAACAGCATAATGTGATACTTAGATTGTGAGAAGAAAAATAGTTTCTGTTTCTTCATTAAGTGTTTGAGAATTTGGGATCAGTTCTTTCATTACCACTGAAGCTGTTGCAAGAGGGAAACTGTTACCTAGTCCATAACTTCAGTGATTTATGTCAAAAAGCAAAAGTACAAATCACAATGTTAGTAGCTCTACATGAATTTCTAGGCAGCTCAACCAGTTACATGATTTTTTAAACATGCTGCTTGGTAGCATTCAGAAAAAAAAACAGACAAGGGCCTTGAACTGCCTTTTAAAGTTCTTTAAAGGGCCTCTTGGTCCATTTTGTATTATCTTTTTTTTTTTGTTGGTGTTTCTGTTGGGAGAATAAAAGAGGAGATAGCAGTGACAAAACATGGGCAAGGGCAGATTGTGTGATAAATTATAGCAGGGTGCTGCTAGGGTAGAATATCCCATCATCATTTGTGTTATTTTAGCCTCAGCATACCACCAGCTTACTCAACAATACATAGCCTGCCCTGTCATTGTTTCTGGCTTTGTTTGTTTGTCTTTACTGGAAGCCCACAAAAATGAGCAAGTCATTTACACATGTAAACCAAAACTTCTCAGATTTCTGGGAAAAAAATAAAAAAAAATAGTAAAAAATCCTGAGAACCTCTCCAGAATATTCCTGTTAAAATATATGTTGTGGACAGTTTTGTCTCAAAGGAAGTTTTGGCAGAAAGACTTTGGGGACCCCACTAGGAAACAAAAGCTGCCTTTGTTAGCAGAAATACAACTTGGTCACAGAGGGGACAGTAAGAAACCGTTATCCAGTTCTTGGGAACTTAAGGCAAGGCACATTTGATTGTTAAGCAGAAGAGATTCTTTGAAAATTCTTGCCTCAGTGCAGCCCTGGTTTCTCAGGTACTTGTTTTTTCCTATGTCCTTTGAGTTGGAGCTTTTTTTAGGAAGAAGAAGTGTGGGTTTTTTCCCATATGGGATCTCACTACTAAAGAACTATGTTTGTAAAGATTGTCTTAGTTTTTCAATGCCTGCAATTCCAGTATAACCCAGCAAAACTGAGCCTGTACTGTTAGTGCTGAACCTGTCAAGACACAGCTGCTCCTGGGGCAAGTGAAGAGCTTCACCCCACTGTCCCCTGGTGCTGTCTGTGTTGCTTTCCTGCTCCCCCTCACTCCAGGCTCTTCATCATTCCATTTACCTGAACTATGTAATTTGTTTTTATTCCCAGATAACCCCTGTACCTGGAATTTCCCACTGTCAGGAGTGCCCTTTGCTGATTAAAATGCCGAGTGCTGAGCAGTTCCTCTCTGCACAGAAATGTTAACCTTAGGGGAAAGCTTTTGTGAAGAACTCAGCCTGGATGTTTGCTGTTATCAGAGCACTACAGAGGATCCAGAACCTCCTGGCACCAGTTCACAAGCAGCAGGGACTGGGGCTGTCCAGAGGCTCTTCAGGAGGGGCTGTAAAGACTTGGGCTGAAGCTGTGAGGGAGCAGGGACTTGGTGCTGAGATGCCCTGGTGAGGGATCACATCCCAAAGGCACAGGTACGTGGTGGGGAAGGTGTGGGATAGTAACTCCTGTGGGTTGGTGGGAGCTGTGGGATGCTGCTGGGGCTGGAGCAGCCCTGGGTGCCTGCAGCACTCCCATGGGTTGGGTTGGTGGGAGCTGTGTAATGCTGCTGGGGCTGGAGCAGCCCTGGGTGCCTGCAGCACCTGGCAATTTCAGCCAGTTTCCTGACCACTGAAAGGAATAAACTGAGGGATACAACAGTGGCTGTGCTCATGCTTATGTGGAACAAAGGAGGGATTTAAAGCTCAGCCCTCATGCTGTGTATGTTTTAGTACTTTTAATTTAAACTAGATCTCATTTTGCTTCTGTCACCTGGAGACTCCTTGCCAGGTAATTAAATATCCTCCTGTGATTTAATCTGAAACCAGTTTAATTTGTACAACCCCAAAACTTCCATGCTGTGAAACAACATGTGGTCAATCAGAATAACAGGGAAGTTTGCTTCAAAAAATGTAGTCTGATGAAGCTAAAACGCTGGAGTAGATGCACCTGTCACTTGTTGTGGCTGCAAGTGAATGCACAGACAGCAACTGGGGCTCAGCTTACCAGCTGATGATCTTGGGGGCTGTCTGAGCCCTATAATAAGCAGAGCAGAGAGTTGAGGTATGTTGAACCTGGCAACAAGGTCAGTGAGTTGAAGTTTAAAGGCAGGGAGATGGACTTGAGGACACTTTGCAGTCCTGGTTCTCTAAATGCTCAATAAAGAACTGTTAGAATATTTCATCAGCTTGATTTCACCAGTGACTTTTGGGAAGGATGATGTATATGTTAATTTTATTTTGGAGTTCATTCTGGAGCCAGGGATACACACCTGTATCTGGGATGTGTGTCTGATGCTGTGCTTCAGATGGAGTCTGGCTGAGCAACCAGCCTCTAAAAATCAGTGAGCTGAGCACAAACACAATCCATTTAGAAACTTTATCCATATAAGTAAGACTTCTCTGGCTTTAATATATGCCTATATTTGCTGGCAGCTTTTAAACAACTGAACAGAACATATTGCCACTGGATGCAGTGGGAATGCACTTTAGGCCACTTGCTCATACAGAGTAGTTTCTTTCATTGAGGGGTCACCTCTGGAAGAGCCCATTCAGTTGAATATCCTGTCTGATTCCTAAAGCCTCATCTGGAATGCTGTTGGCCCTCAAGGCTTGAAATTGCTTTCAGTGAACCTTATTTATGTGTGTGTGTCCTCAGTGTTAGTTTTGGGTGGCCTTGTGTTTTGTTATGATGAAACACGTTGCCCGAAATAGCAGGGCTTACCAGGCCAAAGGGACTCCTGTGGATCACTTGTCCATCTTCATTATTGTTTACTGCTTTAGTTGGGTCAGCTGCAAGTTTTACTAGCAGTGGCTTTGTGTTTTCTTTTAAACTGATGACCAAACATCAATAACAAAGGGTGAAGGGGCTTACAAGGATATGTCCTTTGACAGTTGTTCTGCCCCTGTTGAATAATGATTTTCAATTTAAAATCACCTTCTCAGACCCAAAAACTAGCCAGCTTTTAAAGCAGTAGTTTTACTACAGTAGTAAACTCTTTAAGAAAATTTATATTAAATAGCTCTTTTTGAAATAAAATAATTATTAACCTTAATCAGGGCCCTTATTCTGTATAATCACTCCAGTCTCATCATTAACTAACAAGGTAGTGTTCTTGAAATGTGCCTTGTGTTGAGGTCTTTTAATTTTTTCCCCACAATAGTGGTGACTTGTGTTTAGTAAAAAAATTACCAGTACAGGCCTTCCCATGATATGGAAATTGTATATTATTTTTGCATTCTATAGGCAGATTCTACCTACCAGCCACTTTGCATTAGTTTCTGCATGTAACATTACAATTTTAATGTCTCTCTTCAGGGACTGTGACAGGCAGCTGAGTCACCACTGAAGTCTTTTTAATAGGAGGAGGTTTCTGAAGGCTTTTTTCCCTTTTCTTTCCACAGGTGCTCCTTAGACTTGCTTGAGGTGGAAATACACAATTCAGTGGTAAGCCCAGTTCAATTTTCTCACTTGGAGTCAGTACAGTGTTTCACAAGTGCCAGTTTTGCCTGTTTGTGTCTGGGTAGAGAAGCACATTGTCAATGAAATGGCTGTTGGAAGGGAGAGGGTGTGTTATTTTTCCAGAAATATTGATTCTTTTACTGTTGGGAAAGGTGTGAGCATAGAACAGAATGTCTGGTTTCTTATGTACAAGTCTTCTATTGTCAGAGATACAAAATGGGGGAAAAGTAGAGATAACAGGTATCAGTGTACAGGAAAGTGGGAGGGGGGAGACACTGCCTCTTCCTTTGTTGTTCACACCAATATGAAAGCAACAAGTGTTTGATGCACTCTTTTCATAAGTAACATTTTCCCTAAAGGAAACAACTTCAGTTATAACATTTGTCACTCTGAATACAGTTCTCATGTTTCTACATCTGTTTTTTAGAATACAGTCAGATAACTTTAACATTAAAGTATAAAAGTCAGGTAACTTAAAGTATAATTCAGTTAAAAATTCAAGTTAAATGGATTTTTAAAAACCCCAAACAAAAAAACTCAAAAAAGGCACTTCATCTCTTCTGTTATAAACTCTACATCAAAGTCAGGGACTAGTAAGTGTATTTAAATATATTTAACAGTTACCTGCCACTCTAATGAAATGAACAATGTACAGTTCTTTGTTATGAGCAGCAAGCAGAAGCACTAAGCTGTACCATTGTTAGTGTATTAGAAGTTTGATTTGTATGAAATTAGGGATTAAAAATGGAGTTACAAGTGAACTGAATTTAGCCATAGTTTATAAATGGGGCTCCTGGGCCTTGTTTTGCAAGGTTTGTGCATGCAGGAGACCTTCAGACCAAAAACTTCTTAACTTCAGTTGGTTAAACTTTTGGGGATTTAGATATAAAACCCAATTACTGTACAGTAATTTAAGCCTAGCTCATAATGTGATTGGGTGTTTTAGGGATCTCTGTAGTCCATTAAATAGCTCAGAGACTTCAGACTGGTAAACACTGCTCTTGCTACATCAAAAGAGGTGATGAAGTGACAAACTCACAGCCCTTTCTTTTGTGTGTGGATTTTGTCCATTTTTTTACTCAGATTTACAGGAGAACATCCAAATTTATTTCCATCTTAACACTTTTTTCCCCATCCCCAAGCTTTATCATCACAAATTACAGGGTGGGATGTATAAATACCAAGTCTTAAGAAAAAAATACTTCTTCCCCCTTTGCATGGGATTCATATGGATGTTATAAAATCATCCAGAAATTCAGATAAGGAATAAATTTGAAGCATGATGGGTGAAATACTGTTGAGATAAGTGTCATTGACTGGAGTTGGAGTGGGATGACTTACCTTATGGATTCTGTATACAGATTCCATGGTGGCAGTGTACATTTTGCTCTTATAAAGGGCCCCTTTAGTGCTCGTATACAAATTCTGGTCTGGTTTCATTAGCATGCCTACACTTGGGCCTGAGTCTGCTGCATGATGTGGTTCAAGCCATTTGCATCTCTGCTGCCTGGAAGTGACTTTGTGTCAAGCTGATGCCAGTTGCCATCCTCTCTATACTGAATTTCTCCAATAGATAGGCCAGTTTCTTTCAGAATCAGTCAGAATAAAAGCCATGATGTAAAAGCTTCAGACAGGGCAAATTCACCAGGAGTGAGGGATCCAACCCCTCCCAGCTCCTCGGGATGGATGGGAATGCAATGAGAAGCCTTGCCCCAGAGCATGTCAGATGCTAAAGCTCAAGTGCTGTGACTGTAGCTACTATAAATACAGATGGTATGAGTATTGTAAAATACAGGTTTCTACATTTTACCTGAAAGTGTCTGTGTCCCCTTCTTTGGGGAGTTTATGTAGGATTTACATGGTAGGACTAGTGAGACCATGCAAATGTCTGTTAATTGACTGGGTTAAACAAAGATGCTTCCAAGTTAGCTCCCAATTCTTCCTGAGGCAAAGCTTTGAATATTGAAGTATCTTTGGGTTGTAAGGTAAGCACAGAATATTTCCTGTCACCAAGTTCATCCCAAGTGGCAGGATAATGATATTGGGAATTGCGCAGTTCAGCGCACTCTTTTTTTCCTGCTGGTATTAAGGGAAAGCTGCTGGAGGCACCCACTGTTGCAGAGGTGGCTTTCATGTCTGACTGTAAAACTAATTATATTTCTAGATAGGTTATGTGAAAATATAACAGAGATCAAAGGCGTAAAGAGCAAATATGTTCAGATATATTTTTGTTACTTCATGTTCAAAAAGTCATTCCAAAGGGGAGATAGAATGTTATCTCTGAGTAGATGGAATGGCTGCCAAGACGTCACTAGAAAAGTTGAATACTGGTATAACATTATAGTAGTTTATGACACAATACGAGATACAGGATGCTAAGGTATACAAAGCAAAGGTACTTTTTAACTTTAAAATCCACTGGTCCAGTTGGAAAGGTGCTGGCTTTGCTTACCAACTCACAGCTAAAGCAGAGCTTTAATCATGCTTTGCTCATGTTAAAGTTCCTGGGACATTCTTGCAGAGGGGAGATGGTACCGTCTAGTTACTGGTTTGCTTGTTGTTTCACTCTGTCTCCAGTCAGTCCTTCCATGACCCTGTACACCTGAAATCAGACTTCTTGATTCTGGTTCATCTTGGTGACTGTTGTCTCCTCCTTCTCACATGAGAAGTACTTATACAAAGGTTCAGTTCTCTTCATAATCTATTTGACAAAGACAGTTTGGTACAACTTCTTGTGCATGCTGTTTTGGCAGGGCTAGAGAACCTGTCTGACCATTTAGATGTTGACGGAGCGCTTGTGCCATTTGGAACCAGAGAGCAGACTGGTCTCAGTGAAAAGAAAAGCCTGCTCAAATTCCCCAAAGCCTTGCCTAATGTACTGATGTATCATCTTTCTGGTGGTTGCCTTTTTCTGGCAGAAGTCCAAAGTCAGCAGCTGAAGAAGGGATGAGATAATGACCTCTGAAATATTGATCTGGTATGCTGGGGCACAGCAGATTTCCCAATAGCCAGCTCGGGTGTGCAGCACTTGGAGTCTGTTGGTCACTTTGTACAGCACAGCCAGTGCACAGCCTGCTCCTGGGTTATCCTTTTTTGGGGTGTACTGTTGCATACTTGTACTTGACGTGTCAAAACTAAAATGTTGTGCTGATTTACGTTTTACCAGTGAATGGGAGAACATGTGACAAGGAGAGGAATGATGCCAGCCTTTCAGTAGTGTGGCTGTGCATTGTCTGCTCTCTTTCCATTCCCCTTCTCTCCTTGCCCTCTTGCCCTGGCTGTATGCTTCCTGCCTTATTTTTAAACCCCAACTAAATCTGATCTCTCCATGAACACTGTAGCTACATTTTTATGTCTTCTTTCCCACTGCTCCCCCTGTGCAGAGAGATAATTGAACTGTCAACGCTTCTTTGAGATTGAGAAAATAATACATCTCTATTGAGGGCTTCAGTAGCATCAGAAGTCTTTAACTGCAGTACAGCTTATGGCCTGGAGAACAGAATTTCTGACATGATAAGGTTAAGGGAGACTAAATAGAGATTTAAAATGTCTGTATTATCTGCTACTGAACAGTTGGAGGCAACATGTGAAGTGCTACAATAGACAGTTCCTGTGATAAGAATGTCCACTGCCTAATCTTGGGCTGAGCTCTTGTCACTGATATAGCAGTGGAACTGCTCTGTGCTTGCACTTTTAGTATGGTCCTAAGACCATGCACTAGGTGTTTCCAGTAGAAAAAATGGCACATTTCTTACACCAAAAGGACAGGTAAATGAAAGATAAGAAGCAAGAACTACCATCTGCAACACTTATCCTGTGGTAGTGCTAAGAGAATGACCCTGTCACAAAGAGAATAACATTTCTAGCCAAGGCTTGTGGCTGCTGGTAGAAAGCAACAGATGTATGTGAGAAGTAACTAAAACCTCCCATGTCTTAAAAAAAGAAAAGGAAAAAAAGAAAAAAGACTTTGCTGGAGGTCTTTGTACTTTCCTCAGTTTAGTCCAAAGTATGTTGTTGGTGTAATATGAAACTTTGGCTTGTGACCTGCCTTTCAGATGAAGCAACATTTGGGGAGCGGCATAAGGAGTGTGAGGGTTTTTTGAGGTGGTGGGAATGGAGGGGATGACTGGCTTCTTAACTAGTGGCACACAGGCTATAAATCCATCCTACTAGCAGGCAAAGGAGCCACTCAGCTACAAGTGTAGCTGCTTTGTTAAATCCACTCATTCCTACCTTCATATCCTGTATCAATTACTCTATCCTGTGTGACTCCCCTGTCTCATTTTCACTCCCTTGGTCATCTGCCCAAATTCTCTTGAAGTAGGAGGCATGGGGAGCAGGCATGGAGGGAAAGGCAGGAGGGTTCTCATTACAAATCTGGATTTGAGACAACACATTTAATCCTTAAAGCAAAAGTACTCCAGTGACAGTTGAAATGTTCAGTCTCCTCAGTCCATTCCCCGAAATGGTATTGTTTATGACAATCCCTTAACATTATGTCATGAGCTTGCAAATACACAGGCATGGCATATGATCATCCACCCGAAAGGAATAGCAAAGGCAGCAAGAAGGGACAAATGCCGTCTTGCAGGTTTCTGTTTCAGCAAGGGCTGGAGCTATCACTGGCAGTGATGTCAAGGTTATCCTGAAATGTGTGCCCAGTGATGTATTTCTTGCTACTTGCCTCACTGCTGAGGCAGCAATTCAGTCAACACCAGCAGGATCATGAAGAGGTAACTGGAAGCTTTGCTTCACTCCCAGTGGAGAAAGCAGTGGCACTGTGTTTATTGTGAGAGTTTCTGTGTGTACAATGCTCAGCATAACTGGGCCAGGTCTCAGATTACAGGGGTGGGGGGCTTTGGGGGCTGCACTAGCACAAATGAGACAGATTGTTCAAAGAAACCAAATAACAGGAGCATCTGGTAAATGCAGCATCTAGATAATATGCATTAAACAGTTATTGTGCTATGCACAAGGAAAGTGCCCAATGCCTAATGATCTTGAAAGGAAAGCACAGAATTCCATGTCATTGGAGAAGTGTGAATCAAACAGTGCCCAAACTCAGCTGAGAGCTCAATACAGGGTCTGAGTTCCAGCTCCCATTGCTTGTGATCATCTTCAGCTGGACTGTTCAACTACATAAAACTTACAGTTAGACTAAAGAAAATAGTCCTGTGAAAGCTGGGAGCTTTATTTACCAGGATTTCACATGGCAAATTCCATTAGCATCCCTCATGCTTAGGGTGTGATGTTTTGAAACAACCTTTTAAAACTGAGGCCAAACTCAGGCCAACCCATCTTGGTGTTTAGGAGGGAAAGCTCTGCCAAACTGGGTGAATGTTTTATGAGCGCCAACACGTAGGTTCATGGAGAGGCCTTCCAGTGTCACCTGGCTGCTGTCCTGGACAGCTCCTGTTTGGTGACTCATCAGGGAATTTGGATGTTCATCAGCCTCACCTCTCCCTGGGGGCTCAAGGGAAGCTCCAGGAAAGGAGCAGTGGTGGCTCATGGGTTGGATGTGCACCGAGGGTATCCAAGCCTGCCAGGGGACGTCAGGGGTCTACTTCTCCTCCCAGAAGAGGAGACAAGGTTTCTGTCTAATGGTGGGGAAAATGGTGGCTGAGACTCTTGAGAGATGTTTCCAAAATCTCCAGGGAATTAAGAGACAGAAGTATTCCCTCTGTGTGCTTTGCCACTCACCTGATAACAACACTGAGAAAGTTTTTTAACCTGTGCTTATAATCAAACAATTAAAGCCTGTAATCTGCAGTCTCCATTTTAAAAAAAATATATCCAGAATTTATCTAATTTTAATTTTATCAAGCTTTAAAATGGCCATTGTTGAATTGAGGCAAACCATCACATAAAATTCTTCCTTCCTTTTCAGTGGATTGATCTGAAATGGCTTTAACCAAAGATTTACAAAATACATAGGAATAAGTATCTCTATAGCAAAGATCTCTTTGTTACCCCCTCAGTCCTTTCTTGGTTAGGCAACCCTTGAACCCCTATGTCAGTTTGTGCATGTTTCATAAAACTGACATGGAGATTGGTATTCAGGAGCTCTTAAACAAAATACTGTGTAAGGTTATGTATCAGAATTCCGGTGTGGGACCAAACAGAATAAAAATTAAGTATATTACAGGTAGAGCATAAGACTTGCCCTGGAACTGAAGGCAGAATGAATCTCTCTCAAGGCAGGCTAAAATCATATCCCATCTCCTCATTTGGATTTTACTATCACTACTCACTTGTATTTCTTAATTGGGAAATATCAGCACTTTCAAATTCATGTTAAATATGCTGCCAGGGGAATATTCCTGTGCTGCAAGAATAACTTTTTTGGCATGGCAGATGGATAGTAGTAGTCAGAACATTGAGGACACTGAGGAAATGCTGTTTTACTCTGACAGTGACTGTGGAAGTTGAGCCACATTTCTGGATCCCATGTCCATAGACCAGCTGTGGCTGTTGCCCCTGGACAGTCTTGCCTGAGCCAGTCTGACACAGAGGTGCTGAGCTCTGTTTAATGCTCCTGGACTTAGTGCTCCAAAGAATGAGACCTTCTATTCTTACAGTCTCCAATTCAGGCATGTTGGCAGAGTTGGCTTGTTCTGTCACTGGCTTTAGTAAGAACAAGTTGTCTACATCTTCAAAAGCTGGACTTGAGGATTTGTGTTCCACCTGCCCTTTCCTTTCTGTGCATTCCCAAGAGGAGTGTCTGCCTGAGAACTGGAAAAACTGCTACACTGATGTGTGAGATTTCTGTTTGCTTGTTTTCATTTGTCCTTCTGTCCTCAGTGCAAGTGTTGGGCTTAACTCGGGATATCTTTCCCAGTCAGGCAGTCTGGGAAAGGCTGGCACTTGTGTCTGAGGGCAAGGGGGGAAAAGAAAGGGTGTTATTTTTGCAGAGCTGTAAATCCAGCACCTTCTGCCAGTGCTGCATTCTTTTTTTATTACTTATTTCTAGGAAGCTATTGCTGCAACAGCACTGGCTGCAAACAAAATCTCATTTACTCAAAGTTCATGACAGGACAGGCCATGCATTTTGCACATTTGTGGGACACTTGTAAAGGAAATAGAGAGTGCGCTTTCCAAAAGCTTCAGCTTGAAATGCAACAGTTCCCATGCTGCCTGGAGCTTCAATGTCAGAGATTTCTATTTTTAGAGACAGATTCTACTCAAAGAGCTATATAAGGCTGCACTGGGGAGGCTGTTACTTTTCTGTAATAGGTGAGAATATTTGTTACTCAGTGAGGAAGAAAAATTCTGTATAAAAGTGGAAAACACAATGATACTCTGACTTGCATGTCTTTTGCGGGTGAGAGGGAACTGAGATAAAAACTGAAGACCAAGTATTTGGTTTTCAATATTCTAAGTTCTCTCAGCTTCTTCATACAAGTGCTTTAGCCATTAAAAATGTCAGAGAAGGCTTTTGATCATGAGGGATGATGCAAGAGAGAAGAGATAGGTCCAACCACAGTTTGGTGCCAAAAGACAACTTCCTATTGCTAAACATGTGACAAGACCAGGAAAACCCAGCACATAACACTCATGTCCTTCATGGGGAATCTACGTAAAACTTGATGTTACAGATTCAACCTTTGCAGCTACAGTTTTGTGAGTTATCCTGAGCACAAAGTGCACTTGAACTGAATGGGTTCTGCAGCAAAGCTATCAGAGGTGGGCTAAGAGCAGAAGTCAGAGTTAATGGCAGAAAAAGGGAACAGTATCTGAAGTGCTGGCTTTGCTGGGGAGCCTTCTTCTGAAGCCTGTTTTTATCTCACATAGAATCATCCAGCAAACACATTGCCCTTAATCTCTGGGTTTTATTAATAGATAGGAAAAATGTCTGACCAGAATTTTTTTAAACCTGCGTTCTCAGTTTAACTTGGCGTCATTTCTCCTGCAGTTTTGAGAGGAACTGTTTGGCCTCCAGGGGATAATGTATCTATGAAACACAGGAGTTCTTCTGTACTTGCTGAACTTTCAGAGGCAGCCCAGGTAACACTGCTTTTAGAAGCTGTTGCCAATGTTAGCACAGCAGTTGGGGCAATATGATTTTGCTTAAGTAAGGACTAGATGAGATAAGAGAGCTAAATTAAGAATACTGAGCTGGAGACTTCTGCTGAATTGGAGACAAGACTGGTGCTAGTCCTCATCAGGGCCAACTGATGCTGATCTTAGCTTGCCTTGGGTTCTGCTTCTGGTTTTATATTGTCCAGCTAGCTGTGCCATAACCTGTTTGGCTTCAGGTGAGTAAAATTGGGAACAGCTACACTGTCTGAATGAGGAGTGAAAAAACACAGCAGCTGGCAGTGATGTCTTCACTGCAGTAACACAAGGAAACACAGCAGTGTTTCCTCTTGTGTTGTGCAGGAGGTAAGACAGGGAAGATCACTCAGTGGCAAAGCAGAGGCAGCAATGGCTGAGTAGCTTGAGCTGGGGAAATTCCTTCATCCATCCAGCACACTGAGCCAGGAACAGCAGGAGAAACAACACTCTCTACTTTGACATTTGTCATTCAGAAGAGATGAAACGATTGGCATTGCGATGTTAGTTTTGAGTGCTTTGGAGCACAGTGCCCCTCCGGTGCTGGGCTATCACTGCGAGCACGGGGAGCCGTTCAGGGCTCGGGAATTGGCGCGGGTCGGGGCTGCGCGCGGCTGTGGCGGGAACGGCGCGCGGGGCCGCTGCCCGCGCTTTGCTGCCCCCTGGCGGCCGGGCCTGAGGGCGCGCGCGCTCGGGTGGCTGCGGGAGCGGGAGGGGCTGTCAGTAATGTTGTGAACTTGAGGAACTCGGCCGTAACTCCGCAGTGCGGCAATGCTAAAGGCCTTTTCTGTTGTCACATTCACTGCTGGAGCGGCTCCGCACAAACAGGCCCCTCACCTGTGGCAGGAGCCGGAACTGTCTGTTCCCTGTGAGGGTGAGCCCACGGCCGGGTAACTGCGGAAATCGTGAGGGGTTATTTATTATGAACTTAAGAA
>JAOXXN010000471.1:2743304-2773797 GCA_026770055.1 Myrmophylax atrothorax | reverse complement strand
GTGTGGCTCTTCTAGAGGCCTTTTGTATTGTCAGGGTCACCCCTGGAGAGGCTCCACACGAGCCAGGAGTTGGAATCCCTTCCCCACTCCCCCCTGAGGGCTCTACAGGCCCCGCGGCCACCCCGGGAGCCTCCCACGGCCGCCCCCTCCTCCTTCCCGAACGGCCCCCGGGTGCCGCCGCTCCTCCCTCCGTCCTCTCACAGCTGTCTCCAGGCGGGAATCCCGGGACGCCGCTCCGCACTTCCTGGGCAGTTTCCTTCTGGGATTAAACAAATCCCCACACTGTTTCCCGAGCAAGCAGCTGGCTGAGGGGTTGGTTCTTAACTCTGACTTCTGCTGGCTGCGCATTCAGATGGCAATGAATGTTTTCCTTCTCATTTTTATTAATGCATACAGCCGTTTTATGAAATTGAAAAGACATTTCTTCAAATGTGTGTACACCTGGTCAGTCTGTTGTCTTCATGCATTCTGAGTTATCTCCCTCAGTGTGATTTCCACTGAAAATTTTGTGCTCTACGTCTAATGTCCTGTTCTGCAGTTCAGTTTGTTTTCATTTTGTTACCTGTTGTCCAGAGGGAGATTGGAACTGGTAACTGCTAAATAAATAAAAGTTTCCATGTGATCAACACTGTTTAATAATGACATAAATTATTACAGAGCATTCCCATTTGTAAAATGTAATTATAAATATATTAATATACAAATGCCTAGTCCAAGGCAATAATAAAGGACTGTTAGGACCAAAGTTAACTTTTGGACCTGAGAAAGGGAACTCTTAACTGAGGTAAAATCTCTTTTTTGTTTGTTTACAGCAAGTTGTATAATCTTGCATCACTTGAGCTTCTCCCACTGCATTGGCTGAGTATGTTGAAGAGTTGAAAGAGCTCAAAACCAAGGAGGCACAACATCAGACCTCACATTTTAGTCATCTACTGAGCATCTAGAATGGTTAGTACAAGGATACATGTTTGATCATTTAAATCGTTTCTATTTCATTTGCAAACT
This sequence comes from Myrmophylax atrothorax, assembly GCA_026770055.1. Taxonomy (NCBI): domain Eukaryota; kingdom Metazoa; phylum Chordata; class Aves; order Passeriformes; family Thamnophilidae; genus Myrmophylax; species Myrmophylax atrothorax. The sequence goes on along the minus strand of JAOXXN010000471.1, from coordinate 2,772,792 downwards.
CCTATTTTATATTTACTTTGAAATTTCGATGAATGCCATTAGAAACTGACTCTGCAATCTTTTTCTTCAGCTTTATTCCAGTGTCTGTCCCTCCTGCCCCTCTAGGTAAGCAGGCTGCTGTTTTCTGTGCACAGCAGTTTCGTCATGTCAGACAATAACATAGTCTGCATATTAAAAAGGTCTTTAATAATATAGTCAGTCCAAGCTCCTCTTCAAGAAAAAAGCAGCATCTTCTTACTGAAATGTTGCTGTAGGACACAAATAGGATTAAGCAACTCCATTGTGCTGTAAACAGACACCATCAGCCTGTAAGTCATCACTGTACAGTGATTTCCTCAGGCCTCCTCTGACCAGCTGAAGGTTGACTCAGCAGCACTAAATGCACCATGTCACAAAAACCAGCTGTATTGTGTGTGTGATTGTACAAGCCTGAATTTAGTTACCATAAAGATTTGTTTGAAAAGCCACTAATTTCCAAAATATTTGTAAACAACTTACTAATCCTGGAGTCCTTTCCTGTAGCTGTTTTAGAAACATGTTTGCCATAATACTTATTCTGAGTGTCCAAGCAAGAAGTAAACAAACTGGGTAAAAGGAATGAGATTGAGGGGAAATGCTAAGTAATTATTTTTCTGCTAAGTTCTTCCAAGTAATGTGTGGTTTTATGTGATCATATGTGTTTGTCATTAAAACTAGATTATATGAACATCATATATTAAGAACATCAGGTAAATGTGGGATTTTTTTTGTCTTTGAGCCCACTATTCTTCCTTTCCTATGGTACAGAAAAAATACGATAAAATTCTCTGGTGTTATCATAAAGCATGCATATCAAAATGTAGCTGACACTATTAAAATTGTGCTTCTACCTCTAGCTTTATAAAGTTGGCAGTTTTCTGAAGTATGGTACCCATTCTTTTCTTTCTAATATGGGGCTCATATTCCTTTAACGAAAACTATACATCAGAAATCTATTTTTACAAGAAATGCACAAACCCAGTCCTCAGTGTAGAGCACTTCCTGAGGATTATCAGTTGGCTGGTTTGGCTGCCTCTCTTCCTCATCAGTTCCTCTTGGCAAGTTCCTGCAATCCCCAGAGCACCAAAGCTGCACTGTGATGCTACTTGTGTATTATGAACAGAGTGAGAAGTGCTCAACAAGCTGTGGAATTGGGATTTGCATATTTGCCATGTGAAATTAACACTGTTGGAATAGGAGTGATGGTACTGTCACCACCAGCTCTCTGGAGATAAAAATATCCTTGCCATTTTCACCTGGTTGCTGCCCCTGTTACTGTTGTTATGCTTCTCATGAGCTCAGTGACCCAAGTGCCATTACATTATGCTACTGTATCTTAAATACATTAAATATTTATATATTTTATATATATACCCCCCTGCAAGTCACACAGGGTTTTCTCAGTACAGTTTGTGCTGTGCTGAAAATCCCCCTGGACTCTAAGCACAGTTCAACAACTACTTGCACTTTTACAATCTGAATTTATGTCATGTTGATCAGCCCCAGAAAGCCCAAATGTCTCTTTGAACACGGCAGATTATGTATTAAAGGTAGAGTGGTGGAATTCGATCTGCCTTGATAGTTACTGATTTTTTTCTGCTCCTGTTGAGTAGGTGCACACACATGCTGTGCCCTTTGCACAAAGCAATATCATGTAGTTTTGCCTTAATGAGATAATACCAAAGACCTTCACTGAAACTGTGTGTTATTTTAATGGAAAGCTTTACTACCAGAACAAAGTTTAGTTCTCCTTGGCAGCTGAGACTGTAATTTTCTGATTACAGGTTTTCCAAGTCAGGCAGTTGAACTGTTCTCCGTGCTCCTCTCAAGCAGCAGAGGGCACTGAATCCATTACTCAGAGCAATGAAAATGTCTGATCATAAGAAAATTATTATTCTCTTTCCTTACAGTTCCACTTCTGAGTCATTCCCATCAGAAATTGCCACTGTAGGGTACACACAAAATAAAGTACAAGACTTTTTAGGTATCATGATGGTTATTTTTATTTCATAGACACAACACAGGCACAATTAGGTAAACTAGGATTATTTCATAATTGTTACTTGCAGACTAGAGTACTGTTTGCTACCCTGCATGTGTTGTTGTCTTGATAATGTTGCAAAAAAGGAGCTGAGAAACATGGCCAAGGAAAAAAGAAAAGGTGATAAAGCCAAAATTAAAACTCAGGGAACAGAATACTATGGACCAAAAAATACTATCTGTAGCTACAGTTCTGTGTGGCTTTTTTGTATTTTTACCTGTCTGGATACTTTTGTACAGAAGTGAAATATGGCAACTGAGAGTTGTTCAGTTAGAGTGAGGATGTTAAAAAACCCAAACAACCAAAGCCCAATCAATCAAAAGAGCAAGAAAGCTTGTGATTGTTTCTCAGAAGCTCCCCAAAGGTACTGACTTTAAAACTCAGTTTTCCAAAGAGGAGTAATTTGATGTGAAATATTCAAACAGCTTTATTAAAAGCCATAAGTAAAATAATTTCTGATTAAGATACAGAACATTCATATTGCATATTCAAAAGTATTGTGAATTCTTCAGTACCATTTTCACATTTCTTAGTATGTTTTTACAGTCCTTTTAGAATAACAGTAAGAATCAGAAGTTTGATCAGCAGAGATAGGGGGATATTTTATCTTTTTTTTTTTTTTATTTAGTCCTCACTAAGGCCATTCTGATAGCACATGTTTAGTGTCTCTCTGCCTTCTCACATGTTATTTGATGTGGGAAGATGAGGATTTCCACCAAATCTCTCTAGGCAGGCAAATAGCCCCATGGGATTGAAAATTGGCTGTTATCACAAGTGACAGATCTCCTGTGAGTTTCTGTATTTCTTTACACAAAGCATACCACACTTTATTGCAAGAAGATTCTATTTGGTTGGGACACTATTAATGTTGTACTCAGAGACACCAGGGAAGGAATTTTCTTACAAGCCTTTGGAGGCATTTATCATTATTGTCTGACTTTGCAGGGTTAGATCCTTTAGAGAATGGTATGTTTTTTTAAAAAGTTACTTTCTACATCCAAGGAGTGTTATAGGCTTATGTCATGGATCCCCCTCTACCACTTTTTGTCATTAATCCTTCAGTGAAGCAAGAGAATACACATAAAATTGACTAATGAGAGCCCACAGGGTGTGATTGTTGGCATTAGGAAAGAGCCACATTCAAAAAGTGGAATTATATAATTTGTTAGAGTAATGCAAACCTCTCCCCTCGGAAAATGGGATTTATAAAAACAAGAAGTGCCTTGCAGACACCAGTTCAGCTGCAAAGGCTCTGGAGGGTGCTTAGTGTGTTTCTAAACTAAAAAAGGGAAGCCTGGGGCAGGAGGTAGGTGGTAAAGTCTTGTGTGTGTTGTTTTTTCTTCCTTAAGAAGGATATGTGATCCTGGGCCATATGAATAGGGCAGCTCAATCTGTAGAGCACAGGAGGTGATTATTCATCTTCACTTGGTGCTGTGAGTGCTCTGTCAAGTTCAGAAAGATGTGGCCAAATTGGAAAGGGTCCAAAGCAGATCAGTAAGGATGCTAAAAGAGTTAGAAAGCATGACCTTTGAGGAGGCTGTGGAGGAATTTACTGGATTCAGTCTTTCTCTTCTGGAAAAAAAGCCCAGAAAAAAACAACTATAAAGATGGGAGGGAGGACTTAACCTCTTCACAGAAGGAAAATATTATAAAGAAGGCAGTAAAATTGTTTGTTCTTGTTTGTAGGCTTGAAACAGCAAGAAATCAACTTTGCAGCAAAGAAAATTTAGGCTTAAATATTCAGTATTTCTGAGGGCAAGGAAAGACATTGCTAAATTAGAGGACCTGGAAACTTCTTCACTGGAGGATTTTAGATGACTTTAAACAAAATCTCTGTAAGTAATTGCTTAGGCTGATTTAATCCTCAGGGCTAGAAGCTGGTTTTAAGTGGTTCTTGAGTGAAATTTTACTCTGGCTACAAGTCCTAATTCATGAAGACTGAGGTTTTGACAAAGCCCCATTGCAAGAGGTCATCAGTGTGGCTGGTAGATACAGCTCAAATCAGTAACCAATCTCTCAAGACAAAAGCAGCCCCACACATCCATGGTCCATGCTGGGAACCATCTAAATAACCTCATGGGAAAGGGGAAGAGCCAGCCAGGAGCCCACTCTGCAGGACCTGACAGAATTCATAGTTACCACAGTAAGTGAAAAGGCTCGTGCAAACGTGTCTTGAACTGTGCTCACAAAACACAGCTTTGTTTCATCTTATTTTTGAGATTGTGACTATTAACACAAATCCTCAGAAACACAGGGCCACTTTACCTGTGTCCAAAAAAAAATTGCTTAACAGAAGATAAGTGCAATCCATTCTAGAATAACTTAGTACAGTATTTAGGCTGCATAAGGCCCAGACTGATTTTACACAAGAGGGCAGCAGCCACAGAGAGCGTATTGTGTGATCTCTCCCATTCACTTCGGATCAGTGCAGGAAGCTGTAGTCTGTGCCAGAGAGGATTCCTCAGTCATCTTAAAAAGATTGCTCCACTTGCATTAGCCTGGTGGTGACTGTAACAAGGTCTGATTATGAAAAAAGACTCCTATAGCTCCCAGTGCCTTTATCATACCTTTCATCTGGACTCATCTGGCAAAATTGATTTCAGATCACTTTTGCTGTTGGGAGTGTAATTATCTTCCAAAGTATGGCTAAGATGAGTTAAGTCTCTGAATGGTTCAATGAACAAGTGCTTCATTTCTTTCCTGACCCAAGTTCATATCCAGTACAGAGGATCTGGAATGACTCTGACGTCGGCCTAACCCCCTGCAGGTGCTTGTTCACCTTTCATTTGGAGAACACTTCGTTGTGACTCATCTGTATCTAAGAGGCCCTGCACACTGCAAGAACAGACCAAGACTGAAATACTGAGGGGAAAACAGGCATTCCCACACAAAAACCTTTAGGGAAGTCTCTTCTTCTTACTGTATTTATGCAGTGAGATGTAAGAAACCAAAAAATTCCTGGCATGGGGAATGTAAGGTGATTTATTACTGCTGTCTATTCACTCAATGAAATGCTGCATCTAGGCTTGCTCTGGGAAGTTCTGTGTCACAGCAGCAGTGCTGGGTTCCTGTTGAGATTGTCTAGTACCAAAATGGCATGAGGTTTTCTAAAAAACCAAGGACTTGTAAGTAGTCATTGGGTGTGTATAAACCATGGCTTCAGCTCTGAGCAATAAATATGGGGATGTTAGGTACTGCCCCTCAAGTATATACAGATACATGTGGGCCAGGAAATGATAAATCCTTTACCTACAATTAAGGAGGACTAATGGAGACATCTATGCTTCATACAGATCTGTTCTCCAGATCTTCCTTAAGGGAAAGTTAACAGAGTCTGTATTTAGGAGAAGCATAGCATATAACAACAAGGAAGGGGGAGAGTTTGCAACAAGCAAAATAAATTCTTATAAGGCACCAGACACTATCTTTTAATGCTTGCTTGTAGTCCAGCTGGATATTTGTTACTAAAATATTTTCTCAAAACCTGTTGTAATAAAGCAGAAATCATGGTTACTTCAACCAACATATTTAGGTGAAGTTGGCTTAATTATGTAGTTGTCACTACAAAAGATTGCAGCAGTTTCAAACATGATGCATAAAAACTGCACCTACTAACACTTAAAGATTCACCTAAAAAAAGTAGCGGAATGGAAACTCCATTTTCTGGCCAGTTCTGACAGTGGTTTGTTTTTTATGTTTTGTTTTGTCTCTGGGTGTGACAGTAGCTTTGCATCCAGTGGTATTTCCTTCAGGAGATCCTGATTGTCTATTCTTATCAGAGAATCCCCTTGCTTGATGATTGTCCTGAATTAGTCCTTGCCTTATGGCACATTACAAAAAGAGGAAATACCTAGAAGCTTGCTTTGCTGTATGGATTAAATAGCCTTCTGTGGCTCATCTGCTCAAATTCACGTGCTGAGGAAGATAAGGGAATCATCAACTAAACTGAACATACACACAAGGCACTGCAGCTTGCTATTTCTTGCTATTTCTGTTAAGACTGTTACTTGTTAAGGCCCTCAGACTTCTTCCTTCCATACCCCTGCTTCTCATTTTTCTGTAACTCAACTTTTCCATTCAAAACATTAATAATTTTTACTTACAAATTATTTCAGTAAGGTCCAAAGGAAATATGAGAAGTTCAAACCAGCTTTGACAACCCTGCAGTATTGTGCTTAGAAGAGCTGAGAGTTCTTCAGGTTGTGAAGTGAAAAATTATTCCATTTTCTTCTGGAACAATGTTTTTTTCTCTGCACCTCCTTCCTGTCTGTTTTCACACTCAAATGAAATGAAGTGAGAAACCTTAAACCCAGTATTGAGAACTTTCCTCACAATTAATCACTCTGAATAAGAAGCATCTGGTTCTGAGTGAGCTAAATTTATGGGAGAAATCATAAATGAGATGACATCTTACAGCAGGGCTTTATCTTAACATAAACAAGTAACTCTTGTATTTGTTTTGGAACTCTGCTGTCCCCAGCCAGATATGAGAACAAACAAGACATTAGTTATATTTCCCAGTATAAAAGTCCCTTAAAGCAGTCTACTGGGAAAAGTGGGTCTGAAAACCACTGGGATTATCCCAGCTTAAGCTATTGGGGTTGTGATGAATTAAAAAGGACAACATTCTAATATTAGTAGTGTTTTAAGTAGACTTGTGAGAACTCAAAAGAGGATTGAGCTTCCTCACTCTTAATAAAACAGTGGGGAGCTGTAGTTTGTTGGGTTTGTTCCTAAGAAACTGCTTATATTAGGTGAATATTGATGGGAACGTTGGTCCATGTGTCCCCACAGATAAGGAGGTGATCCAAGGGCACAGCCTGAGAGAGACAAGTTGCAAGAGCAGTTCCAGCAGGGAGCATGACAACCATCAGGATGATCCCGCAGCAGTTTCCTTGCACGTTCTGTGCTCCTCCACCTCAGAATTCCCCCAACAAGTAAGTGAGAGAGCCTGCTGCTTTCCCTGGTAAAGGATAATATGCTGGATTTGACATGCAGCTGGAAAAGGCATTGGCTGTGAATGCTGTGTGCAGTGCAGAAACCCAGGACAAGGCAGGGCAAAAGAAATATCTTTTCACTTGCCCTCTATGTAAGGGCCACCATTGTCAACTATGTGTAGAAAACATCCCTTTATTTGAGTTTTGCTTGCCAGATCAAACATTTCCCTCAATTTCCACTCCAGGTATCCTGGGCTATGTTTTGTTGAATCAGCAGTGTTTCCTTTATTTAAAAGAAATTAGTCTACCTCATAACAAAACATTCCTCACTGGTTTTCCTTCTTCTGTTTAGTTGAAACAGGCTTGTTCTGCAGTCACAGACTTAGGGATTTCCAAAAGCTAAAGGTCAGCCTGAAATCTCACAGCACACTTACTGTACAAAAGCCAAGCAATGAAATGTTCAAAGACTCTTTAGAGAGCATTACCCTCCAGTATAAACTTGAGTCACTGCAATCCCATGTGCCTCATGGTCTGTATTTTTTCTTTTTTTTACTAAGGATGTTATTAGTACGAATTTCTTCATATCCTGAAATCTCAAAATAAAACAGATTTAAGAGATCATTTTCCCCTTTTCCTCACACTGTGGATATCACCTTTTAGGTGAACCCATGTCAGCTGTTTTAAACAGGTTGGACTGTTGTTCTTATTCAATGGTGAAGTGAGTTATTTTTTTCCTCAGATTGTATTTTGCCCTCAAATATCTTCTTTTGTGATGTGTTCTTAAGGTAAACAGATTAAGTATTGAACACATGCTTTAATGTTCTGTAATTACAGTGGAGGCTCTTAGCAGTGCTGCCCATCCTGTGTAATTCCCTTATCAGGGAACACACTGGGATCTCCCTATTCTCAAATAGGTGATTTACCCTGATGATAAAGGTAATGATTGGCATTTTGTGCCTGCTTGTCACTGCCTAAAGCTATCAGGGAGAGTTCCTCTCTGAAGTACAGAAAAAAGCAACTGCCTGGACACCCACACACATTTTCAGAAGACTGCAATTGTTGCTGAAAAAAAGATATATCCAACAAATCTGCTTGTAATTGGACCTGACTCAGTGCTGATTCTTCTAAAGCTGGCTAGAAAAATAGATACTAATTCCAGTCAAAATTAATCATATTCTACCGAGACAGAGTGGGACCTACTACTTAGTATCCTTAATATTCTCCACAGAAAGATGAAAATAGTTGTGCAAACTGATAAAAGAAATGTATTGTTCTAGTAAAATTGTACTGAATGCATCTCAGTAGTACTTGGACACTGTTTAGTAGAATGGGAAATTGAACAAGAGAAAGAAGATCTCCCAGGAAACTGTTGTGTAAATATGCCCCAAACAAATGGGATGGAGTTAGTTTGGGAGCCTGGTTCCTTGTGCTGTGCTGAAGCTGAGCAGCAGGGCCATCTGTAAATCATGTCAAGGACTAAAGCACGTTGGGAAACTTTAAAGTCATTGTGTACAAAAGCCCTCATTAGCTGACCAGTGTGAGTGAGGGGTGTTATTTTTTGTGGTGTTATTTTCTCTCCAGATAAATCACATATGAACAGACATACAGTATGGGGAAGAGCTTGCAATGACTACAGTGGGAACAGAATCAACCCCCCATGCAGCAGTTTCACATTCCATTCAGAGAATATAAGGTCTTCTTTCCAAGCTTTTGTGTAAGCTTCCATTCCCATCACTTTCTATGCTGAAACAGTTATAGTCAGCATTACTTGGTGTGTGGATTTTCATATGAAACTCTGCCCTTTGGGTGCTCAGCTTTAGAAAGACCAGTGGTATAAGATCCTCTGGAAAGATTGTCCAGGTCCACATCCTCAGCAGTGCTCCACAGTTTGCGTGTGCAAGAGACTTCTGAGCTCCAGCTCAAGCTCCAGGCCTTGGAGTTTGGCCACCCTAAAAGATCCCTCAAAGGTAGACTGGTGATTGGCAACCAAACCATGCCTGCCCAGATCTGGGATGCAGCACTGGTGTAAATCCACAAGCAACTAAGACTCACCAGGCACCAGGCTGCCAGACAGCAGCCTCATCCCAGCTCTCTTTGATGTCAAGGCAGTAGCTGGACACTGTAGAAAGTGATATGTGTGTAAGATTAAGGCTTTTATGTATGTGTATTCATTCCCAAGATAGCTTGTTATCTCTGCATATTCAACATTATATCTTGTTTTATGTTAACCTATGCCTTCTAGAAACAAAAAAGGAAAACAATCATGTCTATATGTGGTGTGCTCTGTAAGGTGGGAAAAGATGGTACAGAGTCTCTAGGTAGCTGATTTTTTCTAGCCTGGACTAAATCTACTGGACTAAAAGTGCTGCTGGCATAACTATTTCTCCACCTCTACATGTCTAAATCCTATGGATGGGTGCCTAAACTCATGGCAGTGGTGCCAAAGCATCTGCACCTGTCTGGCACCAGATTTTAACTGTGGGAACCTGCCATTCCCACTGTTGTCACTGGGACCCAGCATTTGCTCAGTGGTCTCCATGAGGCTGTCGGGTACTTTCTGTTCTGTCCTGTGCTTTCTCTGTTATATACAGGGGTTGACACTTGAAATCACTTCTGCAGATTGAAGTTAGAATTCCAGTTATGATTCTTTTGCAAAATGGAAAAAAGGTCCATGTGTTTTAGGTACTGGCAAGGATTTGCTCTTTGGACTGGTGTAACAAATACTGCTGGCATTGATTTGTGAAGTCTCTTGTGGCCATGTGAAATTGTGCAGTTTTGGGGGCAATAGAATCCTTTTAAAGAAATTTTGCCTTCTGTTGGCTCTATCTTATGTTTCACTGTGAATGTAACTGTGTGCTGGCTGACAGTAATATGGTTCAGCCAACTGTATCAGCATCAGTCTGACTCAAAGCAGATATCTTTTGTGTTAATTAATGCTTGTATATTTATACAAATTACGTGCTTGAGCACTCTGCTGGGTGGTGACTGTGGTTAGTGCATGTCCTGTGCTGCTGCTGCTGGCTGAGAGAGCAGGTAGGAATCGGTATTTATGACTTCTAGATTCAGTCCCACAAGATCTGAAACACAAAACTCCCAACATTTTTTGAGAAAACTGGTCTCTCATTACACAAGCACAGCATAACACTCTGTGTTTTGTTGATTGCTTATTTATATCTTGTAGGACAAGCACTTACATTGTGGTCTGTGTATTCTACAACTGCCTGTGCAAAGGTGCTTGCTCTATAGGCATGTCTGGTGCTAATATTTAAGAAATCAAATACTGTGATAAATAAGTACCAGTACCTTTATCTTTTACAGATGTTTAGAAAGGGAAGGTAGAGATGATGCTTGTCCTTCATTTAATTGTGAAGCCTTAAGTGTGTGGCTTTTATAACTTCACATTTCAAAGTCACAAGCATGGCTGTGAAAACTTAAATTTTGCCTTCTATGGGTATGTCCATGTAAACGGCTTATATGCTTGAAAATTGAATTAGAATGGACTAAAACAAGTCTTGCAAAACTCAATTAAAATTGCTCTGTTTCATTTGGTTCCACATGAAAACTGAAGAGACAACAAAGCAATTTCAGGCTTATTTGGAACTGAGCTGAGATTCTCCTGGCTTGCTTATTTGTGAAAAGGTTTGCTCTGCTCTGTGAAGTGCAGCACTGAAGTCTGTCATGGGTATTTGGCATTCTTTCAGGTGATCCCCACAGGAACGTTTGCTTCCTACAGAAAGTGAAACCACAATTTGAAAAACAGTGTTAAATTACTTTGGTGTTTTTAAAGTGCTTTTTACTTTTTTTTTTAATCTGGATTTTAATGTTTAGACAAGATTACAAGGTCTGATGGAAAATTAGTAAGACTGAATTGCCAGGGCTCATAATGGGTTTCTGTCTTGTAATTCAATGAACAGAAGTATTTTTGCAGCTAGAATTTGAACTGTTAGAGGATCAGCTGGTTTTATACGTAGTATTGGAACTGTAGTTGCTGCATTATCCATAGGATTTATTATATGAGGAATTTGCTTTTAGCCTTGGGGATAATTAGCACTTCACAACCTTGATAGAACATCCACATGCCTGTGAGCAGAAGATAAATCAGAAAATCTCTTTTTTGGTTGGTGTTTTATCAATTGAGTCTTCTGTCTGCATTTTCTTCTTTAAAGGAAATCCCTCCATGTCTGACAACTTTTGCAAGCAGGTGTTTAAGATCATTTCTGTGGCACTGCTTAATATATTCAGAGCATGAGATTTTACTCTGTGTGCCGTAATTAATCTGCACTGGTTTAGAAATGGCTTATTATTGCAAGTGATCACCAGGGGATATGCTGTGAAAGTCAGAAAAGCACATAACAGTATGTGGTGCTCTCAAAAAAAAGCACTCAGCTATTACTAACTAGAAGCCAGAAACAACAGCTCTAATAAATTAGATGTTGTCATATTGGAGGATCACTTGCACATTATTTCCTATCTTTTACACTCACTTTGGATTCTTCTCGAAAGGAATGAACAGCAATGATGGAGTTGGGGATCTGCTGACACTTCAAACTTTAGAAATACTTGATTTCTTTATCTGTTAAAAAGGCAAGTGCTGGGTCGGACTTTTTCCCCCCAGGGTGTGGAAAGATGGATAAAAAGAGGTTCATGTGGATAGGAGAAGTAAAGCTGTCTTTATTAGTCCATTTCCACGAGTGTCCCATTGCACTGGGTCATCTCCTGTGGGGGTTTTCTAAATCCTGAGTTGGTACAAGGCCTGTTTGATCAGAGCAGCTGCTTTAGAAGGAAGGAGAAGGATATGAGTGTTTAAATGGGAATCACAAAACTCATTATCGGAGATCTCACCAACTTCTAATACACTCTGTGTGGAAGCCTGAGTGAGCAAGGCAAGGACCAAGCCAACAAGATTTCTTCTGACCTCTGAACAAAAAGAAAATAGAAGTAGTGAAGGCAGTGATCCCTCATGGGGAAAGAGGATCCATAAGGTGTTGGTTGGATTTAGGTGCTCTGTGTCACTGTGATGATGTGACTGGGGCCAGAGCTTGCCTTATGTTGAAAAGCTGTGTATTGTGTTTGCTTACCCTGTCTTAAAACTTGTGATAAATCTGAAGCACTCATGGTTCCTCTTTGATGATTGTACAGTTACTAGTGGTGACAGTGTTGCCTCCTTTTTTCTTCTTTTTTTTTTTGTAATTTTCAATTACCCAAAGAGCTTTCTAATTTTGTTCTTGCATCCTCTGTTCTTTTTATTCCCATTCTTCTCATTCTAGCCAGCTACTTTTGGGAGGGACAGGACTAGCCACTCACTTGAAGTATATGATTTCATCTCCTTTTAACCCTAGGGAAGATAAAAGGCAGTTTACTTCCGAAGAATGAGGTCTTGGTTTATAGGAAGAGATGGTTTTGTTCTTGGATTTAAAATGAAAATGACTCTGCTCCTCATTCAAGAGGAATATTTGTGACTGTATTAATTGTTCTTGTTCACAGCACATAAATTTGATGTGGGAGAGCACAGAGAGAGGTGTCTGCTTTTACACAGGCAACACTGAAAGGTTCCTCCCTACCTAACTCACAAGTTACTAGTCAGACAAAGCTTTACACAGCCTCTCTGCTGTGTCCTTTGTGTGATGGTCTCGTGTATGAAGTAAACGGAGAAAGAGCAAAGTAGACATTCATTACTCATGAGATACTGAGATTCTCATTTTATTAATAGATTCTGGGATTTTTCTCTTTTACTTAAAAATATGTAGATAGAAAAATCTTTTTTAAAAAAGCACCTTTTTTCTTAAAGGAATAAATGGAGCATTCCAGTCTGGATCTTGGTTTTGATCTACCTGATAATGTACTTACAATTCTGTACCTGATTTGGGGCTTGAACTGTGACAGAGAGGCAAAGTTTAAGACAATGTGACCAACATAAAGATGAGTTAGTGTAGTCTTAGTACAGAGTTTTTGTGTGTTAGACTTTTTGTGCGATACTTTAGTGCAGGGTTACAAAGATGAACTTGTTTCATGTGGCTTTAATCAAAGCTGGGATGTCTGGAATTAAGGGTCATCACCCTGCGAGGCACCTTGAGAAGAACTGCTGTTTCAAATAAGGCCATTGCTGACATGAATGTGGACTGAAAGTTATGCTTTGTTAGAAACCAGGCATAACAACCAAACCAAACAAAACCAGAAAGCAAACCCACATATCAACAGGATATCTCAATTTGTATTTTACAGTAATTTATACTATGTAAAAGAAGGAAGACTGTTTCATTGTCCAAGAAAGCAAGAGATGTAACTTGTTCAAGCACATCTAATATATTATACAGTAATGATTCCCAACATTTCTGAGGCCAAGCCATACTTGAAAAACTTGGCCAGGTTTGTTCTCTGTTATATCCACTTCACCCTGCTCCCACAGCTGGCTGCAGCCTCCTTGCGCCTGCTGATGCAGCAACAGCACTGAGAGTGGGCCAGTAAATCTGCTGCCACCACCCTGGACGTGTCCAGGTGGCTCCTGTGTCCCTCCATGGTGCTGCCCAGTGCTCCCATTCCCAGGACTGTGACAGAGGGGCAAATCTACCAACCCTGACAGAACTGCATGGCCTGACAGACTTCACACTGCGGGGCTCCACGATGTGCCTGGCTTTGTGATGTGTCAGAGCCTCTGTGCAGAGCCACAGCTCCTCAGGTACCACAAACTTCCACTGGCAAGAGGTCCTTTTAGGTGTCTGAGGGGTCATGGGGCATTGCTCTCAGTGCACTCTAATTAATCAAAGCTGCATGTTCAATTGATGGGGAAAGAAGCATCATATGAGTTCAGTATGCCAAGGGTCTGCAGGATTTGGGTCAGAAGTTAAATGGCAGCGATGCTGGACAGTAGCAATATTACTCTTTTGACAAAAGAGATGAAGATAAAATTAGAAACCCCCAACTCCATGTTTTGGGTTAGATTTTGCATGTGATTTCATCTCTTGACTCTAAAAAGAGTTGGACATGGACAGCTTAATACAACGCAGTTTTGCCAGGTACTCCTTGTCCACTTGTTGCCTGGCTATGCCGAGTACAAATAAACAGACCACTCAAGGTAGGCATAGTTTGGGAGGGAAGAAGGGCTTAAATGTTGTTCTGGAAGACTTAAGTAAGCAGATGGAAATAGGTTCTGACACATTTATCCTGGGCTGCTCTGGCACACAAAAAAGCCTGGGTTTTTTGCCAAAAATCATATCAAATTCATGTTGGGACTGAAAAAAATAAACTCATCCAAGGAAAAAACCCTCCGAGATAAGACTACAATAAAATATGACAGCCCTCTGTGTGATGCTGCCACCAAGCTCTACTGTGTCCAGTTACTTGGGAAAGAGGATTGTTGGATGGCTCCACAGGGACTGGTGCCATCTCCCTCACAGTGGCCACAGGAGATCTAACACTACAGCTTCCAGCAGGGCTTTGTAACAGAATTCCAGTGTGCTTTACCTCTTGCATCCCTCTGAGGTTCAAATGCAAGTTTGAACAGAGAACTGGAAGCCTGACATTAGCTCTCGACACGAAAGATTTCATGAGGAAGGAAGAAGATCAGAAAAAGGAGGAAGGAGGCAAGCAAGTATCTGTATGTGGCCAAGAGAGTGTTGCACATTGGGGTTCATTTGAATCAGAATCTCTAATTCAAATTTAGATTGAACATTAAAATTTTTATTGATGTAATGTGGGGAACAGAGAAAATAGAGGGAAAATAGCAAACATCTTCCCAGAGTTTGCCCTTGTTACTTTCTGCTTATTATTTATTAAGTCAGGGAACAATCCTGCCCACTGTTGAGGAATGGGATAGTGTAGCATAGTGTTCTCAAAGCATAATGTTCTTGATACAGGCCCATAAAACACTGCAGGGCACACCTGGGTTTCTTGCTTTCCAAATTTAGCTGTGCAGGAGAACTGCAATTTTTTCCCTCCCAGAACACTGAACACAATCCAGCCCTTCCAGCCTACATACTTAGAACAGTTATGTTGTGTGAGAATTTGATACACTGTCTGAAATTTATGTACCTTACTATTTTGTGTATAAATGCAGTAAATCAGTAATACCAGCAAATGCTGTCTGAAAGGTGCTGCCAACAGACTTCTTTCTTTAAGGGTCTAACATTCCCTTTGCAGTCCCCCTTAGGGACAAGCAGTGAAGCAGCATGTGTCTGCATTCTCACACTGCACTTGGAATGAAGCTTATTGGCATTTTGGATCAGCTTGCAGTTACATTATTGAACCCAAACAAAGAAATCTAGAGAAAAAAAAATCCTAAATAGGACAAGATGGTTCCATTGGTTAATGCTCTAAAATTCAACATGCCATGGATTGCCAGAATATGAGTATATTTTTGGTTTTCCTTCTCCTTGCCAAGCCTGGTTAAATATTGAAGCATACTGTAATGGATTTTGCTATTTGCAACCATCTATAGGTGATTGTTGCTGGGAATTGGCAACTTCTGTATTTCATATCAACACTTTCAAAGATGTGTTTGGCTGATGGTTGTTTGAATGCCTAATATGTAAACTAGTTCTCTTCAATTTTTCATTTGTACACTGCTCTGCTTTGTGACACTTTATCTACTGGGCCATAAAAATGACTGTCCCCAATGCTGTTTTCATTTGGCGTTTATTTTTAGTGTGAAGGGTAGAAGTTATATTAGGATTCTTCAGAAAAACCTTAAGCTTATTAAAAGACAAAAACCCCCACAAAATTCCCCAGACAAATTTGGCCTATCTTCAAAGCTCTCTCAGCTGTACAGATGTGTTCTTGTTCCACAGTCCAAGGAGTTTTCTTAGAGCCCCCACCCGCTGGCTGATGTAAACTTGCTCAGCTGCACAAATGAAAAAGAATGTCATACTGAGTATGTTTGAAGGCTTGTGAACCAAGTTTAATCTACTGTCATCATCATTTACATCTCCTTGTGCACACAGTGTTTGTAGTGAAGCAGTTAATACATTTCAGTTACTGTTCTTCCCTGTTTGATTGTCCTCACAATCCCAGACAAAGCTCCCATCTGCCTGGCTGCCCAGCACCTTTACCCAGAGTGGTTTCTTTCAAATGTGCCTGTTGGATTCTTTTCCTTAAGACACCTGACAAATGAAGGAATGGGAAATGTCAGGAAAGATGGGTATATGCCATTAAACAAGGGGGAAGCACAATAGAACTGTTTTCCATGGTAGGAAAGACAAAAGAGATGACCCTAACGCCACAGTTGATGTGATGTGATGTGTTATGTTATGTTCTATGTTATGTTATATGTGATATGTTATGTTATATGTTATGTTATGTTAGTTGATGTAGTTGATGTATGTGGAAGAATATAGAGGAAAAGGACTGAGAAGACAAAGGGGAGAGTAGAAGAAAGTAGGAGAACATCCAGTTTAGGAGGTAGGTTAGAATAAGCAATGCAGGATGTTTGAAGGCAGATTTTAAGACAATTTAGCAGTGGATTTTTCAAGGGCAGGAGTTGTGTGCTCGTGTCTGTGCAGAGGGAAGTCAGAGGAGCACACTAGAGGTGTCAGAGCCTGGAGAGGGATGAGGGAAAGAGAGACTAGATGAGGCTCTGACTGCAAAATGTGTTCAGAACTGATCCGCTTAACATGTCAGATGTCATGAAAGGCAGGTTTGCAGGCAAAAAGCAGTAATTCATAAATATTTCCAGAAAAATCTGTATCTGACTCACAAATTTAGAGCCTGGCCTGTAATGCTAAATGGGACTCTTCTGTGTAGAATCATAACTCATCCCTGCCCATCATCAGCTCTTTCTATCTGCAGCAACAATCACTGGGACCAGCTCCTCCAATGGAGCCCTTCAGCATAACTGCACTGCCATTAGTCAGTTCTGCTGATCACGTCAATATAAAAAATAAATATGTTTCTAAAATGAGTTCACTGGAACAGTCTTGGGCCCAAGGTGACAATTTGGTCCTGCCATCCAAATATCTCAAAATCTGTAAGTGCAGAATTTTACAGCCATCTCACCCACATTGCAGGAGTTTGAAATGGGTCAGGTTAGAAAGTTTGAACAATATTTCTGGCTTTTTGGTTTGTATTCCATCTTTAGTTGTTTGAGAGTACCCAACAGGCTATACCCTTTTAATAGTACCTATTGTCACTCTTGTTCTGTGCATCAGGCTGGTTTTTTCAGAAGTAATTACTGAAGTTATACAACAAGGTTTGAAACTGTCTGTACTTTCTCTCTTTCTGTTTTAATTTTAGATATTCTAAGGAGCATGCAAAAAATGGAGCTTACAGATGTGGCCATATCTTGTATGTGTGCTGTCAAAAATGGGCTAGATTGACATTTAGTATTTTAGCTCCTGGCAAGAGTTAGATATTTGTCAGCACCACTGGTACATAACCAAACAAGGTATTGCTTGGAGAAAAAAAAAACACTTTCAAAATTTTTTGATTTCTGCTTATGACAGCAAAAAAGCAGGCAAAAGGTATTTTATGTGATGAGCATGGAGATTTTCCTCCAGCACAATTATCTGTTACCTTTTTTTCATAATGATTGGTTTAAATTTAGGCCTCCAAAATGGACCAGGTTGGAGTTTTGCTGGTGCTGTGTGTAATTTGGTGTTGCTACAAGCTGAGGCTGCTAAATAATGCAGAGAGAACTCAGAAGTGGAGCACTAGGAGAGGGCAGGAAAGGAACTAGGGGAAAGGTCTTCACTTTCAAATTGTATGTTTGACCTCTGTCAGTCATTTGCTTTGCAATAGGAAAATTATAAACTCATGCAAACTTTGAGAACCCTGCCTTGCAGAAACTTGTCATTTTGAACCTTTGAAGGAAGTGGGAGTTCAGCTGCAAATTCTGGAACAGTTTGAGGTAACATTTTTTTATGGACTACCACTACACTTTCTTTGGAGCCTTTTCCTCCAGATACAAAATGTGTGCAGCTTTCTGCACAAACCTTTCTGGTAAGGTTGTTTCCTTCAGTTCTCTTCATTAGCTTATGTTTGGTTTGTTCCCAAATTTCTGGCCTTAGTATGCAGCAAATGCCTGTTATAAATTAAAGTGAGGTGTTTGCTTGCTGATGAATACCCATACCACTGACAAACAAATTGAATCTGCAGTCCAGGAAATGCTCAGGGTGCTTCCTTTTAAATAAGAAAATCTCTCTCATTAGGTCAATTAGTTACCACTTAGAGAAAAAATGATCCAGAATATTCAAAGGTATTAGTAAACTGTTGGGTTATTTCTACTCAGTTAGGGTTATACCCTGGCCAGTGGTTTGATCAGGGTATTTTAAGAATCTGGAGTCACTCTCCTCGAGGAACCATTGCTCTCCCTGCAGGGGTTCAACAGGGGTCCTCAGCAGAAGGGCCAAGGAAGGGTTTGCTCACAGTCCTGTTCTCTCATGCAGTTGCTTCTGGTTCCCTTTGATCCACAAAGGCAGGCAGCATCTCCTCAGCCTCTGTAGGAAGGTAGTGCCTTGCTGCATCACTGCCTGCTGTGCACCCTGGAAAATGGGCAGTGCAGAAGGGCCAGGGTGGGTCACCCTGAGCACGGTCCTGTCCTGAGCACGTCTGCAAGTGTGCAGTGCAGTGCCTGGTGTCAGACAGCACTTAGAGCTCAGCACAGGACAAAGCACAGCTGTGAAGGCTTCAGTTTCTGTGGTCATACCCATTTCTGGTTTAGGGGGCCTGTTTAATTTAATAGTTCACTTAGTTCTACTGATGCACTCTAATTGAATTCAGCTGAATTATTTCCCTGTCTGTGCCAGCCTCCTCCCTCCTGGAGCTCCCTGGCAACCAGGTCAGGGATAGGCCTTTGAAAGAACCACAGGCTCTCTTTTGCCATCTATTGCAAGGTTTTGTTCTTTTCCAATCCATTAAAAATATCCCAGTTCAGGCTACTGCAATGATAAATTATGGCTGTAGCTCTCTCATCATGAAAGGTGCCTCGTGAAGCATCAGCCGTGCATGTCCTCCTTTACAGTAATGCCTGGGCTGTGCAGTGAGGCCTGGGCTGTACTGGAAAGCACAGAATCATCTGAAATCAGGCAAGAATCCATGGTTTGCAGGAAGCTGAGTCCTTGTGACACACCCATGAAGCTTGTTTGGCCTGCACATTCTCAACTGGTCAAATAGGAGCAAGTTGGAAGTGGGGTGGAGAGAGCTTTGAAGCTTTTTTTTTTTCTTTTAAAACTTAGCTTAGAAGACTACAGGACATTCTGGATATATTCAGAAGAAGATTCAAATGCAGTTGGTCTCATGACAATTTGAAACGTTCAGCATTTTCCTGTAAACTTCCTAGGAATGGGAGTTTAGATACGTAGACAGTCTTGCCAAAACACAGTCCTGCTTTTGCTTTCCAGATGCAAAACTCCTGTTGAAATCCCTTGGTCGCTTTCTATTAACTTCAGCCTCAGCTGGAGCAATCTTAGGAGAAACACTCAGGGAAAACTTCCATGAGAAAATCTTAGGAGAAACACTCAGGGAAAACTTCCATGAGAAATTAACAAAAATAATCCTACCAGCACTTTGGGAAGCTTCATACAAATGGCCAACATTGGACATTCACTTTCACACCAAAACCACATAATAGTTGTTTGAAATTTAAGGGAACACAGAACGTGCCTTGACTACAAGTGGCAAATGCAGCAAATTCCTTTACAGTCTATATGCACTAAGGAGGAAGCAAATAAAAATCTTTAAAACTTCTCTTGCTAGAGTAACAATGTGCAAACAGCTAGTGTTGAACTGAAAAAAAAAATTGCATGTTCCCATGTTTTGCATGGAACACTTGCTAAACAGTCAGCATTCCTCACCCAGCTGCTGCATCAGCTAGCCTGCACTTTTTCAATGCAAATCTCAAATAAAATTTAACAATATTTACTGTTGTATCCTTTCTGCCATTGTGGGGAAATCAATGCAGGGAGTAACACCATAATATTTCCATGCAGCGTTTGCGGTCTCAGTGTCCCCAGCACAGCTGCTTGTGGCATGAATGCAGTTTTATTGAAATGATTTCATTGCTGTGGGCAGTTTGAGTGGCAGTGTTGGGGTTTTGAGGGATTGCAGAGTAGCTGAAGTGGGTGGGGTGCAACAGGCAAGTCCCACTGTGTGCATGGCTCAGGGAGTGATCGTTCCCAAGCTCCATGTGTGTTTTTGGCAGGCAGTGATTTGCACTGGTGGATGCAGGAACTCACTTCCAGACCAGACCAGAATAAAGTAAATTAAAACTTGCTTATGAAAGGAGATGTATGTCTCATCTATAGAACTGAAACAAGGGGAAAATGTTTTATTCTTTCCTGACCTTTTCCCCCTTCCCTTCAAAACACTACAGTACTATATTGATTTACAGCATTCTGAAAAAATTTAATATTTTTAAAACTATCCTTATCATGCCCAAAACAGAAGACAATTTGGTTTGGTTTTATTAAAATCCTTTCTGAACTTTTTACACTGTAGCTATTCTTCCCAAATGAGTCATACAGTAACCATTCCCAGTTTGTAGCCAGTTCTCCAAAGAAGCAGAAGAAAAAAGAAACAACTTCCTTTTAAGGGAATGAGACCTGTTTGTAAAGATAAACCTCTTTCCATTTCTATTTGAAGACATTCTCCATAACCCAGGAATTGATAGTTATAAAAACACCACCTACTTTATTTGGATTACAAAACCAGTCATAGCTATAGAGCATTGTTTGACATTATCCTAAAGCATCTGTATATACACTTACACACTGGGGCACTGCTGAAATTACACATGCAACATGTCAAACCAGCAGCTAGTTTACCAGGAATCTGTAAGAAACAGCTTGAAAATTGCTTAATTTCATTTTATTTAAGATTTTTAAATAAATGAGTTTAAACAAAGAAGTATTCAGTATTTATGTGGAATGCAAACAACTCAAGTGTGTGTAATTGTATAAGTAAGCTAACACAGCAATTCCTATTAAAGTGCTGTGTCATTCCCAAAATTCATCATACTCCTTGAATGTTCTTAGGATTTGGGAAAATGTCTGCATGTCACACATTGCTGTGGCAATTTCTGTAACCTGTGAAAGCCACTGTTATTTTAGTAGCAGCTTTGTTGTGGTGCTACTCAATTTCTGTCCACAGAATCTGTAATGGGCACTTAGGTGTCCTCACCGTGCATTTTGTTCTCAGGCTGTGCTCCTGCCAAGCTTATACTCATTTCTCTAAAACCACAAGAAAAAGGGTTTGAACATTAAGAACTTAGGATTGCTTGTTTTTTACTTCTTGTGGGTGGGATAACTTTGCTGGAACTCAGGTAAGAACCAGATTTCAGCAGCTGGTACTGTGAGGAAAATTGCCTATGTCGTGACAGTCACAATAAATTTTTAAAAGTTGGGCAGATAACTGTGGGTATTGTACAGGGGTTATTCTGAGATATCTGACTACAGGTAAAATTTTTTCAGGATATTAATTTTAAATGTGCAGAATGTATAATTGCATGTAAATTAAAGCATGCCACTGGATGTGTTGCTTATACAGGAGGTAAGAATACAGTTATAAACTAGTTGAAGGTTAAAGGGGAAAGAACCCTGATATTAAATTCAGACACCAAAGCAGAGATGAATTGTTTAGACTGTACTGCCATCCATTTAGCTCTGAACCCCTGACACTATAGTTAATAAAGGTAGAGACAACAGAATCCTTTGTAACAGGGATTTATATTACCAGAGGAGCTACAGCAGACTTTTTCTGTGTTGTTAAAATAAATTAATCAAAACCAGCAGGGGAGCGTCCTTGAATTACAATGGTTGCATTATTCAGAAACTGTAAAGATTGAATTTTTAAGGAAATCCAAAAGGCATGTAGGTTGGGAAAGAGCCAGTTATTTTTTTAATGCTGCCATTTTTAACAATTCTCAATAGAAGAAGCTGGATTATTGTTTCAAGCAGACCTTTGACATACATTTTCTATGATTTTATTTAATTAACTTCCCCTAAAGTATGATTATTATGTACCAACACAGACACAATATGGCATCTCTCATCCCAGGCTGATCCTGAAGTACTTTAATGGCCTTTGGCCAAAGTCTGCCCCCTTTGGCTGAGTGAAGGATGCAGGATGCACAGAGAGCTGCAGCCCACACATCCATGGAATGCAGCAGTCCTGTGGCATTCCCTAGACATGCATGGAAATGTTACAGTCAAGGAGTGGGGACAAAACCTAGGACAAAATCCTACTTATTTAATTAGCTCAAATTCAATCCTGGTCCTTTCCAAAACTACAAATAATAGAAATAAGGGATAAGAAAAATAACTGAAAAATGGTATGGGACTAAAATAAAAAAAAGGTTTTCAAATCCTACTCAGATGTTAGAATAACAGTAAGTTTTAAAGAGTTTTCTAAAAATAACAACAAAAGAAATGATCACATGCAAATGAACAGCATAATCTTGACTGTATCAAACATCTGGAAAATATAAGCACATGAAAGAGCTGCTCATTTTGAGGATTTGATTTAATAACTCATCCTGTTCAAGAAGATTAACATGTGGCTATAAAATACCTGCTTGCCATCAGATTTCACCCCAACATGGTCATAGAAAGGTTTTGCCCAAACCAGAAGATAAAACAGCCTTAGTTATAGTAGTTTAGGACAACAACATTCCTTTTAATTTTATGTGGCTACTGTTACTCTAAGTTTGCTACAGGATATCCTGCATATTTTTCAGCTAAGAAGTGATGCATCTAACTTGGTTGCATTGTTATGGCCATATGAAACCTCCACGTAACCTTAGAGAGCATAAACTCTAAACTGTGCCAGATCTCCAGGACTTGAATTCTAAAGTGAACAATGCCTCTACTGCATAAGAAAACAACAAACAACTGTGTCTTGTACCGAGTTAAGAGGCACTTTTTGTGAAATGAAGACTCTGGCAGCTATAAAAGCAAAATCCTTCATGTAGCATTTCCCTTTAGATCTATCCAAAGGTCAAATATGAGCTTTAAAATATGAGATAAAGGCAGAAGAGGAAATGGAAATCACTGTCTTCTCCTCTCACAGGCCTTGTGCTGCTCTCAGAGCTCATTCCTGAGAGAGCAAACAGTCTGAAGGAACATCTGGCAATATGACAGCATGGCATTCATGGGCCACTGTTCAGAGGAGTGTCAGGAAGCCCCTGGTAATGTCAGAGTCAGTCCAGATCTGCAGCACTATTCCAAATGCCAAGCACCAAATAAAGGAAGTAGAGGCCAGGAGGAACTTGGGAAGGCACAGCTAGAAACTGAAAAGACATTTATGTGAATTGGTTCTGTAATTTTGTAATTGTTTCCTGAGCAAGGGCTTCCCTAGGACTCACATTACTGTGTACACTGGAAATGGATAGGTTTTGTAGCTCCTCATCTCATGGCACTGCTTTTAGCTCTCTGGTTAAGAAACTTTTACAGTCAGACACGGTTTTCAGCGTTCTGGTGATGTAAGAAGTCATGTCAAAATTGACTGAGGATCAAGACTGACATTTTAAGCAAATGAGTAGGAATGTAAACATGTACAGTCTCTTTTTCACCTGAAAGAAGATAATCTGGCTGGGATTGCCTCAGAAGACTTTGCTGACACCTCTTACTGATATAATTTTGAGGGAAAGGTCCTGTTACATAGACTGCTGGTATCTCCTCAGGTTTCTCTGGGAATCACACTCTTGAAGGATTACGTAGCCTTTAAACAGACGTCACAGGTCAGCACCTCCATAAATTAAATTCAGCGTCACAATCAGTGTCCAGTTTCCTTTCCTCTTTATTATTATGCCCTGAAACTTATCTTTTTCTTATTAACTTAAACCTAATAATTAATTTAAAAAAACACAGCGAGAGTATTTTAATGTCACTGTATCAGAGGGGATTGGATTTTCTTTCAGCCTGGAAGAAACGAGTCAAAACCAGGCAAGTGCAGTTGTGTCAGGTATTGGAGATACTGTGTGTGACTAATTGTGTTAAAATGATGGAGAATCTGGAGGTACACGAGGCCTGGGGGAGCCAAGTGCAAGGGCCAAGAGGAAACCCAAGCACATGAAAAACATCATCTGGCCTGAGAGTATCTCGCAAATGTAAAACTAAAAAAGTCCAAAAAAGTCCAAGAAAGCTTTTACATGAAACTGAACTCCAATGTGTTAGTTTTGCTTTAAGTGACATACAGATATAACATGAGATTATGTGTCCCCACAGATGAACGCTGCATTCTGTAGTACTGTGGAAATATAAAAGCAGAGAGGACTTTGGAACACATAATTTCTTCTCATAATGATCTGATGGAAACCTATTGGAAAAAGCTTTTTAGTTGGATATCAGACAAGAGAGGCACTGCACAGGGCTGAGGCAATAGGCAACTCCTCCAGCTGTGCCTGTCACCGTGTCTGCATCCAGCATGCCTGATCCAGCCACTGAAATAAATTGCATTTTCCAGCCTTTAAAAAAATATTTCAGTCTAGAGCTGTGAAAGGTTTTGGTCAAAGATTTGATTTGGCTCTCACTTTAGGTGAGCTTGATTGCCATGCTGTTGCCTAAAACACCTGGAAAAAAAGGTTTTCCATAAAAAGAAGGATTCCTTCCCACTCTTTTCAGTTTCAGCTGATGGTGCTAAAACCTGATCCCACTTCTGCCTCTCTATTTTTATCCCAGGACCCAGCAGCTGATGAGCCATGCCAGGGTTTAATGCTTCAGTGCTGGATGGTGCAGGAATCCAGAGGGCTGAATCCAAGCCTGATTTGAACAGGCCAGTGCATCTTTAGTTTTTGCTTAAGTCAATTAGCACCCAGTATCCATTTGTGCTAATTCCCAGTCTCTGCAACTTTTCCAGGCCTCTTATGCAAATCAGGCCTGGAAGCAAACAACGAGTGAGTGACCCAGAAGGCTGGTACAGGGCTGGGCACATTGTTCTCAGGCCAGGAATTTCAGTGCTCCATTTGTTCATGGAGGAAGTAGAAAAAAATGACAGGCCACAAGGATAACTACCTCCTCAGGCTTAATTATTGTACCCTTTGTACTGTTCTTGCCATGGCAGAAAAAAAGGCATTCATGTTCCTCTCACTACATCCAGATTCACTGGATTGTTTTTCACTGTTCTGTAAATACAGAGGGAGAAAACTGAAACTGGAATGACAGGAGGTTTTAAAGTCAAACCCTTTTTGTTGTCACAAATTGTGCCAGGAAATTGGAAATACTTTGCTAACATTATCCTGATGATCTGGAAAAGGACTTCAAAATGTAGCTCGTTTAGGAGCTGAATCAGTGTCCTTCAAATGAAGACTCAGTCATGGAAAATTTAGTTAGGTCACATCTATACTGATCTGGTAGTTTAAAACTATTTGAGTGCAAATGGGCTCAAGCTGCAAAACTCAGGTAGATATCCAACACCGAAGCTGTTCAAGGATGCATCCTTGGATTTGGGAGTCTATTCTTCATCAAATTAGTAAAATAACTTGGGTTTAGAAGATCTAGTGTTACAGACTGAGGTCATGACTGAAAGGGAGGGCGCAGAAAGGAAAAGCAAGAGAATGAGGAATTTATTAAAACTGCCATTTTAATACAGCTCAAAATTTGGTTTAAATTGGATACAAGACCTAGGAGAGTTCTTGTGTCTCCAGGACTCCCAGCTGGTGTCAAATTGGGCTGGAAGAAACTGAGGTTTGGGATAATATTTTTTACACTTTTTAAATTATTTCACTACATGTATTCAATAGTTGTATGTAATATTGCTATTGACTTTTCATAATATGGTCTCAAATAGGTGCAGAAATGTTTTTCTGTTTTCTCTTTAAAGGATTACAACTGCAGCTTCAGCGAGGAAACATTAAACCTGACAACCAAAATTTCCCCAAAGTGTAACTGTCTTTACATTCACTTACCTATGATTTTTGGGACTGTGAATAAGAGCACCATCTAGTGATAATCAATAGTGTCAGTGTCATGAGAAGGTGCTTATTCAGACTGGACATAAAGGCACACTGCTCACTCACTTACCAAAGGGGCTGGGGGGCTTGAAAGGAAGCAGTGTCCTAGTTGGGATTTCCAAAAAACTAGTGCCTTCCCCTAGATCCTCCTAAAAATGCAGAAGGAGTGTCAAGACTGACTGACTGACTGACTGACTGACTGACTGACAGTATGGAAACCATGGGACATCAACTTTAATACTAACATTTTGTTTCAAAAGCCGATCAAGTAATCTGACTATGTATTCTTGTAACAAAACTCCCCACACTTGTGAATGGTTAATTTTGTATTGATCAGCATAACATACTTATTTGACTGAGTGAGAACTTAGGTGAAACCATTCTTATTTCCTAGGTATCCATTTGTTTTGGAAAGCCCACAATTCTGAATCTTTTTTTCAGTGAAGGATGTCAAACAGCAGCTCCACTTAAGGATCTTAGGCATTATATAGTATCACATGTTAGAATTTGCTTAAAACATCCCTACTTAATGACAGTTTTTTCCTAATTTGAAGAATTTTACAAGCAAGTCTTACACTATCCATGCTGCAAGTATTTCAGTGTGCAGGAACGTCGTTATGAATATATGCTAATATAGAAAGCTATTTATTCCTATCAGATTATTTCCATATGCATCCTCTGTAATTAAATCAGGGGCTTATGGCAGCTGGTCTTTGAAGTCATCTCTGCAAAATAGGAAAATGTAATTTGTGGAACAAAATGCTAATCACTCTATTCAGCCACATCTGTTAAACTCTAGTAATTCAGAGATTTCTGTCATGAGAGAGTTCATGCAAAGCAGAAAGTTTCCTGTATTCCTTTCAGGCCAAAGGAAGTCCACTGGAAGTGATGGGCTCTATTCTAACCAAGTAACAAGGTTTGAACTCTCTCCGTTTGCCCACAATTTTCAGTGAATTCACTGACACTGATGCTTAAGTAAGTAGCTGTACTTGTGGATTTAAATAAAAGTAGTACAGGGAGAACGATAAGAGAAAGAAGAGCAAGAATTCCTGGCAGAGTAGTCAAGGATTTAGAGAGATAAATAGTGAGATGATCTCCTCAGCAGTGGGGGATGAGCAAAGCTAATAAACCCCATGATATGATTCCCCTTGATTGCCATACGTCTTGGAGACACCTGATGTTATGCAGGAATAGACAGCCTTTACAGTTACTATTGCACAATTCTCCATGGAGATGCTTGTCTTCGGGAAGAAAAGCATGTTTTTTGCAGGACCTGCAGAGCCTTCACAAAGGGATGCCAGTTAAACTGTTGAAGATGCATCTACGAGAAGGGTGTGCCAACACAAGGAGTTACTGCCCCACTGGTCCAGCCACAGCTGTGCCTGCTGAAAAGGCTGTCACCACTTCTTTCCTCCTCCCTCTCCTCACCTGGAGGTTTCTACCCTTCAGATCTTAGAGACCAGACTGTTGCCTGAGCTCTCAGGCACAATGGGGGTAGTTAGCAAAGCCCTGGTGTGTAAGTCTTGTAGGAAATAGTAGGAAATACCATTCACCCAACACAAGCCTGTCTGTGCACAAGAGAAAGCAAGAGGGCAGTTACAACAGTGCCTTTAACCAGTAAACGTTTGCAGCTGATAGTCACAGTCTGCATTTTCTCCTTAGCTTACACTAATACAGTATCAGTCTAACAAATGGCCTCTAGTCTCTAGTAGTGTCAGGGTAGTACCTACTAGGAGCAATCATTTCTCTCTTATAAATGTGCAGACTGCACTATCTTCAGCTCAAGTATCTTTGTCCTTACAAAGACTCCCACAGCAGCTTGGAGATGAAATGTACCATTACCAAGTAACTTGAAAACAAGTGACATTATTTGACAGTGTTATCAGGATACCCCCAAGTCTAAGGTTTTTTTGTTCTTTTGAAGGGAATGAGTTCTGCTAGACATAGCAATCTGTAGTAAGAGGATCCCCAGAAAAATCTGCTACACCCTTCTCAATGAGGATCTTTATTCATGATATCTGCTTCTAATTAAATAACTGCACTAAATTATACATACTAAGGCCCAATCCTTTGCCCTTTGAAGTCAATGGCAAAGCTCCCAATGAGTTCATGGGAAAAAATGTACCTCTTTTGTTAAGGCTTCCTCCAGTGATAATTCAACTGTCAGGTTTTTGAAACAAAGGTTCGGCTTTGCCACCTTTGCCTTGAGACAACAAGCAGTTCCTGATACTCCCTTTATTAGGCAGAGAGTACTAGGAAGGGCAAATTTGGTCTTACAAAGTTATGTTCCCCTGTCACTGTTTGTTTTTCCTTCTGTTACTGTAAAGTGCCACAAGGGACAAATGGTGCCTCGAATCATCTTTATTTTAGAAACTTTCTTGAAATTCAATATTGCAGCAATTTATGCCATCCATGGCATGTTTGTGCTATAGAGAACATACCAAATGAAACCAGCAGTATAGAACACCACAGTTTATCTACTTTCTTCGTAGTTTTGACCCATCACCAGTTCATCTGCTAATGAATTGTAATAGAAAACATACTTACAAAACCCAAAGCATCCAGCTTCCTAAATGGGACCATATTTCTAAAATATACTTACAAAAAGGCAGGTTTATAAAATAATGATTCTACAGCTGCACAGTCCAGGATGACATAACTCTTTTGAAGCAAAAGGTTACCAGTCCCAGATGCAGGAAGGAGATATCAAACAAAGGCAGAAACTTAAAGGATTCAAAATATATCTCTCTAAAGCAGAGAGAAGAGTTGCAGAAACCAGAAGGGAAGGGTCTGTGCTGTGCCCGGGGCTGCAGCACATGATGGAGAGCTCGGCGTCTGAGCAAGCTTTGGGCCATCAGGGGTTTGGTATAATTCACCTTCCATGGAAGCAACAAATAAAGCAGCCACTTCTTCACTGTTCTTAGCACCCTGCTGAGAGCAAGGTGCTGAGGTGTTTTGAACGTTTTTGGCCATCATACTCAACAGCAGGTTGTGCTGGCAGGTAACCAAAACCCAGACTTTGATTTTGGTGCACGCTGAAGTGTTTCAGTCTGAATGTGCATTAGTCTCATCCAAACGTTCACACTGGGTATGGATGCAAATTCTAATGAAATGGGACAGATGGGAAAAATTACAGAAAAGGAAAAAGAAATCCACTGTGTAACTTGTGTACATTAGGTTTGAAATTTAAAACCTTCAAGCTGATATCAAGGGGGGGTTTTAACTGCCAGTTTTGTTCCAGCCAGTGAGCAGTGCTTGTGAGTGCTGGTTGTCATCTAAATGTTATCATTTTTGTCCATAGTTAATTCCATGCACAGAGTTATTCCTCTTAAAGATATCTCTGCAAATTTTATAGAGTGCTAAGCGTTTATCTCATGAAATATTGTCCCTTTAAGTATTTTCTGCTGTAAATTGGAAGAACACTGAGTTCTGTATTTGGAGGAAAGCCCCTCCATGACATGCATAAATTTCTAGCTGTGTCGTCTCAAACAATCTGACACAATCCTAAAGGACTTTGTAAACAACATTTCCTGTTGTGATATTTTAATATGAACTTGGCCAAGAGTCTCACTATTGCATTCACATTCACAATAAGGATGCAATGGCAGAAAATACAGA
>JAOXXN010000471.1:2706473-2724777 GCA_026770055.1 Myrmophylax atrothorax | reverse complement strand
CTGGCACCGCCGGCACGGGGCGCAGGGCACAGGTACAGCCGCGGGGTCCGGCCCTGGCACCGCCGGCACGGGGCGCAGGGCACAGGTACAGCCGCGGGGTCCGGCCCTGGCACCGCCGGCACGGGGCACAGGTCCAGCCGCGGGGTCCCGCCGTGCCTCCTTCCCTCGTCCGTCTCTCGGCACCCCCGGGCACGGGGCACGGGGCACAGGTACAGCCGCGGGGCGCGGGGCGGGCAGAGGGACCGACCGACCTGTTGCGGGATTGCCGCGACTTAAACCGCGGAGTTCGTGGGGATGGAAATGTTATACGCGCAGGGAAATGCAGAAAACCTTTGCGAGCTTTGCACTGAACGGAAAGAACTTCAGCTTTTGCTTTCATGGCTTAGCTCAAATTGTACTGAAAAAAGAAAAAACCCAAAGCTATATATATCTCGGCTGCATTGTGTGTGTGTGTGTGTATGCGTGCAGATAAGTGTGCACACCCCCGAAGGTTGTTGGCCAGACTGAGATTGCAGCGTGCCCTGGGCAGGGACAGCCCCTGTTCCAGATGATGTGTCACTGACCTCGGTGTCCCCGAAGAAATACAAAGTTAATAGTTGTGCCTCGGTACGCCAAGGACGCGAGCCTATGGGTTTGATTCTCTTGTCCTGCGTGCGGTTTTACATCTTCACAGAGGGGTCAGAGAGCATAGGTACAGCAGCCCTCCATGAAGTATGATAACCTATTCTGTACTAGCGGTAAATTACATTCTGGACTTGCTTCTCAGTGTCAGTGTTGTCCCCCAGGCCATGGGGTATGTCAGCTAGTGTTGGCAGAGATAGGGAGGAAAAGATTTTCCTGCCCTTTGCAGTGAGCAAATCTGGGGAAAGATCTGTGTTTAGCAGCTCCTCTCGGGCAGTTTCCAGAGTGAATCTGTATGCCTATTGTTAGCACCTGATCGCTGAACCCTTAGGTGATTTTCTGTTCCTTCCAAACTCTTTTTCTGGCGTTTGGTATATATACCTGTCTTGAGAGGAGGTTAAATATGCCCAGGTGTTAAGTAGAATCTGGAACTGCGTTTGATTAACTTGCGTTATTTTGCTTATGGTTATAGTTCCTGTCTCCCTTCAGCGCGACCTCTGTGTGTTTATACTGTGTGGGAAGTTTGACGTGGCAAGATTTTTTTTGGTGTGAGAGTAAGCTGTGGAGGAAGTCATTTCCCCTGGATGCTCTTGTAGCCTAAGGTGTTGGCTGTTGCAGCTGCCTCAAAGTGACAATCTCTTCCTTTATATAGAGATAAAATATATATTTATGTGTCTGTGCCAGTGTGTAGGTAATTTAGTGCTGATTTAGTGTCTTTTGGAGCAACTGAAGCTCTCACTGCCACGTCTTTTCTGGTGGAGGCGGGGAGGGAAGAAAGTACAGCTGGCAGCACCAAGCCTCTGATTAAACTTGTTCTTTTTTTCTTCTGCCCATTAACTAATGAGCGTTTGAAAACTCCTTAATATTAACTAGCTGAAGCAGTTTAATACTACAGCTGAGAAATCTCAGGCTGCATTGAGGTGTGTGGACTAGAGGGCTGCACAGGCAGTGTGTGGGGAGGGCTGGGCCCTGTACACAGCCCAGAGTGGTTTCTTCTCTGACATGGAAGATCAGTAAAACTATTGAGGTTTTTTCTTCAGAAATAGATATGTTTAATTTGAGAAGCCTAGAGATGGGTTTTCTGGTAGGGATAGCTTTTCTGTACTGGCATGTGCCAGCGCAGCATGAATTTGTGTGTAATTTTGAGGTGCCTTTGTGTGTGCTCTGGAGCACAATACCTGATGTATTTTCATCCAGTTTGCATATTTAAAGATGACTCCATGGCTTGAGCTTAAGAATGTGAAGCGTAGGTGGTTGGTTAAGTTATTTCAAAGGAACATTTAATACCTAAAATGCTGGTTTATAGCATGTATATTTAGTTCCTTGGGGATGTCTGATCTATGTACTTGGGACTCTACAGGAGTAGTAAATAAATGCTTGTTTAGGTTTGGATCCTCAGGACTTTGCTCAAAGTTTTCTAAAATTTTATTCTAGACTGTTTAACAAAATCTGACTACTAGAAGAAAGAAATTATATGTCTCGTGAATGTTCTCATCGTTAGAAACTTTTTATGAGTTGCTTTTTATCAAATTCTGCTTTTTGGTTGTTTCATTTTCTTTAACAACAACAGAATCAAGATATGAAAGCATAGGGAGAAGATGTCTGGTAACAGTAAGGACAACATACAGTGCTTTTGGGGCCATACTGCCCTCTGAGAACGGCTTCTCACTTGTGGAAGACTTTGTGCTCCATTTCATCACACTATGAAGTTCTGGAGTAAAAAGGCTGCTTAGGCTTGGGCCAGTAATGCAGAAAGCAACTGCAAATAGGATCTCTCTCTGTCCTGTACTTTATTCTCTCTCTCCAGCATAAAACCAAGGAATCTTCCCTCACTTGCTTGGAATGGGGTTTGTGTAGAAGGTTTGATGGAAAGGTGGTGCCATATTCCACATCTCATCTGACAAGAAGGTCTGCTAGGATAGGAGAAGGATTTGTTAGGGGAGTTTTATGCTCTGGTCACTCTGCCTGTCCTGATTTTTCAGTGTTCATTGGGATGGCTGGTATTTGGGAAGCAAGACCCAGTATGTTTTCCAAATGTAAAGTCAAGATTTTCCTGGTAAAGAGTGCAATTTGGGACTTTTCCTTTGAGTTTTTTGCCACCTACATATCGATTACTTACAGTTTTTCTCTCCCTGGGCCTGGGAGAAGTGAATCCCATTCAGATAAACTCAGTGATTGAGGAAACTAAGCAAGCAAAACCACTATTTGTCTCTGACTTCAGGTCCTTTTTTGCCTTCAAAAGTCTTATCTATTTTGGGGAACACAGTTCACAGTGAGCCTTTTAAAATGCACTGAGTGTGATGAATAGCAGCAGGTGTCACTTTCTCTTTTGCAGATCCTTGAGGAAGACCTGATACTTGGAATGAGAATATTGCCATCATGAGTCAACAAGGTTATGTTGCAGCTCCTCCATATTCCCAATCCCAACCAGGAATAGGAGGGCTTGGACCACCTAATTCTTCACTCCATTATGGGCATTATGGGGACCCAAACTCTTCATACTCAACACCTCAGTCAGGTATGATTTTGGCTTAAAATTTCTTTTCAGGGTCTACTTTTCTGTGATGGTATTTTATATCTCTTCTTCTTACTTGTGTAAGTTTTACACTGCTGCTGCAACAGGGACAAAATAAAGGAAGTTTTACCCAGTTTCTCTAAAACTTTTTGTAAAGACAACAGGAGCTGTTCTGAATAGTCAGAGTTCTGATAGAACTACTTCTGGTAATTGGTCCATTAGAATACTTGGGAAAATACCAGTTTTGGTACCAAATGATTTCTTTATATTAGAGTAATTCAGAGGGAAATAATTCAAGAAATACAGGTTGAAATATTGTTTATTCAGCAGTGCTGTCTGCATAAATTACAGTTTCTGGAGTAGATCTGAATTAAGAACCATTTTTAGCATAGGCTCACAGGCCCTACGTATGGAAGCTATTTTTGTTGTTCAAGTTTTTTATCCTTACCTTGGTCTAAAATCAAAGGGACCTCTTGCTTCTACCTAGAAATATAACTGGGTGACAGGGAATTACCAGTATCCCAAACTGACAATTGCAGGGCCTGTTTGCTCATTGCTTCTTTCTTACTGTCCCACTTGGGTTCATTTGCAGGAAAGTTACAAACTGCTGTTTGTTTCCTCTGTACTGTCTGTTAGTTTTTCACATCTGCTTCTATGACTGACCAGAAATGTGTGCTTTCTTGTGGAATCACAGAATGACTGAGATTGGAAGGAACTCTGGTCCAACACCTCTGCTTAAGCAGGGTCACCTAGAGCTGGTATTCTCATTGCTAGGGCAGGGCCATCTTGTGCTTTCTTACAGGGTTTTACATGGAAGTGCTTCATCTTTTGCAGGTGTGTCAAAACCAACTGTGCCTTTTGGATCTCCGGCTCCTGTTGGGCCTCCACCACCTGGTGCCCAACAATTCAGCCAGTCCAGTTTCCAGAATGGGCCTGGTACACCAGGGCAGCAGCCACACAGGTGACCTGAAGGAATCAATAGATGAGATCTGAACTATGTGACCTTTGTTTCCTCTCTATGGAGAAAATGGGGAAACTCCTCAGGTGTACAAGGGGTCACAGAAAAACCGAGTGTTCATCTTCTCTGGGATATAACCTGAGATCTTATTTTACCAGAGAGAAGTAGTCTGGTAGAAAATACCTTTATAAGCCACATGTGTGTTCCTGCTTTCTTTTCTTTAGTTATTTTTCTTGCATTCATGTTTTTCCATGTCTGATAATCATGAAGCAGTTTTTCCCCTGCCTGCATCTTCTTTTTTCCTCCACTACAGACAACTCCTCAACAGTTTCTCACTTCCTGTTCTTCTCTTTACAGATTTTTCTCCTAATCCTCTTCACCCATCCCTGGTAGGGAATCTTCCTTGATAAGCTTGGAAAGGGAATGGAGTGCTGTGATGTGTTCAGAAGCTTGTGTTTCTTAATCTTTAGGCTTATAGTTATTACCACTCTCACTTCGCCTTGGCATTTGTTTCTAACAACTATCAAACAAACATGTGCTACCTTTTTTAATTAAACAAGTGTGCAATCTCTCTGTGCTTCGTGTGGTTCATACATTTTAATATGAGTGTACATTTTCTGAGCAGAATGTGGGCAACCTCTCTTAAGGCCTAATTAATTGTTTGGGCACCACCCTTGGGAAAGGTACAAGATCTTGTAGAGTTTACAATTGGTTGATGTAGGTTTTTTGTGTGACTGCACTAATTTTTCCCTTTAGGTTACAAGGCCCTCCACCTCCAAGCAACACAGGACCTTCCTATCCCCCCTACAGTCATCAGTCACCACCAACCTTCCCAAATACTGCAGCTGCCTCATCTCCAGCACAGCTTGCTGACCAGCTCAACAGCATGCAGATAAATAACTATGGTAATTGGTTTTATCTGATCTGAGTGACTTTTTCTCAGTTAAAGCATTAAAACTATAATAATTAGAAACTTAATGAACTTCTGTATAAACAGAAAATGAAATCTTTGACTGCTGTCATTTGCTAAAGTTAATAGAATTTTTTATCTCATCTAATTCCTTAAATCAATATTATTGGGTTAATTCCAAATTGCTGTTTGATGAACCTTCTGTAAAAGTCAGCTATCCCATCAGTCATTTCTCAAATTACTTGGTGAACCTATCAGGAACAACCATGCCATGAGCAACAGTATGCAGTCAGGGTTTAATTTTTACAGCTTCCCTCAGTTTTGAAACTATCTGATCCTTTTTTCTAAATATTTTAGTTTTTCATCTAAATTTATCTGCATTTATTTTGATGTTATAACATCTCAGACCTAGGCCATGAAGTAAAGATGTGCTCACATGATGCTTCCATGTAAATTACTTCCTCAGTAATTTTGATATGTATGTAAATGATATAAAAGATCTTATATGTAAAACAGTTATGTAAAATACAATGTTCTCGTGTTTTGTGCTGGAAGGCTGAGATGCCCTTCAGGCCACTGAAGACAAATTCTGTACAACTCTGCCTTTCTATTGGGTTTTGTATTGTCACTTTTACGTAGCTGTGAGACTGAGTTGGTGTAACTAGTGAGGAATTCACAGCTTGAAAAGCTGCTGGAGTGATGTTTCTGTGTACCCCAGCTGAAAACCTGAGCTTGTGTTTTGCATGTGAAGTCTTTTTTTCATTTAACATGTCATGAGGTGCATTTTAGTGTTCATGTTACAACACACTGATCCTTTTGCTTCAAACCTACTTTTGGTTGGTTTTTTAGCTTTCTTTAAAATTAGTTTGCCATAGGTCTTTGTGGAGAAATTTGACCAAAAAATGTAGGTTTTGTAAAGTAATAAGTATTTGCAGATTGTAAGTCTCAAAAAACCCCTTATTTACAGTGTCCTCTTAATTCTAATTGGAATCTGGATCTTATAAACAACAAACTATTCCTTGCCAGTGTGTACAAAATAATTCCCACATGTTTTATCTTTTAACATCAAGTGGGTTTATTTTCCATCAAACCTGTCATGGTGGACTACAAATAGCAGACTAACAAAACCATGCCACATAAGAGAAATTGGTTATTAAGCAAAAAGAGTGTTGTTTCACATTCTGAAAGGAAATATTTCAAAAGGAAAGAGTGATTATGTGTATTCTAGTCAAGAATTGTCAAAATCTGGCTTCCCTCTCTTTCCCCATTCATCCCAGCTGCAGGTGTTATTGAACACAGAGCCACTGAATGTCTGAATCAGTTCTGACTGAAACTGTGAGGTCGGCTTTGTAATTTGAACAGACATGTGGAGTCCCCATGATGCAGCATTGTCAGTATGGGATGCAATATCATCTCTGTGTTAAAAGTGTGTTGAGCAAAACCAGAGCACCTTCCACACAGAGTTGGAGGTTAATTTTTGACTCAGTGACATAGTTTCTTGCTCAGGTCCTGGCGTTGCTCCGAGCTCTGGGCATCCGGCGTCTCTTCAGGGTGCGCGGCTGCCCCCACCAACCCAGCAGCAAATGGTCCTGCCACCCGGGCCGCGGGTTCCTCCTCCGCCAACGAACAGTGTTAATGGCCTTTGTGCTCAGCCGTCAGTGCCTCCCATGGCCAGACAGGGGGCAATCCCTGGACCTGTCCCTCCGAATCCTAACTTGCCACAGCTTCCAGGACAGCCTCCAGGGCCTGGATACCATTCTCAGCAAGGTAGGGAAGGGTGTTGGTTGTGTAACTGAAAACAAAACAAGCGTGGAGAATCCCTTATGGAGCTGTGTCCATTCACCATTGAATGTTCAGCTGACTTGGAAAAAGGAAAATGGAATTCACTTTTTATAGAAGGGAAAAATTTGCATTATCAGTCCATACATTTGAAGCAGGCTCTGCTTTTCCTCAAAAGTTTAGCATTTTGTTGAGACTTAACCAAAAAAGGAGATTAATTTGCATCAGAGGCACAATTACTTGGTTAGTAATTGGTAAAGGCACAGCATACTACAGAAAGTAGTTTTGCTCACACTGTAAAGGTGTAGGCTGTTCTCTGTCTTAAAGTACTTGTCATAGGCAGCTTTCAGAAATGCTTTACTGTAGCAATAGCAAATTGTGACTGAATACAATTATTTCACCTGACAGAGGTGGGTAAAACAGTTATTTTGACAACTAAAAGGCTGGCGACCTACACCAGCTTGCATTGGCTGATGTTAGGGAAGAGATGCTCACTGGTGTGATGGCCTGGGCTGAGTAGCTCCGGTAATCTCTTCCAACCCTCCTAATTAACATACACGTGAAAGCTTTGGAGCCAGAGTTGTCACATGTAGTCTTATTTTTAAAACAGAAACTGCATGAACCAAAGTAATCCAGTTCTTTAATTGCTGAAAGCAGAAGACAAGGAGAAGTTGCACTTAGATGGGTTAAAATTAATTGTATGGCAGAAGTTGATGTTGAAAGTTGGTAATGGAACTTAAATAGTTTAAATGCATTTTCATTTGTAACTCTGCAGCAAACTATGGTCCTCAGATGGCAGGATCTCAGCTCTCTTATCCTGGTGCTTTTCCTGGGGCTCCGGCACAGCTCTCAGGCCCACCGCAGAAGAAGCTTGATCCTGACTCCATTCCAAGCCCAGTAAGTAACGTGGCACTCCTTTTTTTAATAAAAGGAACTTTCTGCTGCGCTTAAGATAAGGGAAAGACAATTGTGTTCATTTGATCTGGTGAGGTTTTTGTAACATAAAATTTCACTTGCATGGCTTGGTTCACAAGATATCTTCTAGTTTTTGAAGTTTTCTAATTATACAGTTTTGTACTCCATGCTGTCAGTTTGGGATAAATTAGTGCATTAAGTTAGTTTGAATATTGAAGATGCTTTGTAACTTTCTCGGACATGGGATGTACTCATGACTCCAAGTACTTTACTAGGAATTCTCACCAAGATTCCTCATGTGGCAGCGAGCAGTACTGAGGGATTACTTGAATTCTCTGCAGGGATCTTCCCCTTCTTGCAGAGGCAGGTTTGCTGTACAAGAAAAACATTCTTTCAAAAGGCTGGGGCTGTCTAGTAGGGGAGAATCTTGCTTCCTTAAATTGGGGTGTTCTTTTGTCCTTCTAGAAAAGATTTGTTTTCTCCACGGGTGGTTTTGATTTAAATCCCCTAGAATTTTGGGAAAACACTTGTTGGTAACCCCTTAGGGGTTAATGTAACAACTGCAGTTGCCTCTGTTAAAGGCAATTTTCAAGTTAAATGTAACTGAAAACCATTGTGTAAAAAAACCCCTAAAGTGAGTGTCTGTATAAATAACAAACACCCTGAAGTCAATCATTCCTAGTGTTTCAGTGTGGGGCTTTTTGCATCGGAAGGATCAAATAGTCCTGTCTAATTTAAAAAAAATAAAGGGCAGGGGGAGAAGGAGGTCTGGCATGAAAACATGGGCTGATGGCTTGTTTCAATTATGCATGTAGCATAAACAGCCTTGACTATGACAGCAATGTTAAAGTAGGTTAAAAGGGTTGTTTAAGCAGCACAGAGAGGATCGAAATGACATGTTTAAAAGAAACATGAGCTGGGTCAACGTCTGCAAAGGGCAAAAAGCTAATTCAGAATGAGGAATGAGTATGGCTATGTGTATTTCTGTTGTTATATTTACATTATATAACTACAGTAGTGTTGCCAGATAAAATTACTTCTTATCTGTAGCCTTTGTTGATTTATATTTCTCTTAAATATGTTAGAGGTTGATACGTGCTCTGACAACAACATCTATGAAAACCAGCATCTGGGCTTTGTCAACAGTTATTTCCAAGAACAATGATATATTTAGGTCAGTTAGCTGCAGAATACCGTGGTATACTGATCCTCTGCAGAGCTGACTCTGAAAGTGGTGTGCTGTCTTCAGCCAGTGGACTTTTTTAGAGCAAAACCTTTTTCCTTCTGATGGAGGAGTTAGCTATAAATGTACACACCAAGGCGGGCAGGGAAAAGTAATTAAGCAGAGGACCTAACAAGCTCTCTGAGGAATGTCTTATATATTTAAATTGCAGTACAAAATCTTTATTGGAAACAAAAGTTACAGGCCCCATATTACTTCCAGTGTATTAGGAAATACCTCTTGGACATCAATCAATAGATTCTATGTGACTAATTTTGGTTTTCTTCTCTTTTCTTCTTTCTGCTTTCCAGCAGAGGCTTCTGAACTTCCCTGGGTATTATTAGAAGTTCATGAGCAGGGTAAAGATTCCATGAAATACTGGCAGCAGTGGCAAGGCCAGTTTCAGAAATTCCCTGTCCCATTTCTCTCCCAGCTGTTTGTCTGCACTCTAAACCAGGTTGTGAGGGAAGAGAAGGAATAGTGGCGTCTTCCTGGTGATCCCATTTCTGCTGTGGAACAAAACACAGCTTTATATACCTTCTTGAAAAGTATCAGACTTAAACATGAGTGTGGGACCGAGCAGAAGTAACAGGGAAAGGAATTTGGGCAGTAAAGCCAAGGCTGCGTGAGCGTTTCATGACATGATAGGGCACACCGCTGCAAACTGGGCTTCAACCAGAGTCTCACTGGGTGTACGTTAGCCTGTGTATGAATGTAGCTGAATGCATGGCTTACCTTCCTCCTACTGTTCTTGCTTCTTTTTCATCAGATCCAAGTAATTGAAAATGATAAAGCTGCCAGGGGAGGGCAGGTCTATGCTACAAACACCAGAGGACAGGTTCCTCCTCTCGTCACCACAGACTGCGTAATCCAAGACCAAGGTAAGTGTCCTTCTTACTGGTTTGGGAGTCTCTCGAGGTGAAATCAAATATAATTAGAAAAAAACAAAGCAAAGAAAGACTAAATTTTCAGATTTCTCATCTGAAAAGGATGTTCCTTACTCTAAATTGGACACGAAATTGGAAACTTCCTTTAAAGAAAA
The DNA here is from genome assembly GCA_026770055.1 of Myrmophylax atrothorax. NCBI lineage: Eukaryota > Metazoa > Chordata > Aves > Passeriformes > Thamnophilidae > Myrmophylax > Myrmophylax atrothorax. The sequence goes on along the minus strand of JAOXXN010000471.1, from coordinate 2,714,815 downwards.
TGGCAGGAGAGAGGTGGGAATTAAATTCACACCTTGGGTTAACACTTCCTCGGCCTTTCGTGGCCTTTAAATATGAATACTTGAGGAAACTTTTCTTTTTAACTGAAAATTTTTCAAGGTGTTACACTTCACATTGAAAATCCTTTTTGGATTCTTCCAAAATTTTAAAAGATGGACATTAGAAGAAGCAGTGAGACTAGACTAGCACTGTTACGTTTGGAGATACAAATTTTAGGAAGTTCTACTCAAGCAACAGGGACAGTGTGCAAGCTGTCTAGTTGGCTTACACTGGCCAAAGGAAAAAATTATCTGCTTCTGCATAGAGCCTGAAAGTACAATCCTCCATGTGCAGCTCTTGACAGCAGACTCAGTGTCTTAATACAGGTTAAACTGATGGTGTTACTCAGCCCAGCAGTTAATTTATCAGTGCTTGGATAAAGTGTGTGAAATGTACTAACACATCAAGACTTTTTGGCATTATCTGGGACTGGGATAATGCAGTTCTGATCCAAGAAATTCCTTTCAAGAAACTGAGCAGAGCTGCAGCTTGATGGTTAAAAAGGGAGCATGAGGAGGCTGTTTTCTGAGCTCGTGTCTCCTTTCAGCGCTCCTGTCTGTAGTGCACAGTAGTTTCTCAGTGAGGGGCCTGAGCTAAGTGTGCACTCAAAGTGGTGTGGGGACTGTAGCACACTGTATTTTGCAATGTAAGTGAGCATGGTGGTGTTAACACAGAAACACTTTTCTGAATCAGAGCTAGCTCATTACAGCAGTCCTAACAGTAGGTATCAGTCTGCCTCACTCCTTTAAATAAAGTGTTGATATTGTGGGGATATCATCCATATTATTTTCTTTTAAGATCTTAGATATGATATGTTTCAAAGTAAACTCTGTTGAGATTCTTATTGCCCATAATTGTGGGGTTATTCTTGATATGTTTAAATCTCTGCTCTGAACTCAACCAGCATGGAAAGATTTAACCAGAGGGAGGGGCAATGTGCTGACATGCAGAGGAGAGATGGGCAGAAGCCTGCGTGGGTGGGAAAAGCATATATTTAGTGTAGCATATGCACTTGTTGCTTTATGTTGTTGTTTTGATTTGTCTCCTTTGTGTTAGGGGCGGGTGGGTTCCCTCTAACAGCCTTGTCTTGTGCTCTGTTGGGCGTTGCAGGCCACGCCAGCCCTCGGTACATCCGATGTACCACCTACTGCTTCCCAGCGACTTCAGACATGGCCAAGCAGACTCGCATTCCACTGGCAGCTGTCATCCAGCCTTTTGCCAGTGTCCCTCCAAATGAGGTAAGGGCTAACTGAATGGCAGTCCCATGTGATTTTGTCTCCTAAGCGTTGCAGACTTTTCTGATTGAGTTGGGAATGAGGGGGCTTTACCTCAGACTGTGCAGTGGCGAGACCACAGAGAGATGGCAGAAGGCTGTGGGTCATGATGCAACTTGAAGGGCTAAAAGTCTTCATTTGGAATAAGTACAGGAATGATGACTGTAATCTGAAGCACTAGATTCCTGGTGTTCCCCCAGCCATCTCTAGTTTATACCAGCTTGGTTAGTTGCTTGCTCTACTGGAACTCTATAGGGCAAAGTCATTTGATAAGAGAATGGCATCAAACTGTACCAAGTTAATTTTAAGACATGGAGAGTTGGATTCAAAGAATGACATTTTTCAATTGAATACTTTGCAAAATAGTTTAATTGCAGAGCAGACCAAGAAGTAATTGCCTTTTCTGCTTGGATGGGCTGTGTCATAGAAGGAAGACAAATGTAACCACCCATTTTTGACGCTCATATGGAGGCATTAACCTAGTCAGTTCCTTTTCTCACATGACCATCCCTAATAGCCCTTGATATTCTAAACATACCCCTAGTCCTTTTGCAAAGTATTTCTGCAGGAGGGCAGTATTCTGTGGTCTTAAGACAATTGTCCAGGTTTGCTGGCACCCCCAAAGGATTTTATCAATTGCACAGATAAAACCAGTTTTCAACTGCAGCATTTCACTGCATCAGCTCTGGGATCATCTGTCTTCTTCAACTCCTGCCTCCTCCTTTGCACAGCATCTAAATTCTGCAAGGTCTGCAGAATGCATTTCCTTTTCATGTCCTACACTGATTTACTTTCAGGGTGCTGTTTACTGGGAAAAAAACAAGGGAGTTCATGGAAGTTGTAGTATGTGATTGTGTCTTCAAAAACTCCTCATAAAACCCATGCACAGAAAGCCTAATTAAAATTGTTAAGACATTCAGTGCTTGGTTTTGCAGTCTTTGATTTTGCTCTAACTTTGTTTTACTACTTGTAAATTTTTACTGTTTTTTTTAAATATATGTTGGAAAAAAGCAGATGTTGTTCTTTATCAGGATGTATAACTTCCAATCCAACAGACCTCTGTAGTTTGAATTAAGAGTATTATTTTAGCAGGGTAGTATGTAGTTATCTTCTCTGTGGTCCACAGGGTAATAGGATGTATTACTTACCATATTGCAGATATAAAGTCTCACCATTTGTCTGCTAGACAGCAGCTTTGGGTTTCATTCCAGTTCTTGAGGGGAATGTGCAGACTTGGCTTGTTGCCCCCTGCATTTTCTCCTAGATGAAACTTCTGCTGTTGCTTCTCCACCCTTCACTTTATCAGCCAACCTTTACTCTTTACTACCCTTTATTGCAGTTTCTGTGCCCAGGTGGCACTTACCAACTTCACTTTCTTGTTGGCGCCTCGTTTGTGCATCTTCCACTTCGTGTCTGCCTCTAGTCCTGCATGTCCCCCACATGTGGCTCGCTTGTCTCCTGCATTGTGTTTGGACAGGGTGATCAATGAGCTTCTAAACTCTGAATCTCTTCTGCACACACATAAATTAGCAGAATGTCCAAACACTTGTGCTAGGCCAAGTTCAGGGGGGTTTTCCTGGGGTTGGCAGCAAGATGTGCTCGGTGACCCACCCGTTCTGAAGTGTCAGTGCTCACAAGCTGTTGGAAGGGTCAGTGGGACTCATTAATCTGCAAAGAGCAGTGTGTTTTTCCCCAGCCTCCTTCCTTGAGGAGGCTAAGAAAGCTCTGAAAAATGTCTCTCAAAATTGGCAAAAGCCCAGTGTGGAAAATTTTAGTCAGAACAATTATAGCTTGGTGAAGTTATGAGAACTAAGGAGATAGTGTTAGAAAAAGAAGCACTGGGCAGTCTTAGCTGAGGCAGTTTTTCCAAGGCTTGCCTGTGCCCTTTGTCTTCATGGCTACTGCCAAAATAGGATCTTGCTCTTAAGAACTTCTAATAAAAATGGTCTTCCATATGGGATTTATAACTACTTTAATTCTGAAAAGCCACTTAATTTGAAAGAACTGGGCTTTTTATAGAGGTAAAATACACTCACGGGCTTATTCGTGTTTCTGAACTTCCTAGTATGGTGTGTTCTGCCTGAAACCTGTGTCTGCAAGACAGAATGTTCTTTGCTTCAGAATATCTTGCCTGTCTTATGCATAGTACCTTTTAACAATGGCTACAGGTGATGCTCATCACATGTTGTGAGGCTACATAACGGAAATCTGTCTGATTTCTTTTTCTTGATAAACAGCATATTGTACATAATCATAAAATACCATGTTTTTTTGCTTTTGCCTATTGTTGAATACTTTCCACTTACTCATGTTTTTTGCAGCTTCAGCTGCAGATGTATCTTTTTTTTTTCTGTTTCTGATATCTGCGCAGTGTTAGGCTGAAATTCTCACCCAGAGAATTTCAATTCTACTGTTTCTTTTCAAAGGAGGAGGAAGAAAAGCAATGGCTACAAGGGTTTAGTGGCCCGTGGGTGGGAAATGGCCACCAATGCTTTGTGCAGCTGGTGGAATGGGTAGGAACAGCTGAGACACTGACCCATCTCACTTGAACTGTGGGGGCCTGAGCAGGACTTCAATAGACATAATCCAGTACGATGCGTATTGCACAGGCTGTGCCTTTCTGGGTTACTAAAGCCATATGTAAAAAGCAATGAGCTGTTGGGGTCATTCAAGGGACTAATAGACTTACGAGCGTTCTCTAAGTACAGTTGTTACTGTACCGTATTTTTCTTTGATCATTACTTAGAGATGAGGATGAATTGAAAGTAGTGTATAAAATCCATTTGAATTTTCAGTGGTCTCTTGCCATAGATGTCTGTTGTTTTTTTTTTTTATTTATGTCATTGCTGTACTAAGACATAAACAAAGGAGAAACCTTACCTTGTTCCCATTTCCCAGTAATATGAGGGTTGTGTGTTGTCTTCAGATGGCTTGTCCTCTCTGGAAGCCAGTCTTGAGCATGGATTCATTGAGAGGATTGTTTTTTGCTTTGGTGTAGTATTGTGTTCTGTCCAGGAGACCTAAATAACACCAAGAGAACTGCAGGTCATATCTTCCCCTATCCATGCTTTGTTTGGCACTGTGTAATCTGAACTGTGGCAAAAATTTAGGAAAACAAACCCCCCAAACTAGGGAAGTAGCTGAGTCTGTTGACTGATAAAATTACATGTGTGCATGAGAGGGAGAGCAAACTTTAGCAGCATTTTCTTCTGTCAGTTAGATAGTGTTTATTTGACTCACTTGAGATTTTACTCTGAAGAATCAACAGTGCTCCATCTGACAGAGCCTGGAACCCTTCCTGAAGTTTTGGAGTTAATGGCTGTAATGATTTTTATTTTTTTAATAAGCTGTCGATTGCATTCATAGAAACAGTAGTCAGCTGGGAATTGAGCTCTGAGGATTTGCTTCCTTTGCCTAAGAACATGGGGAGATGGAGATGAAAGATCTGGGAGCTTTCAAATACAAGTTTTAGGTCTAATGACATGACAGGAGTTTTCTCAGAAATACACTTTCAGTTTGAAGGTCCAAACTGGAAAAGGTAATTTGGGATTTCAGCAAGTGTGAAAGGCAGATTTCACTTCCTTAATCACTGAGGATTCTTTTCAGCCAAGTGGAATATCTACACACAGGGGCTGGTGTCCTGTCCTCAAAGGTGAAGTGGGAACATGATCATACAAAGTGGGGTGGGAGTTTTATTGGTTTTTTGTTGGTTTTACTAAGTTCTGAGAAAAAACTGTCAGGAGCTGAGACCAGGTATCTCCATTTTTAGTAAAGAATGGGATAGAAATTATCCCTGGGAGAAAATAACACAAAGTAAAATCATCGTGGTGCTAAATAATGTTAAATGAAAAGATCTCATGTCTGTCTTTGAATAAGTGTAAAGTGTTTGGAGAGAATCCCAAGACAAGGAGGGTTTGTCCCTGCTGTGAGGAAAAATAAATTCAAAATGTCAGAAATGTAGTGGAATGAAAAGATGAAGATGCTATTGCTTTATACTTGCTAAAAAAATCTCCTGGCAGCTGAGACCTGATGGAGTAATACCATGTCTGAGAAGTTAAGTAGCATCCTGAAGTGTGGTGGGATTTACTGAGTTGAGAGGACACAAGGCCAGCATGAGTGAGTGCAAAGGAAGACACAAAACCCACCTGTAGCAGGAGGCTGCAGTGTCAGCCTTCACTTCAAGAGAGGAGAGCTCAACTCTACAAGTTGTGGTTGAAAGAGTAAGAAAGTCCCAGAGCTGCTGAGGTGCAGAATCGTAACCTGGTGACACTACACGATGAAAACGTGTTTGAAAAGCCGTTATCAAAATTCAGAAAAGTTAAAGGAGGCTTTAAAAATTCAGAACTGTTTAATTACATGTGAGAGTGCATTTAAGACAGAAGTGGTAACCATTCTGTAGAGATGGGTGTAGGACTGCATTGGGATGCCAAGAACAGGTAAGTTACAGCACTTGGCACTGAGCTTCAGAAGAGTCAGTGAAAGGAATTTATTCAGGAAATCCCTCAAGTTGAAAGTAGAGGGGCAAAATCTGTGAAGGGCACACAGTCTCTCAGAGTTTACTGCAAATAACCTGAGCCAATCTAGAAAAGTGTAAATTAGTGAACATTCCACATGCACTATGTATCATTGGAGACAAAGGCTGTTGAAGCATTCGTGCCTTGCCTCCTCTGCCCCGTGTCTTAACTGCACTAGACACTTCAGAATCTTATCTTTATCAAGTCCTTATTTATTACTTCTCAACAATAACAGTTCATTTTCACTCTCGAGATTTGGATGATCTATGGAAAGTATTTGTTTGTTATAGATTGAGAATACAGTATTATTATTTGACAGAATTTATTTTTAGTCCACCAGTGCTTTAGCAACAGTCTATAAAAATAAACCAGCTCTCACAGTTATCATCGTAGACCAAGCCCTACATGAATTTGTTTTGGAGATGTATGAATGTTTCCAGAGCTTGAATAAACCATGTGATCTTGATTTAACATTTAATACTGCTCACTCACAAAAGTTAGTTAAAAGAGTATTTAATGTTGTAAAATCAAATATAAACAACTCCAAATAGTTATCTCTAGTTTGAAATATTTAAATATCTAAACTGCAGCCTTCTTTGCTCCTTAGTAGTTTTGTGTCATTGTTCTCTGCTGTGTTCTTTCCTATTTATTTGGATTTATTTTTTTAGAAATAGTTGTTGATGGTAATGTAACACTTCACTTTTCAGTTAACTACTTAAAAGAATGGAATTCTCAGAATTGCTGCTGCTCCTGAGCTAAAAGCTGTTGAGCCTTTTCAGAGCAGCGGACTTTGATGAGGCCCAGCGCAGCTGAGTTGTTTGGAAAGCCATGAGTTTTAGAGGGATGATGGAATGGTTTCCTAAGTAGAGCTGTATGGTTAGCAGCAGCTAAAATTGAGTGAGGGTCAATAAGTAGCATGTGGTGCAATGTTATATTTATCTTTTTTTGTTTCAAGAACAAAGTCAAGTAACAGAATGTGAATTTGCTTTTACATCCTCTCCCCATCTACTTCTTTGGTTTTAAGTAAATCATTGATACATTAAACAAATACGAAGAATTAGGGAGAGCCCCACCTCCTGCCATCCACCCTGGGCTCGGTGGGACTCAGGTTCTGCTGTCCCTAGTCCCCTGTGCCTGTGAGAAGGATGAGCAGGCTGCAGCCTTAGTGTGAAGCACATGTTTATATAGACACACACATTTATTAGCAGTTATGTGCTTGTGCAGAACTTTGGTTTGAGGAGAGTGAGGAATGCTTAGTCTGCAGGCAATACAAAATGATTGCAACTAAACATCTTATTGATGGTTCCTTTCTGTTAGGAATGTGTTAAAAAGCTCACACTGGAGAAGCTTGAGGTGCTTGATAATAACATCCAGCCACTGTAAAAAGCCATGATTTGGATTTTACCCTTTGATTTCTGTCTTCTATTTTGTTAGTTATTCACAGGAGGTTGTTATCCCATATAGCATGATAGCATAGCTAATTTAAGAGCTTTTTATGAGGGGTTCTATCAAAAGACTCTTTCCAGAAGGATTGTATTATACCAACTAGACCATGCTTATTACCATGGTGGCCAACTCGTGGCAGAATTCAGTAGATCTCTGTCATGACATTCCTTCACGAGAGCCTCATCAACTCTTCCTCTGTATATCCTATTTATCTGTGTGCCTTTTCATCTTCCCCTCCATTGCGGTATCTGCCTGGTTGCTTTCTGGAGGTAGGACTTGCTGGTCTGTAGCTCTGGGATCGCCCAGAATTTCTCTGCAAAGTTTCTTTTTGCATTGCTGCCTGCCTTCATAGAATCATAGAATTGATTGGGTTGGAAAAGACCTCCAAGATCATCGTCCAATCCCTGGTCCAACTCCAGTCCTTCCTTCCTTCCTTCCTTTTGGGAAGGAAGGAGCTTAGGTAAGCAATTGGGTTTGTGTACAGCTCAGCAGTTTCACACTGAGTCTGTTTAGACAGGACTTGTATGGTTAGACAGTAGGACTGTCCATACTACTAGGAAGCTTTTTAAAATCAAATGATGATAATTTTAAGGAAACGTTTTGAAGAGAAGTTGCTGAAAGAGTGACTGGTGAGTTTGGTCCTACTGTCTGTGTTGCCTGTTCTGCATGTTCTGGTCTCTGGATTGTCCAAGATCCAGCAGAGAATGATTTTGTCAGTGTGTTTGGGGCACTGTCAGAGTCCTCTGCTGGTGCACAGTGAGAGCAGAAGCCCTGCACATGCAATACACCTTAACACTAATACAGTTGCTGTGTATCACAGTGGTAAGAGTGAGCCTCAGCACACATCTTGCAGTTACTTAACTAAAACAACTTCCAAAGCATCCTTGTTGGTGTCCCCATTTGGGAGAGAACTGTGAGTCTTCACACTCGTAGCTCTGAGTCTGCCTGGAGCAGGACAGGTGTTTGACAGTCTTCGTTGCTTTGCCGATGCAATTTGATTTTTATTTTTTCAAGTAGCTTAATGGCTGGGGGTTTTGCTGAGCTCCTCTG
>JAOXXN010000471.1:2692307-2706373 GCA_026770055.1 Myrmophylax atrothorax | reverse complement strand
CTTTGGTATGGAGAGCCCAGGACTCTCAAGCATCTTCAGGTGCCTCACCCAGAAAGTCTTATAGCACCCTGGAGGCCAGTGCCTGTAAGCCTGCTTTCACAATGCCTAATTTAGAGGTGCACAGATCCTGCATTAGATGAGGCTTTCTCTATGGAGTATGCCCTGTGCTAGTCTGCATTTGGTAGTAAATCATTTGGAATTGGATTGCTTCCCAAGACTTCATCGTGGAGCAGAAAGACTTTTGTTACTCTGCGCTGTAACTGCTCTCTGTAACTAGAATGAACATTCACAGCCAGGTTTAGCAACGGCTTTTGCAGCAGAACTCTTCCTAATTGAAGTAAATTCTCTGATTTACTTTTTTTTTGCTTTTTTTGCCTTTTTTACTTCTAGAATACATTGAAAAATAGTCTTAAAATGTTCTCTTTAAAGTACTTGTACAGTATGTTGGTCCTTGCACCACTGTTGTTATGGTAAGGATGTAATTCTGAAAGAGATAAGGACAGTGACTTGAAAATCTGACATTTATATAAACCTTATTTATATTGTAATCAAAGTTCTTGACTAATTTTATACAAATTTGAAACTTAGACTGGGAAGATGCCTTTCTAAGGATGTTGTAATTAGTTTCTGCTAAGTTGGGTACTGGGACTGTCTTCCAGAATTGTGGCAGAATGGAAACCTGACTAAGCAACAGCACATATAAAGTAACATAAAAAGTAACAGTTATATATACCTAGTTATGTGGCCAACAATACTGATAATTTGTTTTGCCAACAAAAATTACATGCAAGCAAAAAATTACTTCAGCTATTGCTCTCTAAGTACAAGAGTGCTTGACTGGCATTTGCCATGCTGCCTGTATGCTGTCCCCTCCAGACGGCACCCTGAAACGGGGTTTGTCTCAGCTGAGGCACTGGCCAAAGCTGATTGTAGCAACAGCAGGAAATTAAACACTGCAAGACTGTGCAAGCTCTAACCTTCAACTGCCAGAGATGTTACTCAGTTACCTTGGAAACTTCCCTCATAACACACTGGTATTTAGTAGCTTCAGGAGGGAAGGTTTGTATTTTGCATTTTAAACTGGAGCTGTTACTGCCTCTGGAGTTGTTACTGTGTTTTCAGCTTACACACACATTCACTTACCCATGCATATCACTGCAAGGTTGTATTTTGGCTGCCAGCCTGTGCTACTAAATTACAGTTACAAGCCCTTACTTGCAAAGTGGAGGCAGAGCCCTGGAGTGAGGATCAGAACAGGTGTGTGTGTCCTTACCTCAGGGCAGGTGTAAGCCCAGCCAGCAGCCACACTCCACACAGCCACTCCCTCGCTCCCCCACCGGTGGGGTCAAGGAGACAACTGGAAAACTTGGGGGTTCAGACAAGGGCCATTTAATAGGGAAAGCAAAACCCACGCACGTCATCAAAGCAAGACAAGGAATGAATTCACCACTTCCAAAGGGCTGCCGAGTGTTCAGCCATCTCCAGGAGAGCAGGCCCCCATCACACACACACTGGGGAAGGCAAACACCAGCACTCCACATGCCCCCTGCTTGATATCCTGAGCATGGTGCCGTATGGTCTGGAATATCCCTTTGGTCAGTTGGGCTCACCTGTCCCCGCTGTGTCGCCTCCCAGGCCCCCTCAGTCTCTTCACCAGCATGGCAGTATGAAAAGCAGAAGAGGCCTTGGCTCTGTGTGAGCCCTGCCCAGCAATAACACCAACATCTCTGTAGCATCAACCCTGCGTTCAGCACAAATCCAAAACACAGCCCCACAGCAGCCACTGTGAAGAATGTTGACTCTATCCCAGCCCAAACACCTCATGCCTCAGTTCCACACAGCCCCTTACTTGTGACATTCAGCTGTAGCTCAGTGTTAATAAAAGAAGAGGGTTGTTGCATACAAATATTATTGATGTTTGATGATTCTGGAGTCTGCTTGAGGCATCTCAGTTATCATACTAGCAAAAGTGTTCAGGGAAGAGAGACTCAGAGCAGAACCTGATGTGGTATTTGTGAAGCAACAGTTTGTTTTCTATTGACCTTCAAAACTAACATTGTAAAAAGGACTTGACTTTTATAAAGGTCATTAAACCTCTCCCAAGTCTCTGTGCTACAGAGAGGAAGTTATTCAGTGCTGCTTTTTGTTCACATCACATCCTTGTACTTCCACAGTTCTCCGCTGGCAATCAGCTGGCTCTAGTTGGCTTGGGAATGCAACATGACACTTTAACTATGCCCAGTTCTTTCTGATTTCAGTGGAAATAAATTAATTAACCTTAGAGGCATGTTTACTAATCAGCAGTGTCCAAGGAAGCCTGCAGATAAGCAGAAGTATTTTATCCATCTCCAATTAAAACATTCCTAGATGTTTCTATGCTTTTTTTTTCTAATTTTCTTTTTTTAATATATTTGGCTGTGCAAAAATAGGAACAGGACAGTGCTATTGTGGAAGTTCTCAGGAGTGCAAACATTAGTAAGTCAGTTTAAAAAGTCACAGTAATGCATTCCAACAAAAGAAACAGCTCTAGGGTTTTTTCCTTAGACTTCTATGTGTGATCTTAAGTCAGTGATTGCTTTTCTCTCCTATGAAAAATATGATATGTATATATACACACACATCTGTCAATCCATCTATATATGTGTGTGTGTATAAAAAGGCCCATCTATTTGTTCTCTAAAGTTGACACAAGCCCAGCAGACCAGAATGGACCTGAAATACAAAGTGGGATTTTGTTTCTGTTCTTTCTACAAGGATGTGAATAACATTGATAATGTTCTGATACAGAATTTCATCCAGGAGAAGTGTTGCATCTAAGGTGACTACACTACATTTGAATGTGTATGTAAACTTAAATATTTGTTCTCTAAACCTAGAGCTGCGTGTTCCATCAGTGCTCTTTGGAGTGTTGCTTTATTGCCTGTCCTAAGGATGTTCTAGAGTGTGTTTTAATGTGAAAGTCCTGTGGTCAGTGGAGCTTATTCCTTATTATTACTGTAGGGGAGCTTTCTAAAACTTGCCTGCCTTGTTTTTCAATGGTTTTACAGCCAGTGTGACAGTCTTGCCTAAAAATCTCAGGCAATGCCTGTGGTGCTGGACCATCTGTGCCACTGGTACGTGGGCAGTGGAGCTGTGGATTAGTGCAGGCATGAACCCCAGTGCTTATTGCCCTTAGGGGTGCAGGAGGGGAACAACGTGACACTGACAGTGCTGTCCTGGGGCACTTTGGTCTGGCTCTCAGACCTTCCCTTATTCTCCCCTTGTGTTTATGCCTGTGCACCAGCTCCCTCTCCTGCTGGGGTGTGTTCACTGGGCTGAGACAGGTCTGGCTGGAGATCTGATTGTTTCCAGCGCTAGCATTTGGAAAGTCTGCTGTTCAGCACCATTTCTTGATTATCCAATTTCACGCCCCTGCATATATCATCAATTAATCCTTGCTGCTGACCTTCACTTGAGATACAGCATGTCCTACATCCAAGTAACAGTCAGCACTGCAAAGCTGAGAGCGCTGACTTGTTAACGCCTGGTATTCCCACACAGGGGTCCTGACCAGGAGAACTTGTGGTGCCTCTCTTGAACATTGACAGAGAATTTTTTTAACTTTCTTTTTCCCCCCTTCTGTCACCCATATGATATGGGAATTCTAAACAAGTAAGCTGATTAATTTTGGTATTTCTTTATATCAAAATTTTATCGTTTTTACATTTATTTTTCCCTCTCCTCAAATTTTTAAAAATCCTTCTTCTCATGTTGAATAGAGTAGCCTGGATTTACACTCTTCACGCTGCCAGCTTTATTCACTTAATAGCAGTATTCCCCTTAAAAAGGGAATGCTGAGTAAGGATTTCAAGGATAGTCTGAGGTGTGACCCACTGAAATTGGTAACTAGTTTTCTGTTTGTTTGACTACACCCTGGATCACATCCCATGTGCTGTGTCCCCCTGAAATTGCACTGCCCTGCCATGGTATGTTTTGCAGTGCTGAGTGTGCGGGTCAGTGCTCAGCCTGGGGCTGGAGGGGTTTAGAGCAAAAGGAGGTTTGAACATGTTTCCTGCATTTTTATGTGGTCTGTAAAAACCGGGACAGAGCCAAGAGGTCCTGCATGACATGGCTGATGCTTTAGCTGTGCTGCAGTCTTGCAAGCAAACAGGGAAAGACATGGAGAAGGACTGTGTTACGGAAAATACTTGAACCTGCTGTGAACCTTGCAGAGGAGATGGTCCAAATTGGCTCGAGTCATCAGCTGAGGAGGCTGATCATGTTCAACATCTGAAAACCAAGAATAGGCAAAACAATTTCTGCCTTTGGAGGGAATGGTTTCTGATAAAAGACAGTGGGAATATCACAGAGGGAAATGCTTTCTTGACATCTTAATGTGGATCAGTAAAGCAAGTCAAAACCAATGGATTATTTGTAGACTGGTTAATCTTTCTCAGAAGCAATCTGTGATGACGAATAAAAGAAAACAAACCCCTTCAACAGTGCTAGGAAACACAGACACTTTGGTTCATGACCTAGTTTCTTTCTAAAAACATCCATGTTGCACTTAATTCTCTGTGATTATACAGAGGCAATTTTCTTCATCTTTCTACTGTACTAATTAAACATAACAGAATCATTTGCATTTGAGTTAAGTTGCAGTTGAGAAGGCAACTTGTTGTGTAACTTACAATTTTACGTAATATAGAGAGACCCTCCACGTTTTTCAGTGGTAATACTCTTCAAAAGGATATAGAGCTGCTGGCAAGTTCCCTCTTCTGGGGATGAGTAAAGGTGTGATAGAGACACTGATCTGTTTATGTTGTTGTGTGATAAATGGCTCATTTTATTCTATATTTGCATGTGCCTTTCTTATTCTCCAGAGGATCTCTCTCAGGACTTTTCTCTTTAGAATGCCTTTCCAGAGAGGTGCCATGATGATCTTGAGCTTCATCACAGTCCTTACTCCTCCACTTGGAATTTCCAGCTGTGGCCTTGGTGATACTTTGCAGGCATCTCAGGAAACCCTCAGGAGTGTGTCAGGACTTCATTTTTATAGCAAGCAATAGTAATTCAGCTTTCTCAGACTTTAAAGTGCAGGTTACAGTCCCTTTGGAAATTTTTGTGGATGTGTTTCATCTTGGAGCTGTGCCACCAAAGTCTATCTATTGCTTTGTGATATTGTTCTGACTCCTGAGAGATGTTCTTGCTGAAATATTTCCAAAATAAAATGCCTGCTATCGCAGCTCTATTTGGGGTTAAGTTATGGTTTATCAGATCAGCTTTCAGGGCTTGCACTTCAGTGGGGCCTTGACGTTTCATAGAACAGAAAGTTTGTGCAGTTCTCTTACGGTATTTTCCATTTCTTCTGCCCAATCCTCCTTTGCTTTAACCTGAAATTACAGTGTTCTGCCTCCCAGCACAAATGATTCTTTGTGCCTCCAACTTACAGAACAGGAATCCCTCTTGTGTGTCCTGTTCAGATTTAGCCTGGCAAGCATTAGTTTAGTCATTGGGTTTGAGGATTACTTATATTTAATAGTGCTGGAATGCCAACAGTCATTACCTGAGCGTTCCTTTTTGTGAGATCTGTTCTCTCTTTAGTGGTCAAAGGTTTGTGAAGAGATGAGGCAGAAGAGAAGAACCTAACAAGTCCCCAAGTATGGCAAATGTCCAAATAGCAATGGTAAAGATCTCCCTTGATTCACTTACCAGTGGTAGGAGATGGAAGAGAGGAGAGAAAGAAAATGCTGATACTTTATAGATAATAGCAAGGCAAACCCCCCAGGAGTATTGCATTAGCTTAAGAAACCAAAACCAAACAAAAAGAAAATTAAAAAAGGTATTTTAAAATTTTATCTGATTCCCCTGCTCCTATGATTTTGCTGCTGACTTCCATGAGGACATAAAGAGATCTCTCTGCTTTTCTTCTGGTGTACAGTGACATCTGCAGAGTGGAACAGATCAAACAAGGCTTTCCCATTTAGTACCATGTCTCTTTTTTTGATTGTTTTGCTTTCATGTATCGTTAACTGAAACTTACTATTTTTTGCATTTTAATGGATGTGCAGTATTAATTGTCTTTGTACATTCCCACAGAAACCCACCTTTTTTTCCTATCATTTTCCCCTGACAGAAATTCCTTTGACATTTGGAAATGCAGTAGCAGTTTATACACCCAAGCAGAAATTCCTCTCTCTTGGTCAGTAGGATGTCCAGTTCCACAGTGTAATGCACTGAAAGATTTCAGCCTTTGAGATAAAGTTTCTTTCACCACTGTGTTGTTCACATCAAGAAGTGGCTTTTTGATGCTTTTGATCTGAGTTCTTACTCTGAAATTATCATCGATAGCTTTATATTAATGTGTTCATTATTTGATGTCTTGTTTTAAATTATTTAAAGAAAATACTAAAATATAAATTCCATTTATTTTCAAAAAATTTCAGATAAATCGGTAAGGGTACAAATCGGGCTTTTTTTTATTTTTCTCTCTCAGATAAAATCCTTAATTCTACCATTTGCATTTTTCATTGGCTTATTTCATTGGTTTATTTTTCCCATGAATTTTTTCATCTTTAAGCAGTCATATATTAAGTATGAATGTGGACACCTGGGCTCTGAACTTCATAGCATTTATTTTTTAGTGTTCTTGTTCATACTTCTTCTGTAAAAGTCTTAATTTTGGTATTTAAAAATACGAACATTTGGGGGTAATATTTCTTTACTCTTTGATGACATCAAGCCAAGGTTTAAAATTACTGAATCAATGTGTATAACTATAGCAGGAGTTGATTTGGTCTTGGGTTTTTTCCCTACCAGGTCAGATGCTATAATAATATTAACTGTAAACCAGATCCAGGTCCCATTAAACTAATACAGCAGAATGATAATCAGAAAATTGCCAAGTAATGAACAAACCCCAGAACTTTTAAACCCTATTAAGGGATTGTGGCTGATGAGCAGGGTTTATAGCCAAGGCTTTCATGTCTGAAAAATGGCCCTGAGAGTTTGCCAGCTGGCATTATTGGTTAATTTGGGGTAAACTCAATTTTCATAGAGGAAAGAACACAAAGTAAAATAATATCTCAGTGTAGCAGGAGGGAGCACTTCAAACCCATGTAGTAAAAATCTACTCATATGTAGAAAATCCTTGGCAGAGTGACCTAAACCCTTTAGAGAAATAAATGAGTAAAATAGTCCCTGTAAAATATAAACAAACAATAAAATATGTGTAAGCAATTAATGCTAGAAGACAGGAATGATTTTCTAGTTGTTCAGAGACTGATGCTCCAATAAAAGTGCATAATTAAATACATGCATTCTTAAGAAGAGACAGAATAATTAAAAAAAGGAAAATAAAGTGCTCTTGTGAAGTATTAGCACTGATAGGCATTGTCAGATTTTTATTCTTCTAGAGATCTGTTCTGTGACCAAACTCTGGGCATTTCATATGCCTGTGTTCAGAGATTTTTAGTTGGGATTGAGTGGAGTAAGAAAAAGAAAGAAAAATAAAAACCATGGAGTTTCACAAATAGCAGAGTAAACTTCCATTTTTGTAATGGCATCAAGTCTGACCTTCCTAACATTAGGAATAATCACAGGAGTCTTTCAATTGCTGCAGTTATTAGAGAAAGGGGCATCTGGAAAGTGTCTTCCATGAGCTGTAGGTTTTGGCAGGGGCTCTAAGCAGGTGTGGTCAGTGTAATTAAACTGCCAAGTGCTTGAGGTGCTGGACTTGTTTGCTGCATGTCCATGCCTTCCATAAATATTAGTATTTCTCCTAAATCTGCTCCAGCTGGTGACCCTGACATCACTGAAACATTAGTGTGGCATGTGACATGCAGCAGGGGGGCAGCATTTAGGACAAAGGATCAGAAGCTTCCTTAGCAAATACCCATTTGTAATAGATGAGCAGCAATAGATTTCTTCAGGAAAAGCTCCGTCTGACAGAAAAGGCAAAAGACCTGACTCCAGCAGATTTCTCTTAGTGAGCTGTAAAAATCACCCTTTGCTGGGAAAAAAGTCACCCTGGAGCCCTAAACCTCTAATGCTTTAAAAACTGTGTAAGCTTTTGGTCTGAATCCTTGCTCTTTTTCTGATAAATATCAGAATACCACCCATGAACTTGTAAATTCAGCCCCTGGGGGGATTTCTGGGGTTGAGCCAGCCTGACCCCAGATTTTGGGTGAATGCTGAACAAAGAATGAGCTCTTAATCAGTGATCTCTACCAAGAGTTAAATCTGACTTAACCCTTTCTAGCTCTCTGTGGTCTCAAGTTTGCATTGCTCTCTCTGTACCTCTTCATGCAGACACCCCTTTACCTTGTCAACCACGGGGAGGCCGGACCCATCCGCTGCAACCGGTGCAAGGCTTACATGTGTCCCTTCATGCAGTTCATTGAAGGTGGGAGGCGGTACCAGTGTGGCTTTTGTAACTGTATCAATGATGGTAAGTAGTGTTTCTCCGATCTGTGTGAGTCATTCGGATTCCAGAAGACTATAAAGAAACTGTATCCCTAAAATTATTTTCTTGACTTTCTGACTTGATAAGAAAACAGTTTAGGGCGATGCAGTAACTAGGCTTATTTCACAAATGAAAAAAAAATTGCTTCCCAAGAATAATACAGAGAGACATTTGTTCAGTATGATTTAAAAAAATAAATGTATGAAAAATCATGCTGAGTCATGAAGTCCAGTGTAGTGGGATCAAAACTTTATTTCAAAATCTTGTATCAACATAGGATACAAAACTGTGTCTGTTGTTAACTGAAAGCAACTTTTGTGTGGAAAAAAATTAATTTCTTTAAGAAACGCAAATGTCCAGCAAGAAGCAGATGTACAGAACCATGTTAGCCTCATCCTGTCCATGACTGTGGATGCAATGGTTAAATAAGCCATTAATCTTCCTGTGACAAGTGTTGGTGTTCACAGAAGATACCAGGCCATATTTGTTCAAGTGTGCTGCATGTGACTCATAACTGTTCTTGTGCTCTTGGCTAAGTCCCAAATCTTTGCCAGAACTAGCCTTTCTAGACATTTGTATCAAGTTGGATTTTCCCAGCTGGATCACAGGGGTATAGTGCTTTCCCTAATACAGTCATCTTTTCAACTCTGAAACGTGAACCTTGACAGGCTCAGCCCAACTGCTTTTCTGCCTCGAGCTCTAATGTTTGTGCAAGTGTAGCAGATAATAAATTTCATAGTTTGTTAACTCTCATAAAGGGAAATTTAAATGCACTGGGAACACTTTAAGAAAGATATTTAAGTTGCAGTGTCATTTTAAATCATGCTTTGTATTACTACAGTGTCTTTTAATCCAAGTCAGAAAGCACTTATTAAAAAAAAACTTTGATAAGGACTAAAAATGGGCAAGGAACTAGATTGCTATTCCTCTCACACACTTCCACTTTTACAGGCAAAAATGTGAAAAATAAGCATGCTGAATATGTATTCATGGAGGAATGAGGAGTTAAACCCCAGAGGTGACTCTTCCCCAGTGCAACTCTAAGCCTGGCTCTGTGTAAATTGTTGGTGGCAAACCCACTTGTTTCCTCACTTTTCACCTGTAGCTGCAGAAGGTTCCCAATATAAGGACCTGATGCACTTGTACACTAGGCCAGGACTGTGAACCTTGTACTGCTCTTTCCAGCGCAGTGGTATTTTTGGATAAAGCAGGACAGGCTTTAGGAAAAGTGCTGGTTTTACTGCTGTCCCTCTGCAGAGCTCTGGCCCTGGTGATTTGAATTAGTCTGAGGCTAGCCTGTATCTGCCAACAAAGTAGCCACTGTTAGGTCTGTATCCTGAGGGAAACAGCTGGGTCAGTGTTACCTACTTGAGGCTGACAGTGTAAAGGTGGGAGGATATGAACATCTATAGGGGACTATCCCCACCCTCCAAATCCAAAAGGAGCCAGCATTACTGGAATGTCCTGGGGGCTGGGTTGTTTGGTTGAGGGTTTTTTAAGCCGATATGGGGGGAAAAAAAACACCACTGCAACCTGGAGAAACTCTTCCCTTGATTAAAAACAGGAGCTTACAGTACATCACATCTGCTGGAAGAATTTGTGGTGTTCCCTCCTTCCCAAACTATAAATGTCTGTTCCCTGTTCTTCTGTTGGCTTGTAGTCCCTTCGTTCTTCTTTCAACACCTGGACCACATGGGCCGACGGATAGACCACTACGAGCGGCCTGAGCTGTCCCTGGGCTCCTACGAATATGTGGCTACGTTGGACTATTGCCGAGTGAGTGTTCCAGTGTGCAGCCTGAACACGAGGTTCTGTCATGGCAAACAAGCTCCTTTGAGTCCTTGCTTGTCAGCTGAATACCAGAGTCCAGGAACATCCCAGAAAATGTAGATGGATGTGGAGAATATATTGTTTTGTTCTTTTGTGCTGCAGTGTGAGACAAGCGAGCAATAGTAACAGCACAGTAAAGTCATGGATGCCCGGTCTTTAACTTCATTTGGTCCTACCTGCTGTGCTGCACTGTTTAGGGGATGTATTTGAAATTCTCATGCATTGTTGCATTTTAGGAGTATGTCTTCTCTGGATTTTGAAGACAGTCACACACCTAAATTGCCTTCCCAATACTGAATGCCTTAGTAAGGGAATTTGACCTCATAATCTTTTCCTGGCAGGAGTAGTTTTGATGTTCTGACCAGTAAATTACGATGGAATGGGCTCTCTCCTAATATTGACTCACTGAAGAACTCAATCCAAAGCCCACTCAAGTCTCTGTAAATATTTGTAGTTGGTTTTATTAGAGAACTGAATTTGATACTTCTGAAAGCATAAATTACTTAAACTTTTCAAACTTTATCTCATTTTACAAAACTGCAAGTGTGACTTCATCTGACCACAGCACGGACACATTTTTCTATTCTTGCTAAAATCAGGCAGAATTTTCTCCCTGTGAGTGGAGTTGAGGTCATGGTCAGGAAAGGAAAGGCAACTGGGCCATAGAAAGTCTTAGAGTAGCTACCAGTAACTTCCTCAGACCATCAAATCATTGCTGGTATGAAGAAAATGAACAGGTTTAATTCTACTTTCTCATTAGGACACTGTTCCAAAATCCAGTGAAATCCCTGAGGTGACATATAAAGATTTGTTTGAAACCTGGGTTAAACCCCAGGACAGGAGACAATTGTGGTGGGGGGCATTCCAGAAGCACAGTGTGGGATGCTCAGTGTACATCCCGTGAGGCTCCATCAAACTGTGAAACCTCTGAATGGCTCTGTGCCCTTCCACAGCTCTTCTCTGCTCCACAGTGTGACCCTGTGTGATGGGACATCACCACAGAGCAGCTTTCACTGCATTAACTTCTGCCACATACCTTAGAGCAGGGAGTTTCCTTGGGAGCTCATCCAGCATGGTCTCCTTATTACAAAGACACATCCACAGACTTACTGGAATGTTACAAAAAAGAACTCTCTTATGAAAGTAACAGTGACACTGGAAATGCTAAGTCATGAAATGTTAGAGAAGTTAACGTTCTTTTATAATTCACTTTTCATTTGGCTCCAGTTTGGAGGGGTTTAATTCTTTTATAAATTCAGTTGAAGGACCAGAACTGAGAAGTCATTTCCTTTTGTGCTTATCAAATGACAAGGATGAGCAGCCACAAAAAATGTTAACAAATCCCAGCTGGTTTGCATTATTGCACTCCTGCTAAGAGGACGTGGCAAGAGCACAAGTCCTCATTTATACCTTATATTTTCAGAAACTGGGCAGAGATTCTTTATAAATGGTGATGTGATACAAGAGTTGAGAGGCAATGTTTGGTGCAGTTTCTGAAACTTTAGAATCCAAGCAGAGTAAACAGAACAACTTTGAAAAATACTGTCTGGTTTCAGTTCACAGGAATTAATCCTGATTTAGATGAGTCAAGTGAGTATGATCAAGGGTGTAAGGTTTAGTTTAGTTTAATGTGTGCCAAGGAATAAGAATAAGTCATAATTCAAGAGTTGGATGAATTTTTCCTATGTGGAGTTTTCTGAGGTTTACTTTAACAAGTATAATTGGTTTAAGTGGTCAGAACTCTGTATGAAGGCAGTGAGACAGTAAAATGAAAAAGCTGTCCTGAATTTGACAAGTAGTGACCACTTCCTTTCTTCATGGGAGTTGGGAAAACTCATTTTAGGGAGCATGATTACTGTTGCTCTGCTCACTTCATATGATCGTCCTAGGTACATCTCTAAACATCTCTATTTTGTAAACAAAACTACTATTTTGTAAACAAAAACCTCCTCCCTCTTACTCCTCCTTACTCTCAGAAATCTCTGTCATTGCACACACAATCTTTGCCACTTACCCTGTGGATCGGAGGAGCTCCCACAGCATCCAGACCAGCCCCACGCTGATACTGCTGTGTGTGCAGCTCCCACACACACGGATGTGCCACTCTCATGCTCTGATTGTCTCACAGAAATCAGCTTGTTCCTCAAAGTACAGTTTGCTGTCCAGGGTGCACTTAAGCATGAGACAGCAGGGCAGAGACAGGATGCAGACAATCACCACTGAGTGCTGATAAGCACTGAGATATTTTAATTCTGCTTTGGTACTGAAGTTGTACTTTCTGTTTCCAGATCGGTTAGAAATCCCTTAAACAGTTGTTAGAGGAAGAATGCTAACAAAAGCTGAATTTAAGCATTCATGTTAACAAAATTATATTGCATCCTGCTATAGGGAATGCAAAACCACATGGGTTTTCATACCATGAAAAGCCAAAAGGCAAATTTTTTTAAACACTTGAATTCCAGCAGAAGATGTTTGTGTTTTATCTTACAGAATAAGCTGTTACCCTTTAGATATTTTATTCCATTAGGATACTGTTTTCCAGTGATAATGTTTTATTCCAGAGCTGGACTTTGCCCAGTACATGTCAGCTTTCTGCAGTAGTCACTATTTATGTTTTATAGCATTTTTCAAAACATTGCCTTATGGAACCACTTGTGCATTTTTATCTCGTAACAGGACAGGTCTAATTTTCTCTGTGAATGTTTTTTTGTGTGTAGGACAAGAAGCCTCCAAATCCACCAGCATATATTTTCATGATTGATGTGTCCTACAGAAACATAAAGAGTGGCCTAGTTAAACTCATATGTGGTGAACTGAAGACTCTGCTAGATAAACTTCCAAGGTAAAGAAACAGAAGTGTGCTTTGCTTAACCCACTGCACTACACAGCAGTTTTCATGAGGCAGCTTTGCACATTGAAAGGCAAATCAAGCTATAGGAAATGCCAGAATTTACAGTACAGGCATCTTTGAGGTGATAGTGACAAAATGTTAGTTTTTAACACTGCTGTCAGTTTTTAAACTTTGATGTCTGGGTTTACTCTGTGAACGGGAGGAATCTGCCCTGCCAGCTGCACGTGCAGCTTGCATTCGCTTCCTTCCCTGCAGTGAACTCTAGTGGTGTTTGCAGCTCAGTCACAGCTCGTAGTTTCAGCTTTGTGTGCTGTGGTTGTGTTACTGCAGTGCTGCTTTTCTCATCATATTAAACAGGAAAATACCCAAACCAGAACAGTCAACAGTGGCCACTCTCTCCAGAGCCACAGTGTTGGTGGCTTGTATCTGTTAATCAGCAAAACTTCCAAAGCTTCTTGCTGCACTGTGAGACTTCCTTGTCCTGGTTTGTATCTGAGAGAACAAGTCTTATAGGCAACAAACATTTTATGAAATACAGCACATGTGATTTGTGAGCATGAAACACACAGCAGTAGTATTACTACTATCAATGTTACTGACAGTATATTGTGTGGTGTAGTACATTTTATTAGTGTATTGGTATAGTTTTCAATAAAGTTTAAATAGTGATGACACACATACTGAAATGAAAGCACTGAATGAATGAAAAGTGATGTAAACACAAGATGTCTCTTGTCCACTTACAAAGGCGTATAAAAAAGAACATCCAAAAAGAAAATGTGTTCTAAATAACAACATTTGCAAAGGGAAAAGACGCTTAAGAAATGGAGAGAGGAGTCTCAGGAAGGGTGGGAGATGAGATCCCTGGGATAATCTGGGATATGTTAAAAATCTTTTATCTTATGTGCTTCTGGGATCTCTGTGCATGAAAGCAATTCCAGT
>JAOXXN010000471.1:2663602-2679992 GCA_026770055.1 Myrmophylax atrothorax | reverse complement strand
CCCCAGTGCTGTCCCCGTGTGTTGCTGTTGGCATCACCCCGGGGGGGTGAGAAGAGTCACCAAACTGGAGCAGAGTGGTCTAAAATGAATCCCTTGACATAATGCCAGTGACTTCCATTATCAGACCAAAACTCCTCCTTGGTTTGCAGCCTGAATTCCACACCCCTGAGCAAAGCACTGAGCACCTGTGAACGCACACAGGCTGTGCTGGGGAGAGCCTCAGATCCCCAGGAGGGCTGAATGCCAACCTGCACAGCACATCCAGCACTCCAACCACCTCCAGGTGGTGGCTGCTCTACACACAGTGATTTACAGGTGACTGTCACTCTCTCTGAAGCTGAATGCTGAGACATCCCGAGTATCTCGTCACTGCAACTGTCAAATTCTTCACTCAATTCATAGAGGGTGGAAGAAATTCCAAGTACTCTTTAGAATAGAAAGACATGACAAGATCTAGACAGGCATCCCAAATCAGACTGGAAATGTTATGCACTTAGTAGAATTGGAAGAGAAGAAACTCATTAGGCTTTTTATCTTCAAGGATGGCACGCTCAAATTAGGTCTTCATTTACTTGGGGTAAATGAAATATTCATCCACTCACTGATTCTGAGCCATATCCTCCTCCTGTTGAAGTGTTACAACTGAGAAATTAACTGATACCCAGGAATGCAATTAAAAGCCTTTCATCTCTACACACTGCCTTAGATATAGTCCAAAACAGTGACTATGGAAATGACCAGATGCTTTTACACTGTATAATGGGGGATGTGTAAGTGTTTCCCTGCAGGACATTTTAAGTATCATCCACCACCACACCAAGCTTTGCGTGTCCCTCTGTCTTACCTTTACAGGCCCTCAGTCTGTCACTGCTGGAACACCACCTTCAGATGACCAGCAAGTATTTGTTCTTCAGTCACAGGTACAAAGGTGTAGTTCCTTGTCCATTAACCTCAATTAAAAACAGCAGTGAACTCTCAGCAATGGGCATGTACTCAAAAGGGGCAAATGGAAATTAACATTTTCTACTCATTGGGGAAAAAAAGAACATATTTGTCCCTGGCACAAAAGCAGTGGTCCCAAGATGAAGTGTCTCCAGTATTTACTTTTTGAGTAACAACATGACTAGAGCAAAAATCACAAGAAGTTTCCTTCCTGTGGCATTCACCTTCTGTCAGGTGCTGTTCCACATGGCCAGTAGCTGACTTCACTGCTGGCCAAACGAGCACCACCCTAAAACACCCCCTCCCCAAATCCAGCCACTGTCCAGATGTGCAAATACGACACAGGAAGAACCAAACCAGCAAGTTCCACTGGCACTGTGGCAATTCCTGCCAAGACACTGCCAAGGCCCCTCAAAAACTCCTGCACCAATATTCCATGCACCAAAAGAACAGTTCCTGTTCAACAACAGCACAGAGGAACCACTTAGCAATTTCAAAACCTCAAGGAGAACAAACCAACAAAATATTAAGAAAAAATATTTCAACATTAGCTTTGATAAACAAGTTTAATAATCTGCTACTTTACAGGACAGCTATTTAAAAATCGAGAACACACCTAAAACCTCAAGACATCAACAGCCAGGTTTGTTGAGCCTACCAAGCACTGACCAAGTAGCTCAGTTGTGGTTTTGCTAAAAAGACATTGTACATACCAAAGTGAGCTGCTCTCTTTCCACACTGCACTGGAGCTGATGAGCAACAGCCCATTTCCAATGGTGTGCAACTGCCACAGGCAAAGCCAAGCACTTGGTTCCATTACCGTACCCTGTTCCCAGGTGAAAATATTTGGGAAGTGTGCACACACATCACCTCACATTTCCAACCTGAGCTCCAAGGAGGTCACTGTGATTGCTCTGCAGTGACACTGGTCTTCCCTCACAAAGAACAAGGTGTTAAAAACACACAGTGGGTGAAAATGCCCAATCCAGACCTGTGCAGCAGTTCTGGACTGCACACAAATGCACTGCTTGGTGCTTTTCGTGAAGCACAAGACAGACCGCACAGAATTACCACTCACCCCAATGAGAAGTGAGTGCAGATACACCACAAATTAAAAACTAACTTGTCTCCTATTCCCAGGAATAATTTGGGAAATTTAAACCAAATAAGAAAAAATAGAATTCTATTTATTCCACTTGCTCCATGTTTCAGAGAAGTTAAAATAGGTGTCAATACAGACACAGCACTTTTTCTTCCATAAGAGAGTAAGTCTGCAATTCAGAACTGCATTCCATGCCCATTCCACCACATGAATCCAGGTCAGTCCAAACCCAAACCTCCAAAGGAGGAAGAGGAATCCATGTCGTAGAGAAAATGACAGTTCAAAAGAAAGCCCCCACCACAAGTTTCCTATGGAGAGAGCAAGTATCTTCCCTTCCCTGGAGCCTGCAGTGTGAGGGATGGTGCTCCCGGCTGTGAGCGAGCTCAGGACAGCAGGGGCCGCGGGAAGGCGACTGTCTGGAAGGGCTTGCACCAAAAACACTTTCACAAGTGATGCAGTGCCCAGAGGGATTCACTTCAGGAAGAACAAGACTGAGGCAGAGGTTCGGAGATGAGGCACAGGACGGGGTCGGAGCCGTCCCATCGTCAGCGGGTGGGGAAGCCCCCGCGGTGGGTCCCTCCGCGGCCCCCTCGGAAGCCGCCGCGCTCCCCACGGAAGTTGGTCCTGTTCCTCTCCCTGCCCCTTTCTCCCCGGCCTGCTGCAGTCCCTCCTCTGCCGCCTCCCCTGGGCGCTCCCCCGCCCCGGTCGGACTTGGACTTGGGCGGCGGTGACTTGGGCCGCAGCCGCTCGATCTCCTCGGTGCAGCCAGTCAGGTGCGAGTTGGGAGCCGTGAAGTACGAGGAATACGTCTCTGCGTTGAAGTTGCTGTTGGTGAGGGTGGGTCCTACTGTCAGCCAACCTGGGCAACAAAACCAGAGTCAACCACAGCAACAACAACCTTCGTGCTGCCAGGCCACTGGTGTGCTTTTCCCACTCAGTGAGCACTCAAGTGACAGGGAAAGACACCTGCGTGTCACCTGCATGGGATGGAATGGAAAGGTCGTCTCTGGGAAAGCCAGAGGGGTTGAAAATATTTTAGTTGGGTATTTCTAAGGACTTCTTTTTTTTTTCTTTCAATTACACATGGCTATGGGAACATCCATGCTGTGGTTTCACAGGTCCCCTGCCCTTCCTTCCTACTCACACCACAGCAATGTTTTCCAGCCCCTCTGAGACCAGACTGAGCCTGACCAGTGAATTCATGTCATTTGGAACAACACCATCCTTCTCCCCTTCTGCCCTTCTTAAAAGGCACTTAAACTTGACTTAGGTAACCTTGTCTCCAGAACCCAGTTGTGACAGTGCAGCCAAGAGCACAGCCTGCTGGAAGCTCATCTCTGAAACACAGTAACAACTCTGCTGAAGCCCACACGACATGGAAACAGAGCTTGGAGAGTTAAATTAGCCTGGTTGTACAAAAACATTCAGGGGGTACTTCAGCTTCCCCAAGTGGATCAGGACAGGCACACACCTAAACCAAGCACATTCCTCTTTCTTCACAAACAACAGTTTTGTCACTGACAGATCTCCATATACACCAAAAATGTATCTCCTTGAGATCTGTGACAGAGGTCTGGGAACCTCTTTAGGACACTGACATGAGTTTTACCAGCAGGGAATTCTGCTACTCTGTCTGACTACACATGATAAAGACATTTCAATTTTTAGCACCAGTGTGGAGATTATTTCACTGTTAAGTCCAAAAAAGAAGTTTAATGGAAAGGGAATATTCAGAAAATGAAAAGACAGAAATTACACCTTTCAGTATTCCAGCAGAAAATGGAGTAACTGCAGCATTTATCTTCAATTAGAGATAACATGGAGAACAGAAACATAAAGGTCTTATTGTTTGAGCAGTATTTACTTCTGAGTATTTAGGAAATAAAAGCCTTTTGTAAAAAGCCTTTTCAAACTGGAGTTATGACGTGATCTTGCTCCCAAAGATGATAAAGAATTGTAACTGAACTGTAAGCTTGTTTAGAAGCGTTCGCTATGATGCTCCTGCAACACAGGCTGAGGATTCACCCCAAGACAGACGTTCTTGCCAAGAAAATACATGAGTGAGATCTTTAGTTCTAGCAAATCTTTCTGCTTTTTGACCATGAGGGACAGAATATTAACTAGAGTAGGAGTCCCTTGTCCACCATCACAGTGTTGGGAGAACAGACAAGTGATGCAGTCACATGCAAAGATATAGTTATCCAGCTGGTGTGAGTCCTGGCAGAAGGAGGGTGCATTAGGATTAACCATTATTGCCTCAGGTCCCACCAGAACCCACCCAGTGGCCTTGGATGGAAGTGGGTTATTGAAGCAAATTTGCCAAAGCCCAAGGTAAGAGTTACCTGGTCGAATTGTACTGTCCCTCCCAAAAAGGTGAAGCCGTCGTCGCCCAAGGCAGAAATGCTCAATAATGTGAAAAATCTCGACAGGTTTCTCTATGTTTCCAATTTCAGGCTCCTCTGTGATGATGAGGTCGATGTCAACATTGGCGTGGATGAAGTCCCCGTCCGTGCTGCGGCGCACGGTGCCCTTGATGCCCATGAGGCAGTGCTCCTGTGGGCACACAGAGCCCTGTCACACGTCAGTGTCACCACTGCTGGGGCACTGACACACTGAGCACTGCTAGATGGCTCCAGAAAAACTTGCAGACAAGAGCACGTAATTGTTCCCAGGTTTTGAAAAGGGTTTTCAGGGCTGGTGAGTAAATATGAAAGGCTCAGCTGATCTATCAAATCTATGCAGTTGGTCAACTGCACTCAAGCAACAGGGGTCTTGGACCTTGATTTTAACTAAAAAGGCAGAATACTGCTAAAGAAATTAGCCATCAGGCAAAGACTTGTAAAACTAGTCCTTCGAAGAACTATCTGAAGCATTTTACTTCTATACCACGTCACTCACTCATACCTGACATCCTCTAACAGGCCACCTGAGCCATCTAGAGATGCCTCAACTACACAGAATGGAATAGCATTTGCTGCTGTAACCATTGGTAAGTATATCCTGTCCAACAGACTGTTTGTTTAGTCAGAATAAACATGCTCCATTTGCAATGTTTATTACAAAGTGACCTCAGCCCAACCCTCACTCGATAAACAGCAGTACCAGAAACTATTCTTCTTGGTTAAACCAAGGCAAAGTCCCCCTCCAAATCCTCCTGTGTTAGTTTGAACCTCTCTGAGTGAGCTGCACATATTTGCAAGACTATACATAATAAACACACAATATTTGTACATACAAATATTTATAACGAATAGAACACACTTTCGAACAAACTTCAAATTAATGTAAATGAAAGATATCTTAAAGGGAAGTTTATACTCCTAAAACTGGCAAATCTGAGACAGAGTTGAGGATGCTTAATGCCAACGAATGGTTAAGGAATGAGGAATGTGTCCTCAGGTTAACTGGCCCTTGGAACTATTAAATAGCCAGCCAACTCTATTCAGTAAAACTGCCAATTACACCCACACATACCCAGACCAATTATTTATTAATCTCATCTACGTTTCTCTAAGTTTTGAATAACATACATTTGAGTCTCTAAAATCAGAACACTTTCTTTCTCTGCACCTCCTTCAATACACATCCTCCTCAATGCACCCCTAAAAAAACCCTGCTTGTTCTAAACCAAGCTGGCCCATTCCATCACTTGTGCTTTACCATCACCTTCAGGAAGTCACAAGATGCTGGCTGAGCTCTGGTCCCTCACAGTCTAACTCTGGGCACATACTCACACGTGTGCATTTAGAACCAGTAGCTAATCTTCTCTAGTTATTTTTTTATTATTAGATCCATTTATAATCTATAATTTAATGTCAAAGTCTTTTAAAAATTCTATTGCCAAGTTTAGTTCCATGAAACACGCTTTGCAGAACTCTGAAGTCCTCGTGTCTGCTTTCCTGAAAGCCTGTCACCAACTGCTGTGGAGCACTGGGTGTTCAGGGACAGAGGGTGGGGACAGAGGCAGAATGGAGCCAAACCCTTACCTTGGTTCTTTGGAAAACAGCCTTAGGGTCTAGGGTCTTGGTCTTTCCAGGATTGTTCTTATTTGTTTTAATCCAGCAAATGTCCTCACATCTTCTGTAGCCCCATTTCCGCAGACACTAAATATCGTAAACAAATCAAACAGGTCACACTACACCACAAATTTAAGAAACCTGAACTGAACACTCATACAGGTACTTGGCTTTTCTGAAAGCATGGCTGGAAGTTTGTCACAGATGAATGACACAGTTTCCTGGCATGCCATGTGTTTTGACAAGTCGCCCCTAAAAATTAAAATTAAAGAGGCTTATGTGCACACTGACTTATCTACACACCATCTTTTTTTTTTTTTTAATATCTAACAACGGTAAGATCCCCTGTGGAATCCTGTGCTCAATTTTACATAGTGACATTTAAATGTAATCAAAATCAGTCTCAACAACGTCGTGACCAGCTGCCTTAGCCTTATCTTCACTAATACCCAAAGCCTGGTGGTTTTTGACATCAGTGTAAAATTCTGTAATTGGGAAAATAAACAGCCAAAAGTTTCTGGTACTGTTTTATGGCTTTCCTACATCTATTGAAAAAAAAAAACCAAACTAACAAACACGAAGACCCCTCAAAAACCCCCAAAACTCCAAAAACTCTGCAACAGCTTAAATTATTTTTTTTATCCTTAAATCCTCTAAGTGTAGTCTTGGAAAAGAAGAAATGGGGCATAAAAGACTTAAGCTCATTTGGCTGTTACATTTAAGGGCTGTTCAGCTACTACAAACACATCTATGACCAGAACCAATCCATGTAACCAATCTTAGAATGAAAAGCAGATAAAGCAAACAGATTGATGACCACACACTGCCCTTTAACATTTGTGTATGAATTGCTTTCATCAAAAGCACTGCTCAAACTAAATAATGTTTCAGCACAGCAGGAGCCAGTTGGGAATTCTTACAGCAGGATCCCCAACAAAAGCAGCGCTACCCTGACATGCAGAAAATTACAGTTTCATCTCAATTTATGAAACAGTAACACCTTTCTCCTGGAATATTTCTGGCAAAAATCTGCTGAGACTTCAGTTACAAAAGTTGTAAAAGCTCCCCATATGGTGACCTGTCCCTATGGCAACACACACATGAAAACTGAGACAGCAGGACAGCTTTCTAGACCCTATGGAATTGTGTTTCCTCACACAGTCCATGACTCATCTGGAAAATAAAGAGTATCTAAACAGTTAATGCCACTTAAAATTACATACCCTCTACCACAGTAACAACACATCCCTCAGTAGTTACAGCTGAGAATTCCATACAGGAAAAAGTCAATGATAAAAATAAACTCTTAAGCCCGTCCTTGATAAATTGAATTAAAACATCATCTTACCACTCGGCCGAGATCCAGACCCTCGCCTGAACCACACCACAGAAACACAAATGACCTTGGGGCTGCAATTTCTTCAATTTCCAATTTCATGATCTAACAATGAGCAATAAAAGTGTTTCTGAATTAAATACAAATCACCAATTCTATCAGGAAGAATGCTAAGCCCTAAAGCACTGTCACAGAAAGCATCAGGAAGCCCTGTTACTGGAGGTGACAGCCAAACTTTTAAAATAGTTTCCCAGAAATTATCTTGTAGAAGTTCCCTTGCCAGTACCCAAGTGCATGTTTTCAACTGTGCTGGTTTTGGCTGGGGTGGAGTCAGTGGGGTTGAATCATGACACAAATGTTGAATACAAAAGCATAGTACTCTGTTTCTTTTCATCCCTGGAACTACTTATGTGAAGGTTGTGAAGACATGTTAGAAAAATCCTAGTCTAATTCGTACCACTGGATAGGAAAGACCTTCTCTTCACTCAGAAAAAAAGCAGCAAGAATTTTTGAGGACAGTGATAAACTGATAAATGTGTAACTCTCAACATGAAGTAACTTAAATGCAAAGCATCTGTTAGTCATTATTCATCTGTGACTTGCTAACCACATCAAATCAAGCTTTGTTCAGTGCCACTGTGAGGAAAAGTAACGCAGTAGAAGCCAAACTATGACTCCAGTCTCCAACACTTCCAGTTGTTCTGTCAGGATGGAATGTTTTATCGCCAGGCAATGCTGTCAAGCCATTTTTGCCTGGGGTAACAGAATGGCTAACACAGATACCTACCCCTTAACACAGCCACCTAGTCTTTCATCACATCACAGCCATGAACACCTCTGTTTTCAAATTTATTCCTTAAAGGTAGCTTGAATTTTATTTGTTTCACTGACTGCTTTTCCAGAGCTGACCTCATGGAAAACAGGAAAACAGGGAATGGATTGTCAATACAGCACTGAACGGACTAACCAGTAAGGGAATATATAAATACAAGAAAAAACCTTCCACTAGTGAGGTTTTGTTCACAAGTTCTATTTTGTTAGGCTTCTAAGGACTACAATTGGTTTGAATATTAAAATTTCCTATCCAGACAATACTTGAAGAAAGGAGGATGTCAGTGAAGTAGTGAACTTACCTACTCTTTTGACTAGAGGACAAGCATATTAGAAACCATACCTTAGAAATCTCAAGAATTGAAAAAACAAGGGAATATGTTCAAAGGACATTCTCTATTTCAACAGCAAAAACTAAAGAGAGAACTCCCAGAACATAAGGGTAGGGAGAAGACCCACTGTTAAGAGATTTAAGTTTCCAGCCAGGCTCAGGAAGAACAAAATTTGTTAAATGCCTCAAAAAAAAATCTTTGAACACAAACAGTGTAGGCATGCACACAATATAAAACTTAGTTCTGTAATAATCTAGAGTTTAAAGAAAACCCACATTCTTCTTTAAAACACATCTCAACCATTTTGATACCAAATTAAATCCTGAAACCATTTGTTTAAATGCATGTGTAACATCTTTCCCATAGCAAGGAAAGGACTTACATCATCCCAGGTCCAGCATTTCTCGTTGGCAGTAATGCCAGTCTCCCGGTAATATTCTTCCAGAGGTGGTTCCAGGAGAATCACATCAAATTTGGACTTCAGCTCCCTAATATCAAATGCTTCCAAGTCTGCTTGTAAATACCTGTTTGAACAGAAGATGACAGACTGTATGGACAAGGTGTAATGGTGGTTTGAAAATTAAACTCCACATGGCACTTCTGTGTGCCAGCACAGAGCAGGGGCTCCTGTGTGGTTCGTACAGCTCAAATGCTTTACACCTAGGGGAGACCCATAGCACATCCTCACTGAATCGAGGCTGGATGCTACTGTATTCTGGGTTTTAAAGTCTTTCTCTTAATGAACAGTTTTTAGGATTCTAATTTAGCAAGCAGATGCCCAACCTACTGTACAGCATTATCTAGTACAGATTCACTGAAGTTTCTGTACATCCATGGACTATTCAGGAGGAGGAAGCAAACACACACTGCCTGGCTGACAGATTTCTATTCTGCTTCACTTTGGGAAAGTGGTGGATTTTTAGAATTGCCCTTTATTATATATTATGTTCAAAACATTCTGAAGACTGGAAATGCTGTTACTTGTCATATAGTACAAATGTATTTATCCCTGTAACAAAAGGAAAATTCCCCCATATATTGATTTTATTAAATACACACACTCTCACTGCTCTCCTCCACACCTGCCCACCACTCTCTGCTGTATCACAATCAAAAAAATTGCACTGCCCTCCCCTAAATACCTGTAATAACCTTAAGAAAGCTGATCAGGAGACCACCACTTTCCACTTCCCTAAAGCATCTGTAAGAGGTTATTGTTCCATATGTGTATTTGGTGTTACCAGAGGGCAGCATTTGATTACTGTTCCTCCCACTTTTTTGGGCTATTAGTGCCAAAGCACACCTAACTTAAAATGGCCAGTTGAGCCCTGCAATTTGCATCTTAGTTGTTCAGACAACTCTTTCAGAGGTTTCTATGTGGCTCCCATTCAGTAAGACTGGTTTGCCCAGCACAGATCAGGACTGCAGTACGTTACAAGCATTAGGTTGACGTTCCAACAGTAACATGTTGCACTCTTGTGCTGTGTCACATTCACCAAAAACTCAGAGGTCATTCTGAGCCAACAGGACAAATGACTTCCAGTCAACCTAAACATTTCTGGTCTTCAACTACAAAGTACCACCTGATTAATGGATACTAAGGTAATAGCTGAACATTATACAGAAACCAGCTGGTACAAGAACAACAAAGGTTATATTAAGAGGTCAATTTTTAAAGGCTTTTCCTGTTATTGTAAATGGCACCATAACATGAAATTCACAATCACATGACATTCTTTTCAATCCCAAATTAAAGCCTGCAGAACAATCAGTTGACAATTTGGTCAAATCAAAGCTTTAGATACTATAAGAAATTACACACTGGAAAGAAAATCTAGTTTATATACTATGTTAAAAATCTAGATTATAATAACAAAACCAAACTAATCTTGTTCTATGATTCAATTGATAAATTTGTATAAACAGAAAAAGAAAATGTAAATTCTAAGCAGGTGCTGAAGATAGAGATTTGGAAAGCAGACAGCTAACTTCAAACAGGTCTGGAGAAGAAAGGCATTTTCCACAAGAACACTTACATGGGAGGAGTGTTAGATTTAGATATCAGCTCATCCTTCAATCTGATGAGCTCTCTAAGTTTTGGATATTCTTCAAACCTATCTGCTAAGCCTAAGAAGAAGAAAACATGAAGTTAACAACTACTTAACAGAGTAAATCTGTATCAATTAAGCATTGTCCAGTATTCTGAATAGGTCCAAATGTTAACACTTAGCCTCATTTTAATTTTTGTTTGAATAAACCAAACCCTTCAAAGCAGTTTTTTGTTCAGTACTTGACAAAAGCCTCCTGCCTTCACCCAGCTAATTAGGGCTCTTACTAATGCAGTGTCTGTGCTCCGATGTTCTCCAGAGCACTACAGTGAGCATGAATTTACAACTCCAGTTACAAGAAGGAAACAACCTCTCATTTACACTGAAGTCCCAGGGTATCCATATCCCTAAGTTTCTGTTAAGATCTAATTAACATGCAGTTACAGAATACTCTTATTTAACCTTTGAAGACTATTTCTAGGGCAGCATCCAGGGTGTGGCTGGTTCTCTGAGGCAACCCTTCTATTGAGACTTGGTGCCCTGCTGTCAGTCAAAGGTCTGAACACATGTTCCTGCTCTTAGCTTTATGATGAAAATTTTCCAACCTTTCATATGTATAGAATGCAAGAGATAACTCAAAGAGGTCTTTTGCAGCAGATGCTTTTCAAACAAAAATAAAATTTTCAGTATATTACACTCTCCCTTCCCCCAAAAATAGACTGCATGTTTTTGTTACTGCTAACACTAGGCTCAGTATTTACAAATGAACCAGGCACCGTTGTTGCCTCCCAGGAAGCGTCAGTTCAACTTTAGCAGAAGTTATTTACAAAGCTTTGTGCTCACTTAAACATACAACTTTAAATGCTACTAATCCATTGCAGGGAACAACCCACCCAAAGCCACAAACCCTCCAACCCTTCAGTCCTCTCTGTATTTTAGTTCCAAATTCTGAACTCCCAACCCAGGACTGCATTGACAAATGCAAAGTTCTTGGTACCTAACCTCTTATCTCTTACTACTCATGCATAAAACACCCAAAAATTACTTTCATTCTTTTCCTTAAAATATACAATAGCTTGAAACCATCACTGATTTCTCCTGATTTTCACTGACTTGTACTGCTTCCAGCCAGTGCAAGTCAAATACTCCTGTCCAGGAGAAACAGAAGCCAGGCAGCAGCAGCTAAGCAATAGATGGAAAAAAATCCAATCAAAAAGCAAACAAACCTTCCCTTCCAACAGCAACATCAAAAAGAAACAAATGTGTGCTCCAGAACCACTGCTTCTTCACAGCTTTTTTCAGGCCCATGCCCCATTATGAAGGAGCACCCAAGCAGAGTTTTGATCATTATGTAGAGAACGTGTGTGAACAGTGTTCTCCCTGACACACCTCAGCTCCAGTGAGGGTCTGTCTGGACATCTATTTCTCCTGTCCCTTCCCAATTCCTCAGGCAGCAGAAAAGTCATGCTAAATAACACTGGCTGCTATTTCTTTGCATTCATTTCAAAGAACAGTGTAGAACTACCTCAAGTACTTTGCCATGAAGCCCAGGTGCTTTTCAGATAAAGATGTAACCAAGTCAAAGCAGCCCATTTTTCACAAAAACCATCCGGATGTGTTTCACAGAGGCATTCACAGAATATAGAGAAGAAATACATCAGGTGCCTCCCCAGGCAAACAAAACCTCTTTGGGCTGACATCTATAAACACAACCCACTTGCCCTGACAATCTTAAACTTGATAAAATACAGAGAATTACTGCACAAAACTGCAGAGGGAGGTGTCTTGCTTATTTTAAAAACCAAGTAACTACCAGGCACCTATTCTGGGAAACAGGACCAAACAGTACCTTAGTTTTAGAAAAATTAAATCCAGGCCTAAGGAAGCATCATTTCAGTAACAAGTTCAGTGATGGCTGGATACACAGAAACTTAGAAAATAACATCCTCTAAGCTTGGGCCTTCTACAAAATTTTACAAAATTGAGCTGCTAAACATTGTCCGTTGCTTACTGACTTAAACATAAGTAAATTTCCATACTTTACATGCTACATGCATTCTTAAGAGGCAAGGAAATAGTTGAACTGTAAGTCAGTTACTCAAACTTGCAAATATTTCAAGCTCTGCTCACTAAACTCATCAACTTTCTGGAATCAAAAAAGCTTGGTTTTGAAAGAAATTTTCCTGTTAAATACTTTCAAGTAAAACCAAAGGTAAGTGCAGCCTATGTAATAATCTCCTCCTGATTAAAAATAAACTTATTCACAGAAATGTCCATACTGATATTTACAGAGAGAGACAAAACAACAAAGTATATGTGTATCTGTACTTCCCAGTAAGACATTTTAAATGGGGAAGAAAAAGAAGCGTTATCAAATAAAATGAGTTCTCTTCAAACAGTTACTGTGACATACCAACGTCTCTGATGAAGTTCTGGGGCCTGTGTCCTGTATCCACAAAGTGCTGGCAGTAATCGTTGTGTGGATTTAAGCTCTGAGTGCCCTGCAGAACAGAAGGGGCAGATACAGAACGGGCAGATAACTGGACACACACACACTCACACATGCACACTCTCACACTCACACTACATGTGCTAGTCTAATAAATGAGAAAGTAACACATTTATTTTCTCATCAACACGCCTTCATAAGCCACTCTAGTCAAGACCATAATTTTAGTTCCAAGTTAGGCTCACTGCTACTGCAGCTCACTGTGATTTGACTCAGAGCTTTACTCAGACCAATGTATCACTAGTTACAGTCGTATTTTCCACAGCAAACTTCCATACTTGTGCATTCTAGGCCATTACTTCAGTCTTTTAAGCTGTATTTCCAATACCATCAACTGCAGAAACAGTTTAACCCAACTATGCCAGCTTTGACTGCACTTACAATTGCAAAAGCAGCTCACCTTAAGAAAGGTACTGGAATCTTTGTAAATCTCTTCTTCATAGGGCAGGTTCTCTTCATCTTGCTGCAGCTCTACTTCATCCTTGCAAATAAAGCAGGTATTACAAGCATGCCAGACCAAGCTCCCTTCCTTACAAAGCAGAATCATAATGAGAAGTGGGCTGTCTACAAACAGACATTTCCTAAAACTGCACATCATGAGTGGTTTGGGATTCATGATGCTCCAGTTTGGGAGGGGAAAAGAAGAATTACCTATTCTTAAAAAGGTCTGCACCTCTTTCAGTAAGGAGGTGGGAAAGGCCTCCGAAAGAAAAATGAAATAAGAGCCTCTTCATTTCTAGCCCCTGACAGTGTAGCCTGTGCTTTACAAAGTGCAGAACTTTTTAATTTTTGTCCCCCAAAACTTTCACTCCTTGGACTGAAACAAATTATTATTGTTGATATTCTTTTGTATTAGAACTTTTGAGCATTTATATCCACTCAATCATCTCTTACATTCCAACCTTGGCAGCAAAGTCCAGAAACAGCTCATGGTACAAGTTCTACGTACAACTATTTAATTTTGACTGTCCTTTAAAGTAACTTTAAAATTCCCATTTCACAGCCTCAAAATTTACAGGAAATGTATTGCAATTTTTTCCCCCACTGGTAAGTCCCTAACTGTTCACCCAACTGATTTCTGGAATTCAGAGATCTGTTACACTGATGTACTCTGAACGTCAACATAGAACTCAGAGAGAACAGAAACCAAAAAGACACTCAGTTCTTCACATCACTTTCTGTTTTCCCATTGATCCTGAACCAGTACACAGATATATAAATACAACTGAAGAAGTACTAAATAGTATCATCTACCACACCATTACAGCTGCACTTACCCTGTGCTACACAAGCTGTCTAATGCAGAATGACAAGTTAAGTGTCCTCTCCATTTTGATCCCTCTAACTACTAAAATCTTCAAATAAGCTTTCTGTTATTTCCAGACAGGAGCTTTGTCTCAATTTCTGAAATGCCTACTGTGATAAACAGGTCAGACTCCCCTTCCCCAATGTTCAGGTGAAGAATTCACATAGATGACACTCTTTCCATTTGTTTGTTTAACCAGACCAAAGAGATTACTGTCAGAAATAGCAAGTGTTTGCAAGGAAAAGAAACTAACAGCGGACAAGCACCAGCAAGTGTTATTCAGGGGAAAAAAAAGCTGAAAGCTTGAGGTTTTGCTCAAAACTGCTTCTGCCATCAGTTACATGTGTTTCCCCTCTTCCATATTTCTCTAAATCTTGGCCTTCCAATGACAAGCACCTCTTAGGCACCTGCTTTTGAGGCATCCCAGTTCTCTTTATGCCTTCAAAAATAATTTTAAAAGAGTCTTGTGGCCACAAACCCCCCATCACCAGCTTTCAAAGGGAAAACGACGCAGCCAAGGCAGAGACAGAGTGACACAGGCAGTAACACAAGATACCAGGTTCTTGTACATTAATCTTCCGTGTTTGATTTGTTTTCCAAATCATCTGGTGTATTGTTGCTGAGTTAGGGAAACAAAATCTACCCACAACATTTAAACACAGCTCTTTTCAAGTTACTAGAGATACATTAAGCAACTACCAGGATTCAACCAAGATCTCTCCAGCCTCCCTAACAATGGCATGGGTGCATTCCAAGCCCGCAGGCTACTGCCTGCAGAAACAAAGTAAACCAGGGCTGTCTCAAATTAGGCTGGCAGACAGCAAAACTGAGCCACAGCTGTTTCTGTGCTTCATAGAAAGCGAAAACTCCACAAGGCAGACACTCATACAGGTTCAAACCACTGACTAAAATCACCTGAGGAAGGTGAGGGGTGGAGCAACAACCACAGCTCTCAGAAGGCAGAGAAAAGCCTGGCAGTGGCAGCAAACAGTCTGACCCCATTGTCTGGCACTTCCAAATACAAAGCAGGGAGCTCAATTAACCCTGGTACAACTGTTAACAAAACAGTTCCACAAAAGCACAAGTATTTTAGGGGTTCCTGAGAACCACAATTCAACCTTCTGACCTTAAAATATCCATTATTCCTTTCTGCCAGTAGTGCATCCCTTCCCTATGGCACACCCCTACAGTGCCAGGGCAGAGCCAGGCTCTGAAGACAAAAGCCAAGCTGCCAGTGGGAAGCTTAACAAGCAGCCCCACTGCCCTTTGTCTTCACATCAGCCTGATTCTTATGAAAAACCATCGCTATAAATTTACACTTATTCTTACATAAAAACCAAAACCAGATCCACAAAAAACTCACCCAAAATTAAAACATACTGCTTTATTTTCCTAACAGACAATTTGTGATATATGCCCACAACACTAATGGTTCAAGTCTACTATTACTTTTGTCTAAGGAGCATTAAACACAATCCAGTAGGGCTTGATATTATAAGGATCTAGATTTTTCTATCAGTTCATATTACAAGACTAAATTTAAACAGACTTAAAGTGCTAAGGAAAAAGTTACATAAATACAGATGGAATTTTACTGTTCTTATCCCCTTGCCAATAGAGAATTAGTAATATCTGCAGGAAACAGCTGATGTCTCCACTAGAGATGTTCTACTTGGAGGTTTCAAGTTTCTTAAGTCTATTCATCTGCTCAACTGCATTTCGTCTGAGCCAGTGTTATTAAAATATTCTTCAATTTGAACAATATAGCAAGAGTCTGGCCACTTGCAAGTGGTTAGAGCCCCCCTCAGGGTAAGCCTTCCCCACGCTAATGAAGAAAATCCAAATGACAAGTCATGTCCTTTGCCAACCCAAGTGACCTATCCACGTATATTTCACAAGTAATTAAAACTGAGTTCTTGAATCACATACTTGGTGAAGGATTAAAATAAACTGCTATGAACTGATCCC
>JAOXXN010000471.1:2607717-2637560 GCA_026770055.1 Myrmophylax atrothorax | reverse complement strand
CAGACCAGGGCAGATGCTTTGCTTTCAAAGTGAAATGTGTGAACAGGTCAGAAGAGCTTAGGGCAAACAAAAACTGCTCTCCAGGACATCCAGGAGATGCCCACAAGGGCAGAAATACATGGTCTGATCCTGATCTCACTATGTAATTCTCCATTAGGAACAGCTCCAGTGAGGTTATTGAACCTTTAACAATGTAAATGTGGCCAGAATGAGACTCTTCATGGGTTCCTCATCACAGGACAATTCCTGGTTCTCAGGAACATTGGGCTACCCTGCTAATTGTCCATCCTATCCTGCCTGGGACTCATCCTAAGTTTTTGAAAAATGGCAACATTTTACAAGGTTGTAACAGTGTTGGACAGGTTGGAAGTCCATGCATTGTCCTCACTGACCACCACTTCCCACTGCTGCCAGAATGGAGTTATCAACAGGACACTTTAACATAATTTGTCTGGCTTTATTGCCTTTATAGCATTTCTTTCACTCACATATGAAAGCAGTGATTTTGCTTGCTACAAGCAGTAAGGGCCTTTCAGAGCAGACTTGCATTGTGACATTCCTAATGATTATCCCACTTTTTTAAGACTGCTAGCCAGAACCAAATCTAAGCTGGTTTATAATGTTCAGTACTAATCTGGACACACCACGCCAACTAATAAAAATATGAGGATTAGATGAGATAAAAGTTCAGCCATCTGGAGGCTGTGATTTTGCTTATGACTTCAGCTGTCTACGTGCAATGTCTCCTTTCCTCATTCTCCTCTAAGTTCCTTCTGCTTCCCCTGCCCTAAACGTTCAGTTGAACGAGACCACTATTAGCAAAAGTAGATCAGTGATACGGGTGAGTGGTTTGGAGTTTTCAACAGAAAAGGGTTAAAGCTGAATCCAGGCCAAAAAGCCCCAGGCAAACAGGAGCTGAAAGTTTCTGTTCTCATGAGTGGCAGAAATTTGGATCTAAGTACCACCAAGTGAACTCACTAGGTATTACTGGTGCTTCTCAGGTGCTTCCATCTACCTGTTCCTTTGATATTGCAGTATTTGGGCTTCATTTTAATTTAGTTTGGCTTTATATGGAAGAAAAGAAGGCTCAATAAATGTTGCTGTAGATTCAGTATGGGAAGGAAAGGGAGCTGTTTATAAATGTTCTGGATGGATGGGAACGGCTGACTAGAGAAAAATGTCTGATCTAATGGTGTATGAGGTGGTTTCATTGTCTCATCATCACAACCACAATATATGATATGTATGGGCACAGCGTTGGTACGTTTTCATGGAGTAAAGGAGAGGATAAGGGTAAAAGGCCTGGTGGCATTAACTCTCCTGGAAGTGTAAATGCAGTGGGCTGTTACTGTAGATTCACCCACGGACTGTTGAATTTTGTAGTTCAAAACTGGGAGAACAGGAATATAGCCGGCCCTGCAGCAACACAGTCATTGTACTACAATATCCCACAACAAAATGGTGAGAACTGGGTCACATCTGTTACTTTTCTTTGTGCAGAAGACAATGCTGAACTCTATGAAAATGTGATGAATTTGCACTACTGAAGAAAGCCCAAGATTTCTACTCCAAGATTTATACATGGGAAAATGTTCCCACTTCCCTTCCTCCCACTCTAATGCCCCATCCTGATTATTCTTCTTACAGTGAAAAAGGTACAGCAAAACACATACCGTTTTCTGGACTGGGCCTTATTCCTGTTTTTTGGAGTGAAGTGCGTTGTCGTGGTGATGAAGAAAATATACTGTTATGTGAGAAAGACACCTGGCAGGATGGAACATGTCCTCAAAAAATGGCAGCTGCTGTCACATGTAGCTCCTCCCCAGGTAAAAAAAACATAATGTTTTGGTTAACTCTTTATCTTATTTAAATTGAAGTAATAATTACTCTTTATTACATTAGAATAAATATTAAGATTTCTTGGAACAGAAAATGAAACAGATTGAATCATCACATTGTTAACTGCCTCAAATACCTCCATGCCGTGCAAGCAGCAACTAGCTTAGCAACTTTTTACCTTTCCTTAATCTACAAGCAAACTGTTGCTCTGAGGTGTAGCTTGTGAGAAAGGGTGAAAGAGCAAGAATCTCTGTAAAAGTAGGATTATTTAAATGGCAAAATTATATTATTAGGAAAAAAAATTATTAATGTTTTTAAGATATTTCAGATTATTTTAGTCAACATGCTAAACAGCAACTGAAATGGGCCATTATGCCATTGGATTTAAGATACCTGGCGTGGAGATAGGCTGGGCTGGCAGTGCTGGGGAGCTGCCAAAGGCAATGCTATAACCAGAACAAGTGTGGCTGCAGCCAGGTCTGTGCTGTCTTTCCTCTCCTGCTTACCTTCCTTTCCAAAGGCAGGTGCGTTTTTGTCCCAAAGCTCTCCTATTAATGAGCAGTATTTTGATAAATGACCTTTAGAAGAAGATTTTGGTCTTTATTTAGGAAACCGTAGAGTAGGGGGAAGGGGGAATCTTTTTAAGCTATGAGACAAATTGAAGGACCAAAGCAAGAGAAATAGTTTTGCCTAAAGAAACTGAAAACTATAAATGTTTTCAAGTTTTGCAGGTTCTACTGCAACTGGCCTTTTTGAGTAATTGCAAAAAAACCCCAGATTTCATATCAGTGAAACAGTGACATTAAATTGGAGAAATGTCCTCAGTTTTCTTTTTTGAAGACAAGAAATGGATGAAATAGTAGCATTAATTGGCTGGAAGGCTACACAAAAATTATTCATGCTGTTTCAAATCATTCATATGTTAGATATGGTAAAACTTTGAAATAACCTTGTTAATATTAGAGCAATAATGAGTTTTTATATGGCTTTAAGCTGTTTCCATTATATATTCTTTATGCAGAAGAGATGCTTTCAAGACAGCTCCTTGGTGTACCAGAAGAGAGCTACTGATTTGAAAAGACCAAACAGGAAGGGAATGATACTTGTACAATTAAAGTGAGACTCCACAGTCAGTGTGATTTCCCTGCTCTGACTGGAATTTCTATAGGAATGAGAAAACACAAGGATGAATTATTACTTTTGTGTCAATGAAATAATTTTTGCCTCTTACTTAGATTCTGCCCTCTGGGACCAAGCCTGTACAGAGCCAATTTTGCTCTTACTGGTAGAAATGCAGCTCTACAGACCGGTTTAGTATTTTGCCTTCCAGCACCAAGTGTCTGTGAACGCTGTGACCCTTCGGTAATTCAAGATCACTGTGGTTACTTGCCTGTAATATTCTCCAGCTACTGAGAGTAGGGCTTAGGGGAACTCATTTCTAACAAGTTAAATGCAGGTTTTCCATCTAACTAGAGAAACCATTAAGCATCTTCCCTTTTCTTTACTGTCAGGATTCTATTTTGGGAAATAAGTGACCTTTTCCACCTTGTGTGTTTGATCACAGCCCCTGTCTTTACTCTGATCCGGCTGGCTGGTGGGAGCAACGCCCACGAAGGGAGAGTGGAAGTCTACCACGGTGGCCAGTGGGGGACAGTCTGTGACGATCAGTGGGATGATGCAGATGCTGAAGTTGTCTGTCGGCAGCTTGGCCTTGGGTTTGTTTTCCTACATGTTTTTTATTCCAGCAGCAAAGCAGGAGTTTTACCAGACACACATCTGAAGCTAAGAGAATTAGAATTGTAAAAAATGCTCCTTTAAATCTTCACTAATATTATGGAGCAGTAACTGAGTTTATTTATAGAAGGTTCAGGTACAGTGCCATTACTTTTAGTTCCCTGGAACTCTGATTCACAGGTTCCAGTTCTCAGTGTCATATGGTGGGGGCAATTTTGTCTGTAGCACAACGGATGTGCCTCAGAATAAATGTAGACTTTTTAGTGAAAACTCACTACAATTTCTGTAAAGTTTCAACCAAAACACATAGGTGATGAAAAGGAATTTGCTTTGAGCGTTCAAATCCTTACCATCTTTTTACTAAAGAGTGACAGCCTCCTTGCTTTGGCTAAGAGCACTGCTTTGTCAGAAAGGATACCTTGTTTTGGCATACCTCTCAGTATTTGTTTCAATCAGGAGTCTCTGAAGATTGTCAGTTTGCATACACTGTTTGAAGTTTTGACAGTTAAGCTTGTCAGTGATTCTGTCTGAACTCAGCATGGGCCAAAATAACAGCCACAACAGCACAACAGGATTTTCTTGCTCCTCTTCTCAACAGCCAGAGGGGATTTTGATACCACACAGAAGATAAGTATTCGGTATTTGAGGGAGGGTGCTGCAGAAGTCAGAGGCAGATGAGAACTGCTGGATTAGAGAGGAAGGAGATGAGGACAATTGGGATGAAAGGCCAGATGGTTGTAAAGGGAAAGAACTATGAGCAAGAGGCAGAGAAGCCAAGATACACCCAAGATGTATCCCAAGGAGGAGAAGGGGATTATGTCTGAGACAGAGTGGATGAGAACTAAGAAGGTAAATGCAGAGGAGACTGGAACAGAACTCGCCCATTTCGTCCTGCTGGGATTATGATGAATTAAAAGAAGTGGCATTGAAAGCTGCAAACTTGGTGGCATTAATGGGTGTCCCCCAGAGTGTACTTGTTTTTAACTGAGGCCTTGGGCTGCCTGTGCCACCCAAGATAGCTCAAAAGGATGAGAACTCTGCAGTACTCAGAGAGCTATGAGATCTCCTGCTGAGCCATGTGGGAACCAACATGCTCTTCTGACATCCACTTTTTATTCTTCCCCAGTTTATTTTATGCTGTATTTCTATATTCCTCTACATTTTCAACTGGGAATACCTCATGGAAAGTCTGTATTCTTACAGGCTTTTCCTCCTTTTGGATTGCCACTATTAATAGGTTTGGGGAGTTACTAAGCTCTGCTTTGCATTTCTCTGTAGTAAAGACAAGCGTAATGCTCTTAGCCTGCCTCCTTACTGATTACACTAAAACTTTCGATTACTTACATTTAATGATCAGAAATGGCAGTTCTGAGGTGCTTCTAATTTCATTTTTCTGAGTAAATAAATAGTATTAAGATGGTGCTAAGTCTGCCAAGTCTTTTTGAAACATGTCTAGAGATTTACAGAATTTCTTAAGTAAGCAAGATGTCACAACACATGTGCTCGTTAATGTGAAGAGAAATTTTACCAACAGTGGCAGTAGACCAGTTTTGAAGTACTAAAAATAATCTAAATTTGCATACTGTTCATCTAGAAACATGCCAGAAATTGTAACAGCAAAGCATCTCAATGAGAAGCTTCCCACACCCCTTCAACTCTTCTGTAGCTTTTCTGTAAAACTTCAGAGTATGAATATATACCATCGACAGGTGAAAAAAATGATAATTTATTATTTTTATTTAATAAATACTTCTTGCTCAATACAACTTCCCTTGTCATAGTAGTGGGATGTTTTGTCTCTGCTTTATTGGAACTCTACTCCTAGTAGATTATGGTATTATTTGTTTTCAGCAGTCAGAGTAGTCAAGCGTCCTCTCTTTGATTTCAGTCAGCTTCTTAATGAATAAGGATTTCCTTTCCTAACATTTTCCATGCATTTGTACCAGCATTTGTGTGAAATACACTGGAAAACAAAGATGTTCTTATTTATTTAGATGCTTAAATATAAATGGGATACCTAGATTTGCAGTAACTATTACCATTGGTATATCATATGAATTATATTTTCTTAGCTTCCTATGTAGTTGTTCACAATTGCAGCCACTTTGAAAGGCAAGTTTTTATGAAATATTAGAAATTAAGGACTTACTTGTCTCTTTTCCCATTACCAGCAGTGCAAAATATCATTGTTCAGTAAATTAATGCTACATAAAAAATGCATGGTTACTTATCAAAGTATTTGGAAGAATAGTAAGGGCAATCAGAAAGTGTTTTCAAGTGTCAAGGAAAAATATAATTTCCAATCTATTA
The DNA here is from genome assembly GCA_026770055.1 of Myrmophylax atrothorax. NCBI lineage: Eukaryota > Metazoa > Chordata > Aves > Passeriformes > Thamnophilidae > Myrmophylax > Myrmophylax atrothorax. The sequence continues at coordinate 2,631,677 of JAOXXN010000471.1, read as the reverse complement.
AAAACCTTGTTGGCATTGCTAAAGGAAAAAAATTAGAGCAAGAGATCTGTTAATATGTTACTTGGAATTAGGAAGGGCTTTTGGAAGAAAAGGTAATGTCTAAGTCACTAACTTCAGACTGAAGCTTTGTGTTTGGCTAAAATGTTGCCCGCTGTGTGTCTGACGATATTTTTTTTGGCTCTGTGAACTGTATGTTTCTTAATTTAAACAAATTGTCTAGATAGAGAAATCATTACAGTAAAAAATTCAGATAGACATTTCAATCTTGACATTTCAAACCATTGAGTGGAAAGAAACCAAACCATGACAAATATTTACATATGAAAGACATGGTATCTTAAATAAAATTGGGAAAATCCTGATAGATCATCAAGTATTAAACAATGCATGGTTTCTGTAGTGCTGAACAATGGTGTGTTTTCAATTTACATAGCTTTTTGTGCTCAAAATCCTCTATGCTGACATAGAATATACCCCACACAAGGCTAAGGTCTGCTTTCTGTTCTTATTTCTACCACTGACTGGTTGTCAAGTCACTTAAGATCTCTTTGCTGTGGTCTTTAAATGAATGTGGAACAATCACTTTTATCTGCCTCATCTGGGTATTTGAGATTTGATTAATGTGCTTTGAGGACAACAGATGAAAGTCACTGTAGAAATACATATCGGATTATTTTTACTACATATAAACATTAAATTAAAAAATTAAAATTAGAATCCTCATACCCAAGCTGTACATCTATAATCTCTCGTAGGAAAGTTATGCTTAAAACCCCAAAAGGCACAGAAAAGGAAAATCTTCAGCATGCCGGTCCCTGACTGGGTGTTCCTTACATTTGGACAGGGGCGTTGCCAAGGCGTGGAGCCAGGCTCACTTTGGAGAAGGCTCCGGCCCTGTGCTGCTGGACGAAGTGCAGTGCACAGGAAATGAACTGTCCATAGAACAGTGTCCAAAAAGCTCCTGGCGAGAACACAACTGTGGCCACAAAGAAGATGCTGGTGTTTCCTGCACGCCTCTCACAGGTATTTCAATTGCCAAAAATCACACAGGAAAGCAGTGACAAATGCAGAGTTCACAGCTCTGGAAAGAGAACTTAAGGTTTACAGCGCACATAACTCCACAGTAATTAAATGTTCTGGCAGTATCAACATGAAACAGCTGCTGGCTATGGATAAAAGGTACAGAAAATCTCATTATTCAACACAAAGCCCTGTTCCTCAGTAATGTGCCAACTGCCACTTAACTCTGTGTGGCATTGCCTTAGCTGGGTATCAGACCTACCAGGGGCAGTAATGTCAGCATGAAAGTAGTGGGAAACAACAGAAGACACAATGAAAAAGATGTGGATATAAGGGGAAACAGTGTAATGTGAGCCCACTGCTGCAGGCTTGGTGTGTAAGGAGGGCTTGGGGGAGCGATACCTCGTGCTGTGCCTGGTGCACTTGGGCAGCTGCATTATGCATCCCTCCGCAGCTGACTGGGTGCGTTACGGCATTTCTTTCATCTCCTCGAATGACACGCAGTGATCAGCAAGAGGTGCAGGAGTCTGGTATTCAGACTGGATGCAGTAACCCAAATGTAACTGATTCTGGTTTAGAACAACAACTGGACCCAAGAAAAGCTGATGGTTGTTTCTGTTTTTCCTTGCCTGTTAATGACACAGATGGTGCATTAAGACTCGCAAGCGGGAAAGGCAGTCACGAGGGACGCCTGGAGGTCTATCACAGTGGGCTGTGGGGCACCGTCTGTGACGATGGGTGGACAGAGCTGAACACACAGGTGGTTTGCCGGCAGCTGGGATTTAAGTAAGATTACTTGATATTGGATATCTGACTCCATGACTTGACAATGACAAACATTTACATGAACCCTCCACGGGCCCTATTCAGAAGTCTGTTTTTTAATATTAGCTGAGTGCTTCATAGAAACTACTGAGTTAAAATCCACTAAAGTTTGCTTCCCTCAGCCCCAAAGAGGTACTTATGGCCTTAGTCTAGGTAGAAGAAAAACCTTCAACACATACTGTGATTCAGAAGCCTTCATTCACTGAGTTCCTTCCAATCATCTTTTTGGCTAAGATCAATGCATATGCTCTCAAGAAAAACTGATTTTGTATTCTATTTAGCCTATAAAAGGTAGATGCTTCTAAATATTTATTTGTTGTATAGTCATTAAAAATGACAGACATTTTCAAGATGCAAGTCCTTCTGCACTAGCTCAGAAAAACCCACAGCCTGGTGCTGGAACACTGTCATGTATTGAAAAGCTTATTTTAGAAAGATCCCATTAGAGTTTCATGCATTCACTCTTCACTACTTTTCCTACTGACTGTGGTTACAAAGATGCACTCTCACTGGGTGACTTGTTAATGCCTTAAAATTGTCTTGCCTTGAGATTGTAACAGCTCACATTCAAAAAAGCATTTTGTTTCATTTTCTCCAGACTGTGACATTTAAATGTACATGTAATAATAAGAACATGCTTTAAGCCTCGAAGTCAGTGAGACAGCCATAAGCTTCAAGAGGGATCTTAATAAAGGATATTACATTCTTAAGTTTGTATTAATGTAATAGTAATTCCTTACAAAAAAACCCATTATCAAAGAGGCAGCATATGGTGCTCTCCTTGAATTTAATGCTAACTGAACCTGCTTTGTCACAGGTAATGCTGTTTCCTGTTAATACTTGAGAAACCTTTATTTCTTCAGGAGTAACTTACTTCCTTTCTAGTGCTTAAGCATCACAGGTCCTCTGATCACTGTGGACCAAAACGTTGTGTATATGTATGTGTTGTGCAGGTATGGAAAAAGTGCAGGTGTGGAAAAGGAGAGCTACTCAGAAGGAAGCTCTGGGCCCATCTGGCTGGATGATGTCAGCTGCTCCGGGCAGGAGACAAACCTTCTGCAGTGCTCACGGAGGGAGTGGGGAAAGCACGACTGCAACCATCAGGAGGATGTCAGACTCATCTGCCATCCAGATAACGACAGCCATAAGCTCTCACTGGGTAAGGCCGCTCTTTGGTAAAGTCACAGGACAAGTATTGCTGTGGATACAGATCCCAGCAAAGTACAGGATACTTAAGGGTGCTCAGAATCCCAGTCTTTGTCAGATGTGTGCAGAGAAGGAACAGGAAGGGAAAACCCCCTCACTTTTCTCATGAAGATCATAGGAAGTAACCAAGCTTTGTTTAGAGGAACATAAGCAGCCAGAACATTAAAGCTCAGTACAGATTTGCATGGTAACAGTCACATTCCAGAGATGCTGTTCTCTCAGTCTCCACCAGATTTTAGACCTATCCTGATGGTACAACTGAGTTTACTCAGCACTCTCCAGCCTCTAAGTAACTCATGATGTCAAAAGTTGGAGACTTAGCTGTTACTATTATAAAAATGTTACTATTGCATATCATTTATGTTGGGTCTGGGTGGATGGGCCCCACTTGCTGACCAGGACAGAACAATACTACACACACAGATAAGAGTCAGTTCCAATGTCAAAAGCTTATGAACTTGTATGAAAATAAAAATAAGAAAATGACTAATAAGAAAAGAAATAATAGAAAAATACCAATTACATAGAAACATTGTAGAACAAAGTATATACAAATAAATTCCAAAGATTCCTAAATCCATACGTAGATAATTAAACAATAATTCTGGCTACCAGAGATGCACAGTAGAAACTACAGGGGAACAATGGGTTGCTCAGCAATTCTGAAACAGTTTCATTTTTACAATTTGCTACATGAAGTTTGTAGCTTGTCAGTATGTAGCCTTTTAGAAAACAATTTAGTTTACCCAAGAATATTTTAGTTGATTTTGAAATTAGAATTATAACTAGTGGAGTTAGATTCCCAGGTTCTACTGAAATGTATATGGAATTGTGTGCCTGGGTGCCTGAAGTTCTCTGGAAATCCTAGACTAAAGGTTTATCCTTCAGACTACAACATGGAATTACTGGACGATGTTGCTACCTGTTAAAACAACATTCCACACCTCACATGTACTTTTCTGGACTCCCTCTTTATAATCTTTTCCTTTATAGCCTTTAGACCTCTCACTGTCCAACGAATGTTTTATGTTGCAGTACAGTTCCATTATGTGTAGATGTCAAATCATATTTGGTAAAAAGAATTTTCTTAACCCCAAAATAACAGGAATTCAAATCATGACTGCTGTCTTTACAGATGCAAACCATCTGTGCTGCTTTGCTCAAATTCCTATAAAAGATAATCTCAGCTGAAGGAGGTCTGGTTCAGTTAAATACATCCATATGGTAACATTCTCACATCCCCCATTACCAGACTGTTATATTAATTTTGTGCTCAGAAATACATATATATATATTCTAAGCCACAAGAAGATAATATTGAAGTATTATTAATATCCTGTGCCTCTACCCGTTTAATGGAAGTAAAATTTTCACCTAAACTGTTATCTTTCTAGAATAACATCAGTTCAACAAGAAAATAAGACAGTTAACCTGACATTTCCTGGATTTCTCATTGGAAAGTGGACAAAGATTCTAATGTTACCATTTACTTCACAGCATTTGAAAAGCTTTTTTTGCCCTGTAAGGAAGAATTCAGTGGAAAAATATGAGAAATTATTAGATGATACGACTTGAGGAAATACAGATATTAAGGAACACTAAAAATGACATATAATACACTACAATAATGACAACATTTGTTCAGGATGTAAGATCATGACAGTGTGGGTAAACACATTGGTGAAGTTAATTCATGTAATGTCCAGACAGTATGAACTCCATTAGAAACAACAGAAGCTTTGAATTACATGTGCAGCAAACAGACTTTAATTTTGTTTTCAAATATTTCCTCTTTTAATTAATGAATTAGGCCAGATTTAACTAGTGCTGTTGCAGTCTAGATTAATCTGAATTAATAATCAAATGCAAATGTCTCAAAATACTACTTTGTTTAAGAGCACAGTTAAGTAATTTCTAATTCTTACAGATTTAGAAAAGATTAGGAACAGGTTAGAAGAATGAGGAACAGTCTGTCCAATTATTCTAAAAAGCAACTCTCATGAGTGTATTAAAGATTATGAAGTATGACATACAAAAGGATTTAGAAAGTGATTCTCACTTAAATGTTATAAAGAGGCCTTGGAGGAATTCATAGCTGTTTTAAGGTCACTTGCATTGCTCACATTCCATAAAGGAATTTTAACGTAAATTAGAAGGAAGTATGTACTTTGCCTAATGATTCAAAATCCAACTACAGGCCAAGCAATGAACAAACTATGATTAATTAAGTCTGACTAATCCATGTAAGTGAGATTTTATATTATGAACATATCTGATTAAGCAATACATTTCAATTTCTAGAAGAGTAATCAGACATTAGTCTGGAATAACGTGCCGCAGAACAGCACGTGTAACGATAAGAACAGCTGAAGTTCAACACAAAGCTGCACTTCTTTTGCTGAGATGATGGTTAAGAGGAGCAGCAGCAACCAGTTTGAGAATGGATGTATGAATTGAGATACCCATGAAGTTTCTATAGGGAAAAGCTGTCAGCTTGTATGGGTATCATAGCAAAGGGATCTCGGGTGTTTTCTGCCTTTACCTGGGGAATTGTTCTGTGCCCATTTAGGTCAATTTCTGAGCTATGTCCCATATTTGTATCAAATGAAGGAACCAGATGAACTCTGAAGTTTAAAGCACAGTAGTATTTGATATTTGTTTTGAAATTCCTACAAACTGCTTTCTTTTGTCAGCCAGGAAAAATGCCCACTTTAACAGCTGATATTGGGCTTGTTAAACATGAACATCAGTTGACCCCTTGTGCCGAACATAATGAAAATTACTTAAAGTACTTCTTGCTTCTGTTGTTGTGAACTGACAGCAGTAATTTATTCCCAGGTCCTCCCATCAGGCTGATGGATGGTGAGAATAAGAAGGAAGGACGTGTGGAGATTTTTATCAATGGCCAGTGGGGCACGATTTGTGATGATGGATGGTCTGATAAGGATGCAGCTGTGGTCTGCCGACAGCTTGGCTACAAGTAAGAAAACTCATTAAGCTGTTTCTCAAGTTATCCATTTGCTGTATCTAAAATGTTAAGTTTCTGCAACCAGATATCACAGACAAGTCTGGTAAGATAATATATGCCCTTTTAAAACTTGTCAATTTGCCATTCTTTTAGAAAAGTAAGGCTCCATCTTCAAAAGGAATATTCATTACCTACCATAATTGGGAGTAGGAATTTTAGCATTCAAAGGCATATCACAAGTCTGTCTGGCAACTGAAATGCAAGTTAATGCCAGTTATTAAGTATTTTTTGTTAGAAGTTACTAAGAAATTACCATTTTGCTAGAAATTACTAAGCTGTAATTAAATACTAGATTTGTCAAATTTGTTTCAAAAGGCTCTTGATCTGTTTTCATTGAAAGGTATTATTTAGCATATTGTTAATATTTATCTTTTGTGAACCTTAAGATGGCTCTGAAGTCCTTATAGAGTCTAACATAACTGTTACCATTTTTAGTGAAATACAGCAGCAGGTGAGTGCCCGCGGTCACAAGGTGTGGATATGATGTCTGCACATTCAGACACAGGCACACCAGCTACTCAATTCCTAGTTTCATGGGTTTCTCTCCACATTTATTGATCTGACTTCACTCAATGTAGCTTGAAGATTTGATACAACTGTTATACAAAGGATTATGGTTTTGGCCTGCATGACAGTGATTTGAATAAGCTTCGTTTAATACAGGAATAGATCTGACAGGACAAATCCACCCTCTAATTAAAACCACTGCAGTGCAGGTGTCACTTTTGAAATAAATCACTTAATCAGGCTTGCATTCACCCATCAGCAGTTTTTTCCTGGATACCCAAGAGCAATAAAAATATAACAACTATAGGGCAGATATATAAATAGCAGAACTAATGAGACTTGAAAAACATCCAGAACACCAGTGAAATACAACAGGAAATTAGTGAAATGTCTTCTCTGAGCATATTTGTAAGGAAATCTGAGCTTCAGAGATACACATTGTGTTAACTGTTTGCTGCATCTAACAATGTGAAGCCTGTGCAACTGAATATCCTCAAATTATGTCAGAACACATAATATATGACTTTTAAAAACTGTCTGGTATTCATCTGAAGGCAGTAGGTAGACTATAGTTTTAAAACTACAAAATTACTTAGAAGTAAAGTCCTCTTTTGTGCAAGTCACTTAACTTGTAATGTCTATGATAGTTGGCCACCTAATCATTCACTGGATTTACTGATTAACAACATTATGAATAATGGTAATATTGCATGTGAGGAGCTCAGCATGTTATTGTGCATGGCCATGTGTCTGAGAAAAGCCAGAGGGTAAGACCTGAAGCCACTCTTCTCTCTAGGGACAGATCTGAGCAGGCAAAAACCTTGTATCTCTGATGGTCATTGGTGCATAAATACCTGGCTCAGAAAGCAGCAATTAAGGGACATGTTTGTTAAGGGTGGACTACAGCCAGTTGTAAGAGCACATTCTAGTATGTTAACAAACACACAGACTTAACACTTGTACCTTTAGAGATCTCCCAATTATATGAAATAACTTTTTCTATTAAGCTGCACTCCTTGCTCTAGAACATCATGATTATTTTCTTTCCTGGAAGATGTTCTATTTAAACAGCAGGGATAGGTTTGGGGTTTTTTTGTGGTGTTTTTGGTTGGTTGGTTTTGGTTGAGTGGGTATGAACACATCCTTCATAGCAATTATCAGCAAACTGATGCACAGTGAGAGAGAGATTGCTCTCATATAAAGGTAGGAAGAAGGAAGTAGTGCCCTTAAGTAACTGGTAAGATTCTGCAGAGGCAATTCTATGGTGCAATAAATACTTCTCTGGAAAAGGCTAAGAATACTGCCGAGATTCATAATGAAGTAGTTTTCAATATCCTGAGGAACTTTAGAGCAATGCCCTAAAGCAGAAACTTTGTTATTTGATGTTGAGATACCAAAACAAGGTAAGAATTTACAAGGTGTGCCTGTTCTGTCTCACTGTTTTGTAACAGCATACATGGACACATCAGCTGCCCACAGGTATCACAGCGGTAGACTTACTTTTTTGTCGTTTTCTGTAACCAGAGTATCAGTCACAAAAGAAAAACATTTGCTTGTGCCTGACAAGTTAAATCATACTAGACTCATTAGGCAAAGATTGTCCTATACCGGTTCCAAAGGCAGTTTTAAGGCTTTGGATTATCTGGTAAATACATCCTGGCCATGGAAATTAAAAATGTGTAAGGACAGTTGACCTTGTGGTATCATCTATGTCAAATCTTTTACATGCTTCTCTTTCTTGGCGTTTTACAATTCCTGCATTCTAACCAACACTCCCTAAACAGAAATCCTGCCCTTCAGTACGCAGTAAAAAACCCAAAAAGGCAATGTTACCCAAGTGCCAGTTTGAAAAGGGAGGAAGTTTGTAGGTATTACTTCCATATTTCATTATATGGATGTGGCACTTGAGAGCTGGATTCATTTTGATCCAGCCACACTTCTGTTTGATGAAGCTTTGAAAATGGTATGACAAATCAGAGTTCCTCCCCAACAGACAATCCTTAGATGATGAAGGGACATAAGCTCTTTATGCCTTTCTCACCTATCTTCCCCAACACTGCAGGTATTAAGGAGGTATAAAAAATGCTATGAAGGGAAAAAAATACTTTCTTGCATAATACATTTTCATTGTCAAACTTTCTCTACTCCAGCATTTCATCATACCTGCAGTTACCCTTCTGTATACATAGAAGCAGTCCTTTACAACACACTATTATAACATATCCTTTAAAATGGACACCTATCTGGAACTCCATATATATATATTCTTATCCCATTAAAATATCAGTATATTGCTCTTACCCGGTAAGTAAACTTGTAGTTCAGGCACACCTAGAGGTGGCTGTGGCTTCCTGCCCCACCTCTCTGTGTAGCTGGTTGGGTGGTCTCCTCCCACTTGTAATTATTTCTGGCTTTTAAACCATATATAACAAAACATCTGTTTCTAAATTAAGATACATTATCCTAAGTAATAAGCAATAATAATCTTTCACAAACGTTACCAAATGAGATGCTTAAGTGCTAAACAAGCACCAAGTACTGGGTTCCTCCCAGGAAAAGGTGGGTGTCAATACTGAACTAGGTTCAGTCTTGCTCCAATTACATAATATTTTCAGAACTCAACTGTGGGGTGCACTTTAAAAATCAAATGATAATGAAATGTATTAATAACTGTTAACTAACAGATCTGTATATTGTAACTGCTACTACTCTGCAGGTATACTGTATGCATCTGGCCCATCTTTCTGAGGGAATCAGACCTGAACAAATTATTTTTAGCATTCACAGATGCTGATTTTATATGAGGATTAAAGAGATTATGAAAAAGCAGCTTTCATGTATTTTGCTTTATAGCAAAATGTAATGCCGTTACAATGTAAACCACTTTCCATAGTGCCTTCTAACTAGATACATGAAAGCACCTTTTAAACATTAATGAGCTGTAGCAATTTTTATTATTTTTTTTTCTACATACCAGAAGAACAGAGGTGATGAGAGGGTGGTGGTGTTCAAATGAATCAGTGACAAGGCTTGGAATAAAGCACTCACATTTGAGTAAAATGTAGACTAATGCCTCAAAATGTTTAATAAAAACATACGCTCTGTTTCCAGGGGGGCAGCCAGAGCAAGGACAATGGCCTACTTTGGTGAGGGCAAAGGCCCCATCCATGTGGATAATGTGAAGTGTACGGGCAATGAGAGATCCTTGGCAGACTGCATTAAGCAGGACATTGGGACGCACAACTGCCGGCACAGCGAGGACGCCGGGGTCATCTGTGACCACCTCAGCAGGAAGGCCCCTGGGAACAGCAATAAAGGTGAAGCCCTGTGGTGAGAGGGACCAGGTTTGGGTGGGGAACAGTCACAGTAGGAAGAGACCAACTAAACAATCCCACCTCAGAGAGGAAAGCTGTATCAAGAATTACAGAAACAAAAGGGGTGGGAATCCTCTCTGCTTACTCTGTGTGAGCATATTGCTGCACAAAGGAATCATGAGGACTCCTCAAACAATACAGGCCGTTTATCTGCCGTGGGTTACAGCAGCCATGCTAATTAAGTTGCACAAGGACATGAAAATGCAAAACCACAGACTGCTCCTTTCAGCTTTTCAGGGTATAGGTTGTCCTCAGCCTGTGACTGAGACCTGTGTGGTAGGCCAGGCTCTGCTTCCACTTACAGGAAGTAAGGAAGAACACTATAAAATCCTGTACTTGAGAAACAAATGCATAAATGGCTCTATGAATGCAGTTAAAAGATCTCAGCTACAAGGAATTTTTCAGTGTGTTTTCCCCAAGCAAAATTTGGTATTTAAGAACTACCATGAAACTCCTGCCTTTGTGTTTGGGGCGGGGGGGTGTTGTTAACTCTCACTGAAGATTGTCTACTTTTCACGTTGACTTTAATGCTCTCTACATCTCCCTTTTTGGTTTAGATTCCCTTGCTTCTGTCTGTGGGTTGAGGTTACTACATCGCCGACAAAAGCGAATAATTGGTGGGAAGAATTCTTTACGGTAAATACCTGGTAAAGACAAGTAATTTTGAATATAAAGCTTCTAAGACATGTATTTGCTATAAGTAGTTTGCCTAATTTACAGTTTTGTTGTAGATTTGTTGTTTTTCTTTTGGCTTCTCATGAGGTAGAAGCTGAAATAAACTCAAAGGAAATTTGGTAGGAAATTAAAAAGTATTAATTGATAGATATTTGCAGCACTATTTGAACATCTGTAGATGCTTATGGGTTTAGTACTTGAATGGGTTAAATTTTTAACTTAAAAAAATAGCTATTTTACTTTTATCAAAGGGTATCTTGATATCAGGATGTGAGCTGTACCAAGAGAGCTATGAATACAAGGTTTTACGCTGAAAAAAAGGCCTGGCTATGATTCACTGCCTAAGACCTGATTTTCCTTCACAAAATAAGCCTTGATGATGACATGCCCATAAAACTAGGAAGTATAGGCTTTATTTTCTTAATATTTCAGTAACCTCAAAAAATACGTATTCACAGGATCTTACAAAAGGCATTGTAAAAAATCCACTTATAGTATCATTACATGTCATTGTGCAACCCATTTCCAAGTACATGCACAGCAGCAATCAATCTATTTCAAAAAAAGACAGTGCCTAAGTGGAGGAGCTTCAAAGAATGGTCCCAAGAGGGAGCCCAGAAAAATATTTAAATGCAGTCAGATAGAGCAAAGTAGGGTGACTTACCTTAGCAACGAGACAAATGAGAGTAACAGAAAAAGACTGAGAATTCTTGTGTCAGAACACGTGTACTAAGGGCAGTGGGTGAAAGGAAATGGTGACAAATAATATACTGCACCATTCAGTCAGGGCAAAAAAGCGTTTCTCATAACAAATCAGTACAGGGATGTTAGATGAAGCAAAAAGGTTAGAGAAATCCAGTAGTGCACTTAGAAATGCTTCAAAATCAAAAGGAACACACAAACGGTATCAGAAAAGGACTCATTGCCACAAGAAGTCACAAAGAAATTGAAGAAGTTTGAAAAGGAACTGGGTACTTACATACATACCAGCAAATCCAGAGCTCTCAGAATTAGCCCATTTCAGAAAAACGTATTAAATCCAATCTTCCAAAAATGAAGTGTGTCTAAATTGTTTTATTCTTCATGGGAAGCAAATTCCTCCACCTTACTTTAAAACACCAACAACTCTGAGATAGGGTGCTGGACTAGACGGCCCCCAGCAGCTCTTGCCGTCCAGCGTACCCATTTGAGTTCAGAGTACGCAGAAAACACCTAAGACTACCTGTTGCTTACTCCTGGATGCTGCTGTTGCTTACAGGTGGATCTCTCTCCCCCTCCCTTCTCTGATTGGTAATCTATTAAACCAGCAAAAAAGAATCCTATTCCAAAGGTCTGAAAACATGGCCAGATCTACTATATAGAACAAAATTATGACAGGCTGAAAAAAGGTGCTAACCTTCTACTTGAGGTTTCTACAGTTGCTTTAGACCTCTTGGTTTGCCAGCTTCCATTTTCATGCAGACAGAACGGATGCTGGGTTCAGCTTTTCAAGAAATTCCCCACTTTCCCCTCTCCGGTTGACAGGAAATTTCTGGTTTGTTGACTTGGATGGTATTTGGCAAGGAACCCACAGAATGTATTTCTGGCAGAATGAATGCAATCTGAGAAGGGAAAATTCAAATAACTGACCATGGGAGGAAGCACTCAGAGTGCTGGATGCCCAAACTATCTGTAAAGTAATCCAGACCATTGTTAAATGGAATTGTCATTGCTGCAGAAACATGAAGATATTCTCCACTGTTAATAAACACCACAGTTTGCACGGTATGTCAGTCAAAGAAAGGATTTGAATCCAGGATTTGGATTCACGGTAACTGATGAGCTCCCTGCCCCTCCCCTGCTGTCCCTTGAACACTGTGTCTCCCCCTCTGCAGGGGCGGCTGGCCGTGGCAGGTGGCACTGAGACTGAAATCCCCTCATGGTGACGGGAGACTCGTGTGTGGAGCGACTCTCATCAGCAGCTGCTGGGTCCTCACTGCTGCACACTGCTTTAAAAGGTGGGTGTCCCTACAACAGTGCAGTTGTTCTGGGCATAGGCAAAAGCACTGCAGTTCAAGCCCACAGAAAACTGTTCCAAGGGTTGTCCTTTTGGTTGTAAAAAAGCTACCAACCAACCAACCTCCTTTCCCTCAATACAAAAGCAAACAAAACATCCTAATACACTGAAATTATTCTGGGTGTTATTATTCACATGATTTCTATTCACAACTTCACTGTTTTCATGAAAAAACATGGCCAACACTTCTGACATTTTAACTTGTGTTCCAACAAAACTGCAGTTTACGGCTTTCAGATGATAGTGAAGACAACAGAGCAAATACCAAACACAGGGACTGTAGTATTTTGGACTAATTTTGGTAATGATCGATACTGGCAGTGATAGACCTTTTTACTGTAACACAGCAGTCATTAAATGCAGCAATTCTCTGCTGACGAAGGTGCTGAAGTACAAAAGCATCAACTTGCAAAAGAAGGAAGTTGGTCTAGTATTTAAGCTTTCAACAGTGATTATTTCATAGAGATGGGCTGGAAAGAAAGCATAGAACAGCACTGCAGTTTTGAGGGTATTTGCTAGAATTTGCTCAAGTGGGCTGCAAATGTTTTAGATTCGGACTTTGAGCCTTTCCTCTTGCACACCAGTAACTAAATCAAAGGTTAAGATGTGCTTTGACTCGAATGCAGAGTGTTACCTTTGCTTAGCACCAGATGCACATCTTTCCATTGTCATGTTTCCTGAAATCATGAAGGTCTGTTCTTGGTAATATTTCAAGCTGAAATGGTCAAGCTCAGTAAAATTTCTCCTGCTCCAACTGATGTCTCAGTGGTTTCTGTGGAACTGTGAAAGCATTTCAGTCGCTTTCATCAAAATTGAGAGACAATGTCTCCCTATTGCCCTGTTCATCATCTCTACAGTGATTATTTGGGATGCAACTTAAGCTCTTGAGAGAGCCTTTGATAGAGGCTTGAAAATGGAATGTTTTGCCAAGGAGTGCCCATTTTGAATACTTTGCTGAACACTCGTATGATGGGACAGCAGCATGGCTAGAGCAAATTACACTGAGATGCTCCCAGATCGGCACAGCCACTTGAGGGTCTGCCACAGGCTACCCTAAAGCTGTTACATGAGGTCTCTGGGACAAAAGTATTGTTTTGCACCCAATGTTGCATTCAAACTGCAATTAGACATAAGCATGCCACTCCCACAGTCTGTGGATGCACTACTGTTCACTGTAAAAGCAAGGAGGAACCTTTAGCTCTGAGCCGACAGGCTGGGCAGGCTGGGCTGAACTTCCCAGTGATCTCACAGTGATCTTAACGGGATAGGTTTCCAAGAGCTATCTATAGATCAAGTGCCTTCCTCACATATTTTCCACAGACAGACAAGAGAAAGGCCAGTATACGATTTCTCATATCCTGGAAACTGGAACACTGCTGAAGTAACCAAAGTGGGCTCACCTGTACTAGGGATGAAAATTAAACACAATTTTATGCATGATGATTAGAATTCTTCACAAGTAGTATAGTGGCATTACTCATTTCTGTAATTTCAAACACACATAATTTAAGATCAGAAATGGTTTGAAGCTATTTTTCATTTTATAACTCACCCATCTTATAAGCAAGTTTGCCCCAAGTGATTCTGACACCTGTGGGGAATTCGAAGGTCTATACATTAAAAAAGCTGACTTTGGATAATTAGAAATATGAAGCATAATAAAAAAAGGCTTCATTTATGCTGCGTAAAAGTTCATCTTCAGATGAACAGATGTTTGTTGAGAGCCTGCTGCTATCTCTCCTTAGAAGCCCGGAAGTGAAATGTTGCTTATGGAAGACTTGAAGGAGACCTGCAGAATTAGACAAAGCAAGCTTTGCAGGCAACCAGGAATGCAACCCACAGCTAGAAGAATATTCAGTGGTACAGCTATATATTGAGCAGAAAACTGTAATGTTCCTGCTTTGCTCCTCAAGCAAGCTTTAGCAAGCTATGGAGAACAGCACCTTGCTGGAGGGTATAAAAAGAACAGGTATAGGCTAGGTGATGGAACACTGTGGGGTATTTTCTGTAAGAGTATTAGAAATTTCCTGTTGAAGGTTATTAGGAAAATGGGTAATTCAAAGGAAAAATATTTGCTAGCTTAGCCAGATTTAAACATAAATACATGTAGCCAACAGTACTCCTTTGTCTGCATTTTCCCAGGGGCTGTGTGAACTGTAATACAAAAATCTCAGCCCCAGTAATAATTTCTAATGTATTTACCATTTAGTCTATAATGGGAAAGAAATTTGGATTATATTAAATGAAAAACAAGCCTAAGATTTACAGGCCTTCTGTCACCTGGACAATAGGTGCTTGTGATGCACATATGCTTTGTCTTCGTTCCTGTAACTTCAGTTGAGGTAAGAGGTTTTTATCAAGTTATCTAGGCCTCTATAATTTCTCAATCAACCTCCAAAGCAGGGCTGAACACCGTTTTCATTTCAGTAATTATCTGGAGCATTGCACGATGTTAGCAGTCAGTTTTTCATTGTGATTACTGGCAGTTTGTCATACTCTAACTAAACACATTTATAATGCACGCCTTGCACCTTTGAAATCAGTGTCCATCATAGCAGATGTCCATAAGAAAATTGCCTGCGAAAATACGCAAAAAGGAACAGAGCCCACTCTGAAAATTCTGATTTTTATATTCTTTAGGATATACTTGAATGGCAATACAAACACCCGAGACACCACTTCTGCTCTTTAAAAAGAGTATGGTATCATAACTTACATGAATAATGAAGAGCCTGATGAGATCTGTTTGCCTGCTTAGGATCTGACTTTGCACAAGCCAGCCCTGTCTGTTTTCACCTCCATCTCAGGTATGGCAACAACACTCGGAACTACACTGTGCGAGTTGGAGACTATCACACACTGGTACCAGAGGAGTACGAGGAAGAAATCGGAGTCCAGCAGATTGTGATGCATAAAGAGTACAGGCCTGACAGCAGCGACTATGACATTGCCTTGGTGAGGCTACAGGGCCCAGAGGAACAGTGTGCCAGGTTCAGCACTCACGTCTTACCTGCTTGCTTGCCGTTAAGGAGGGAGAGACCACAGAAAACTGCTCCCAACTGTTACATCACCGGATGGGGTGACACAGGTAAAAATGTTTTCATTATTTCCATGCACCAATCTTGCTATCTCAGGCTGCTTTAAAAAAAAAAAAATCTGAAATAGTTAAAATAAGAAAATGCTCAAAATTGAATAACTTTACTCTTTTCTGCACTGAGGAATATTTTCTTTCTCTCCTGATCCTTCACCAGGAATGACATTTTATTAACTGAATTTAGTGTGTTTGAGAAGCAGCAATTAACAATGTCACTCTAAATCACAGACCCCATCAGTCAAATGGCCTCATTTATACTGACAAACGCAAATAAAAAGCTTATTTATTGCCAGGTGCACCCTATGCAGCAGCTTATCACCCCCTGCCTCAGTAGGTTTTAAAGGTAAGGACTATGAATACTTTTAGAAAGGTTATTTAAATTACACTATCTCAATAGAAAAATGGACGGAAAACACAGATTAGTTTCAAGTAACATTTTAGTCTCCCTTATTACTACTGACACTTTGAACTAGCAGTTAGATTTAACTAAGAGAACATCTTGCCAAAATTTATGAGCACCACAATGCACTCTGCATTCCAGGCTTCCAGACCCCTTTTTGGTCAGTACAAGGTTCTTCCTCTTCAAAAGTCTTTGTCCTTTAAATGTTTTACAAATTAATAACCATGTTTTATGTTTTTATGGTGCTGAACACAGTGCAAGTCAGCAACCACACTTGAGCCTTTGTTCCAGTGACTCATTTGAACTGGCAAGGAGACAAGGCAGCACGGCCAAGTATCAGTTCTTCCTCTTGACATGCACTAATCTCTGTGCACAGATGTCAGGGTCACTGTACTACAATAAAGGAGAGAGGTTTGGAGGGGGGTTTCTGCTAAAAACAATCGTTAATTCATTGCCTAGCTCTGTCTAGCCTCATAATTCACTGCAAGTCCTGCAATAATATTGTTAACTTAGGACATCTATTTAAGGAAACATTCACCACAGCAATAATTGGCTTAAATTATGGTAAGAAATTACATCATCGCAGTACCTCAGCTGACATTTCACACTTACTGTATGAATCATAATTACAACTACTAAGATTTTACTTTAAAAAGGCCAAACCAACACTGGCTTTCATTTCCCATGGTTCCAACTGAAAAAGAGGTTCAAGCTATAGAAAAGTACAAAGATCCAGAGTTGGATGCTCTGCTTGGAAGCCAGAAGATGCAACTACTGTGGGGCTGAGCTAAACTAGATTTGAACTGGTGACCTAGAAATGAGGTATTTCTGACTTCAATCTCCACTGCTCAAGACTCACAAAAATCGCTTTTCCATGTAAGAATTAAAGTATATACTCTTGCAGAAGACAGTGCTTGGAATAAACCAAACTCCAGCCTTGGAAAGATCCAGAGACCACGAGGAGTAAAGCTACATCTTTTTTTATTTTATTTTTTTAAATCATCTGTATTTTACACGTACAGTATCTGTAGTATTTTAGTATTATATTTAATGCACAGATTTTTTTCACTATTTAGTCTTGCTTCAATTAATTTTATTTAAGGACAAAACAGTGTGAAGACTGAGAGCATAAACTGGATTAAATTCCATTTACGTTTCCAAGACAAACCACTGTAATGAGACAATAATTTGGGTCTTCTTTTCAGGACGGGCTTATTCAAGAACACTACAACAGGCTGCCATCCCCTTGCTTCCCAAGAGGGTGTGTGAAGAGCGCTACAAAAGAAGGTTCACAGGAAGAATGCTCTGCGCTGGAAACATCCAGGAACAGAGACGTGTTGACAGCTGTCAGGGAGACAGCGGTGGACCCCTGATGTGTGAACGTCCAGGGGAAAGCTGGGTCGTGTATGGTGTGACCTCCTGGGGCTACGGCTGTGGGGTCAAAGACTCCCCAGGTGTCTACACAAAAGTATCATCTTTTGTGCCCTGGATAAAAAGTGTGACCAAACTATGAATGTCTGTCATGGAAACCAAGCTCTGAGACAGGACACCTTGAACAGTACAGACAGCGCACAGCTGGGGCCCACAGTGGGTGGAAACAGACGCATTTTCCTGATTCATGTGTTTTTGTTAAATCCAAGCTGTATACACACAACCTTTCCAGTTAGGGATTACTGCCCTCCATGTTAAGGAAGTTTATAAACTGCACCACAGAGTTACATGTATCTAAGGGGAAAAGTGATAGCCAGCTGAGTAACATTGGAGGAGGACAGCTGGAGAGTGAGTTCACTGCCAGACTCTGCCTGCAGGAAGACTGTAGTAGCTCTGAGCTATTTATGCTCCAAGCTTCCCTAGAATTAATTACAGATCTCAATTAATCTTCAGTCTAGTTTATTTAATAATTTCTTGACTTGCCTATTATCCCTATGACCTTACACTCAGCTCTTTAATTTTGACCCATGTTTCAGTAGCTAATGAGACCATTAGCAGATTGATTCTTGCTAAGTAATTCTGAGCATGCATTAAATGTTAGAAGGAAAATAATTGTCAATAATCAGATCTACAGCTATTCTGATAAATGTTCTCACAGCTTAGTGTGCATAAGGTACATTCCCAAGTAAAACAGGTAGTACACTGTTTCCCTACAAACATCCTGCACAGCTGCAAGAGCTGAATCAAAACCAAATGACCACTTGTTTTCCTTCCTCTAGGTAGGTAACATTTGTCTGATTTCTGAAATTTGTAATTTTGACTAGTCTACATTTTGGAGAGGATTTACTTATCCTGTTTACCACAGTGTTGGACTAAAAAACATCAAACTCTTCTCATTGCTGGGCTTTACTCAAGTAGTGCAAAGAACCTCTGTCGGTCCCACAAGTTATAAATACATACAATGGAGATGTTGAGCCAAAACCTGTCTGACAAGGTCTATAGTCTTAAACTACTGTTTTCTGCAAGGTAATATTTAGATAACTCTCTTCTGCTTAGTTGCAGCACTGGTTCAGATTGGTCTTTTCAGGAAAGCTGAGAGCTTTCACTGCCTTCTAAAATATTGACACATCTTGATTCCATTTCATCTCTTTTCCAAATACCGTTCCCTTTGCTGTGAAAACCTTAATGACTTATCAAAATGCACTGATAACCTGTGTACTGTCCTTTCAGAAAGGGCCACCCCACTGAACCTTGAACACAGGTAATAACCATCTTAGTGCAGCACTAATAGGATCAGCCTGGAAAAGACCTGTGACTGACTGCAGTGGAGAGGGAGCCAGGACAGCTCAGCCCCACCTCTGTGACTCCTGTCAAAGGCCATTCTGCCTCAAGCGTGCTCTGTGTATCACATTAACACATTCATAAGAGATGAACTGAAAGCTCTGTGGGCCATGAAACACTCCAGTGTGACAAGTGTGGCAGATGTGTCACCACATAGTGATTGTGCAAACCGTGACTACCAGTGATTGTTCCCCTATTTCCTATTCCCCATACACTCAAGCCATGACTGTGTTGTGGGATGTTTTGTGAAAAAGTGGGATGCTTGCATTCATGCTCTAAGTCAGCAATCACTCATTTCTGTATGGTTCTGTGTCTCTCTGCTGTTGTAACAAATATCCACAACTCAACTGCAAACAAAGGGGCAGTGATGCTGTAGAAGCCCATGTGATTAAATGAAAACTTGGCCCTTAATTTCTCTTTGACCTCAAACTTAAGTGTTCAAGGGTCATGACTAATTTAAATGTCTTATTGGAATTGGTGCTAAACTAAGTAAAAGGGGTGCTTTAATATATTTTACTTCTCTGTAATTCCATGCTATTTAAAATAGTGTGAAGTATTTTATTTAAAAACATGTCAAAAATCACAGTACTGTGACCACCTCCTGTTAGACCAATGCAAAATCCTTGTGCTAGTGAACATTGAAACCACTACATTTTTACTTATATATAGCCCTTTTAATTACAGGGGAAATAAGTCTGTCAAAATGTTATCTACTTGTACCATCCAAGCTTTGCTATACAAGACCACCCAGGCTTGTGGTGAGGTAGGCTATATAGTGCAATATATGCTTTGTGTACAGGGAAATAATCTTTTAGGAAGTTGCACCACAGAAATCAGGTACTTTGGGGGGTGGGGGTGGGAATTAAGCCTGTGTACTAAGTGTAGTAAACAGATTTAGTAGTTTGCTAGTTTTGCTCTTTTGATACAATGCTTTATTGGAGTTTGAACTGTTGCACTACTGTTTCCATGCTGAGCATGCCTTTTCAGTTTCTACCATAATATGAAATTGTCTGTCTCTGTTATGCCATTCTCACTTTTGTTCAATGACCCTGATGATGTATATGGATACAATAAAAACTGCCACACTGACTACAACTTCTGCACATCAATACCGTGGATGTACAACCACGTGCTGCAAGAACATCAGCTGGGTAAACTTGGTGTTTTATTAGTTACAGGAAAGGTGCTCTTGAAACTTTCCTTGAAAGCTTGTAAGCTTTGGGCTACTTCCTCAGGAAGGGAAGTTTGTCCTGTATGACAGAATTCCCAGTGCTTTAACTCTGACCAGTTAGGTTGCCCTAAGTTCATCCTACACTCTTAAAACTGCTTGAGAATTTTTTGACCCTTGCTCTGCCGTCTATTCAACCTTTTTAATAAATTGGGTTGTATGAAACCCCCTGCTTTTCAGCCTGTGGAAAGGGATTTTTTTCTATTAAGCAAGTTGGCCAGTGTTAATGGTGGCATCAACTATGTAAACACTTGGCACTTCTATTATTAGATGACCATTCTGAACACCAGTGTGTAATCTATTCAGGTTCCCCAACATTGTGAAGACTGTAAGAAATGCAGCCCTCCTGAACTTTTCAGGTTTTTGTTCATTTTTTCCAGAGAATATACAAGTAAATGAAGAGCAGAAGCATCACTGCAACTGACATGCAAAATCTATTTAATGTGTATTTATCTTGACCCTCAACTTCTCAAAGGGCACTTACCTGAAACACAGATAAACCAATATTCTATATTTTGAGTACATGCAGAGCAGGTAGAACCTTAGCTGCCTTAATTCCAGAAATAATCACAGCACTATATAATAGCCTGAAGTAAAGGTCAATCCTCAGTATTTTCCATTTTCAATGCTACTGTGCAACTATTTCATGCCTTCCTGTGATGCAATATCTATACTCAAGATCCCTGGAGAAACCAATCCCCAGCCCTACTCCTGGTGTCTGCTTTTCATTTACCTACACCTGGCTTTCTTCATGGAGCCCAAGCCAGAAACAAAACAAAAAATCCATCGGAAAAACTAAGGCAGCCACTCTGCATCCGAGTGCCTGCCACAACAGCAGCACTGTCCCGCTCACACCTTGTTCTGGGACAGCCCCAGCTCTCTCCCAGCCAGTCTGCCCGACACCTGTTTGTGTAGGATAAGCACGTAACTGCCCTTGTAGAATAGGTTTTTTCCAGAAGCACATTACTACAGAAGCCAAGTCTTGGAAAAAAGGAAATTCACCGAACACACTCAGGATTGTTGGCTTCCAGGCTCGGCAGCCACAAGCTTGGAATGCTAAACTGTAAGGATGTAATCTGATAGGGCTATTTAAAAGGAGAGTAATCACAAACCACCAATTAAACAGGTGTGGTAGCACTTATAGCTCCACACAGAACATGCATTCAGCTGTACTTCCGCTATGGCAGGAGAAGTATCTGCTTGAAAAATACAAGCTGTTTCCTACGACAGCTCCCTAATCTCCTTACTAATGCTACCACCGGAAGTAATTTCCCCAGACCTAATCCATGTTGTAATTAGAGTGCAAAACTCCACTCTTAACAGGAATCCCCATCCTCAGCTGCCAAGCTCTTAGCAATAATTACACGGCCTGCTGATGACCGCGGTTCCAGCTTCACAGATTCTGTTTCCTAGTCCCTTGAAAGCCCCTATTCCCTTCCGGAATTTCCTTTTGGAACAATTTGTGAAAAATTTACTTATCAAGTGGAAAACATTGCATAGGGGGCTGTGCCAGCACAGGTGGTATTAGCTAAGACAGTAAAATGTCTCTTATTTTGCAATGATTCATCATGTACTGGAGTTCCATCTATTTTTGTAAACAGAGAGCCCTCAACAACTGCAAGAACAGTTACATTTAAAGTCAGTTTCTGCTGTGCAGCAATAAGCTAAGATAAAGTCATACCACTTCTAGAATGGTTCCCAGACAATGCACCAGGCACCCAAAACCAGATTCTGCCAAATGTGAGACCCAGCTATCAAAAGGTGTATCCTCCCCACAGACAGATCAGACTTCGCATGTGTAATTCGAAGGAACAGGTGCAGGTCTAATCTTGGCAACCAGCAGTCTTTTAAGAAAGAAGCCCCACTTGCAGACAAAATATCTTTATTTGTTTATTTATACATTTGAATACTTTTTATTGGCATAGATAAAAAAATCACAACTGGAAGGTTCTACATCTGGTTTCTAGACTTCAAAAACTTACCTTCAGCTTCTATAATACAGGTACACTCGTAGCAACAATCTTTCCAATACACTTCAACAGCAGAGGAGCCACCACTGAAGGTGCACGTCACTGGATTTAGCAATACTACAGTGTGGTCAGCCACAAGAGAGGGCAACACAGCCACTGAACCACCAAAACCATGACTGCATTTGCTCTACACTTAGTGACAGCCCAAAGAGAGGAGCAGCGGATCCCTGAAACCTGCACAAAATAGGCTACTTGTCCTGTGCTGGTACAGAATCAGCCAAGGCTGACTTTAGGCACAGGAAGCTGTCTTCCAGCCCCTATTTGTCAAAATGAGACTGCATAATCTCTCATTAAAGCTCCAAATCTTCACCATATTTTAAAGAAGGGGTTAAGATCTTGCCTAAAATTAGCTTTTGCTAGCTCTGCTTGATAACCAGAAATCTTGCTTGCAAAAGGCATCAATTCCAACCCTAAGTCAAAATTAAAATGTTTAGTCACAGCTACTTCTAGATTTTACATGTGGAATTTAGCCCCATCT
Organism: Myrmophylax atrothorax; assembly: GCA_026770055.1. Classification (NCBI taxonomy): domain Eukaryota; kingdom Metazoa; phylum Chordata; class Aves; order Passeriformes; family Thamnophilidae; genus Myrmophylax; species Myrmophylax atrothorax. The sequence continues at coordinate 2,608,984 of JAOXXN010000471.1, read as the reverse complement.
TCTTCTGTCATCGCAACTCAAGAGTGTTTTTCCCCTGTAAAAACAAGTTTGAGGCAGTTTAATATTGGTACTGGGAGAACAGTAAGACAGCAAACAGACAGCAGGATGCGCTACAACAATGCTGTTAGTATCCGCTTGACACCTCTCTCTGCTCCTGCAATTGCAGATTCCTCTTAGTACTCATGTGCCTATTGAAAGAGCCATTCCCCTGGCACAGGAATATCCCTGAGGAATCTGTGAATTTGTACACCTCTGGTTTGGCAGGCAATGTGCCTTTTATGTTGGGAATACTGGATTATGTTTTCTGATGCATCCACACCCCAACCCAATTCCTCCTAGGCACACTAATGCACTCGGGTTTATTTTTGTCAATAAAACACGTAAAAATGGAAGTATGGCTCAAAATAAAACACCAAGCCTATACTTTGATTTCAAAGGGCAAGTCGCAGCAGATTAATCGCTAAAAATAAATTATCAAATCGGTATTGCTCTCGACCAAAACCTCACTTCGTAAGAACTTTCTGTGTAATATACACCCAGTCACATACTTTTTGTGGAAGGATCTTCAACGGATACGTCTCCACACTTCCAGCTCCGGCCCTCCTATAGAATTAAAAAAAAAAAGTTTAAAAACTGGGGTATAATCGCTTATTAGGGACAAAAAAAGCAAAAAACACAACAAGGGGGTCACGGCCAAGCCCACGGCAAGCTCGGTTTGTCACTTGCTATAGTCAACGACTCACACCCACAAGAAGGTACAAGTTATGCCAATTAGCAAGGCCCTGCTCTTCCATGCCTAGGAAGGGAGTCAGCCACAGGTGGCAGCCCCCATGGAGTCATGGATCACCGCTGCCCACGCCGCCACGTGGCGCCCGCCATTTTGCCTCCCTCATGCAGGTTCACGCCCTGGCCCCGTCCCCGCGCCGCCGCCCGGCTCCCCGCCCGGCGGCCCTCCCCGTCACGGAGCCCACCTGCTGCTCGCCCCGCTTTTCTGCGTTCGTGTGCGGCGGCGGCGGCTTCGCTGTGGAGGACAGCGCGCCCGGTCCGTGAGCAGCAGCACCGCCGGCTCCGGCGCCGGCTCCAGCCGCCCCCTCAGCTTCACCCTCAGCCTCGCTTTCGCTTCCCGCGCCCGCCCCTCAGCGCCAACGGCCGCGCCGCGCGCCCCCTCACCACCAACGGCCGCCCTCAGCACCAATGGCCGCGCCGCGCGCCCCCTCACCTCCAACGGCCACCCTCAGCACCAACGGCCGCCCCTCAGCGCCAACGG